>JBAMAX010000860.1:0-12112 GCA_037043745.1 Chymomyza amoena | reverse complement strand
GAACTAATGTATGAAGATATGGCAGCAGATCGCGATGTAGCTGAGTACTCCAAAATGGATGTTGCCAATTCTTTGTTAAATATACGCGAAATGGCAGAAGCTCCACAGCAGGCCTTACACAAACAGCTTAATAAATTGGTCGAATCACTCTATCATAAAAAAAGAAGCAGTCTAGTAGACACCTTGCGTGGTCAGGTCGAGGAGCTGGCTGCACGAGTGGAGATAAAGATGCCTATTTAGAATCGTTATCGTATTAACATGATGAAAAATCATTTGGAAAAAATAGACCTTAAAGCCACACTAGAGATTGAGAAACATCAAGCTGAAATAGAGCATATTAACAAGTTGATGGTGGAAGACCAATACATAAGTGACTCCGTCGTACTGCAATATAAAAATCTTATTAATCAATATATACAGGAACAGGAGCGTTTGGAAATAAAAATGGAACATGATGTTTATGTGGCTGAAGGTGAATTGCAAATGGCTGAAAATGATTTGGAAAACACCGAAACTGATATAAAGTTCTATTATGATAAGGTTGCTATGTTTGAGGCGGAAATTCAAAAAGCACTGGACAAAATAGCTGCAGACCAGGCTGAGCAAGAAAGGCAACAGCTTGAGTTGCAGAAACAGGCAGAGTTGGCAGAAGAAGAAAAAAAGCGGAAGAAAGCTCTACGGATGAAAGCCCTAAAAAATAAACTCAAAAAGAAGATATAAAAAAAATTAGCAAAGTTAAGCAGAGAATACGTCTTTCTAAAAACGAAAGCTTCTTCAGATTTTATGCTAATGGTTTAAATAATTGTTAATTTTATATATATTTTATTCAATTATTAATTAATTAAAGTGGCAAACGATGTAGGGACAATCACCAAAAAAAGACGTTCTATAGGATATTCAATGAAAGAATAATGCTTCGACTAAGAGTATTTTATTCTAATTTAAGGAATAAAGCGGTTATTTTATTTATTTATTATTGTATTTATTATTTTATTTTGTTGAATTCCGAGGCAAATTCAAAAGTCGTACTTAAAGGATACTCTTAGTGAGAATTATTAATCTTAATCCTCTGAATGTTGAGTATGCAACTTGGGAAGCTACAAATGACCAGCAATGTAAATCCTTACAAGAGGGCAATCACAACCTATCGTACTAGAGGCTACCGATTTTATTGGCAAGTTTGAGAGCCACAAGTGAAAAAGCTCCTACTAGAGGGCAATTGCCACTAGCCATACTAAAGGCTGCTCATTTTAAGAATTTTTTACGGAATATAGAATATATTTATGTTATTAAAATTAGTTGGAAATAATATTATTCGCTTAGTTGAATCATTTATAAAAGTAAAACCATATGTTTCTTTAATTCGAAAAAGAAGTATTCATAAATATATTAAATGCTCGGGGCGGGGATGTCGCCCACGGGATGGCCCGAGATGCCGTGGGAAGTCAAGGATTAAAACTGGAGGTTGACTGGTAGCCAGAGTCCGCATACTAGAGACCGAGCAGCCCTCGATCTTGCATCTATCGGCGTATGATGTTCCACCTTAGATTGGGGTAATTTTTAAAAGAGTGTTCTTCTCTTCCCCCGACTACAATTAGTCAGCATCCAAGGCAGAGACATGACCGTGCCAAGGACCTGCTTCCAGCTACCCTCACGGGGAGGGTATAGTCGCACTACCAGTAGTGTATCACAATTACGGCGCGTACCACACAAAGTGGTTACACGTTGATTCCCTTGTAATACCTATTGGCTGACAGCCTACATAGGCTTTCCTGGGTGAATAGTAATTTGTACATGGTGAATGGCAAATGCTGCCAGTACGCGCATTTTATTTGAATTAACGTAAGTATTTAAACTCAAACTTCTTTCTTAAAGGAAAACAACAACAGCAGAGTAATTAAAATTCTATTTACTTAACTAAAAAAAAATAACAAAGCAACATCTTTTTCCTCCAGTCGGGCGCCATTAAAGAATTGCTGTGGGGCGCCTAAATGACTTAATCCGCCACAGAGTACAGTTTACATTTACATGAAAATATTTACTTTTGTTTTATTTTTTTTTATAGCTGCTTAAAGCATTAAAGGAAATTGAATCGAATTAACACAACATTATACAAGAAGATTAATTTTATATGCATGCCTGGTACTTTTTTAAATGATTCCCTTAATGCTCATAAAAAGCAACAGGGGCATCGTCGACTCTTATGGCAATCTAGTCTACGTCCCGAAGTCAATTCAGCTATACTCCTGCCCCAGGACAAATCGAAGTAAGTACAAAAACAAACAAAGACAGTAAAAGCAATAAAAGCAATAAAAACTGTATAAAAAGATATTGTAAATATGTAAGTAATTGCCACATGATGAACTTTCATGTAACGCAACTTACCACCTGGGGCAGGAGCATGTATGTGTGAGTGTATGTCCTAAAAAATTCTTGCTACAAAAACAATTTTTTCGTTGTCGACCTTTTTGATGTAATTAATTTTATTTGTACATGCTCTTCATAGAACTAATGGCATCTTGTAGAATGAGAGAGCATTATTTTTTAAGAAAAATACTTCTAAAAAAGAATTTTTTTTGTCAGTGTTGAAAAGCTTAACTTTAACGGCTGATTTATTATTGTGTGCAAATGGTGCAAGAAAATGGGGTATTCACGCTTGCAACTGAGCTTAGGTTAGGCTAGGTTAGGGCGACAGTAGAGACTGACGTCCCAACTCACTTAGGCCAAGGATAGGCCTGTTGCGATACCGCTACACTGAGCTATTTAAACACTCTTCCCCACTTGAGTGGTTCCCTATAATAGGTGAGGCAGCCATCCGGCTGCCTGAATAAACCTTAAAAGGCATTTTGGATTCTGTTCAGAGAGCTGAGATAAATCTTCAAGCAGGTGTGACTTTAGGAACCTAAATCTTTTACTGCCCAGTCCAGGGCAATGACAGAAAAAGTGTCCCATCGCGACAGCTTCTACAGAAGTCATGGTGGGGAGCGTTCAACCTGGATGCGTGATTTACCACCAGCCAGTGTCCGTCCCGTGATAACACTTAAAACAGTTGAGTACTCGGTCTTATTCAGACAGCAAAGTTCTTTGATTCCCATATGAGGTGAATTGAAAACTGCTCAGCCATCTCCCCTAGAGACAAGCGGCAGTTATTCACTGACTTCATCGAATTCATCAAAACTAGGGACTTAATAGCCGCTTGGCTGTCCGAGTAGATACAAATGTTCTTATTTCGAACTTGTAGCTTTCTTATTGTTATTAAGGCCTCCTGGATTGCAGTGACCTCTACCTGAAAAACACTGCAGTGGTCCGGGAGTCGGAAAGCAGTTCTAACGTTGAATTCCTCAACGTTGACGCCTCTGCCTACACGGTCGTCTAGCTTGGAACCGTCCGTGTGTATCTTTATCGAGCCAGCTGGGCCTGGTACACCTGTATTCCACTCCTGGGCTCACTGGTTGGAATATAAGCTCTGAGTTTTGTAGTGTTCCTGCGGTATGCAGTAGTATGTGCTTTCGGGAATAAGTGGGCTTCCCTTAAGAATCTTTGCATGACCAAAATCTTGTTCATTCTATATTTTCGCCACTCTCATGCGTAAAGCTGATAGAATGTCTTGTTGTTTCCCCACTTTTTTAAGCGGTATGAGGTTTAAAATAACATCTAGTGCTACGTTTGGGGTGCAGCGTAGAGCAGAGTTCGGTGGTTTGCTGAACCTTACTTAACTTTTTGAGGTTGGTCCCATTATGTAAGCCCTTGTCACCCCTACTGACGCCACGGAAACATCGTGCACACCGTTTGCATATTTGAGGTATTCACGCTTGCAGCTGAGCTTAACATCTGATTTCATTAAATTATATTTCATTTATTATGTCATCGTATGAGGAATCCATGACTAAGCGTTAGACCTTTGTCAAGGTCAAAGAGATTATTTAAGTTACCTTTGTGGTATTCACGCTTGCAGCTGAGCTTAATATCTGACTGAAGCAAATTTTTTTTCATTAATTATGTTATCGTATGAGAAATCCGTGACCAAATGGTAGACATCCGTCAAAATCATAGAGATGATTTAAGTTACCTTGTCTGAAATAAAGTCTCACTCAGCATGTCACCCCTCGGAAAGCATTACTTGCTAATAATTTCTAACTTCGCGCCACACTCTTTGCATATTTGCGGTATTCACGCTTGCAGCTGAACTTAATATCCGTCTGCATCACATTTTGTTTCAATTATTTTGTACACGTATGTGGAAACCGTGACCAAACGGTAGACCTCTGGCAAGGTCATGGAGATGATCTAAGTTCCTTTGTCCTAAAGCCCTACTTAACATGTCACCCCTGTTTACCCCTCGGAAAGCATTTCGTGGTAATAATTTCTAACATCGTGCACAATCTTTGCATATTTGCGTTTAATTTAATGAAGTTGAATAAAGGGGGCCAATGGTGCGTATACGCAATTACATTAAGACTTGGCTTTGCCAGCCTTACTCCAGCTAACGTCTTGGGTTTTTTGGTTACTTCCAAAAACTGCCACATTCCAGCTGCCGGAATTCACAGCAAAATATATAATCTTTCAGTTGCAGCTGCATTTCCACAGAAAATTCCAAAAATTGCTCCTAATGCGGTTTAATTCTCGAAATTCTAATTACAAAACTGCAAGAGTTTGCGGTTTTTCGCACAGAAATGTTAAGGTTATTATTGCAAATTAAAGCATTTTTTAAGTAGCTCTCTGTTTGTACACACAATAATTTATATAATTAAACACTTGCACATTAAACAATTTCACACTTCTCTACATGAGAGCATTCAGCAGCTGACGAAAAACTGTTGCCTGTAAAGTCGGTTTTACGGGCGAAGATTTTACGTGACAACGTCTTTTTCTCGGTAGAATATTTATTGATATGAATATTATTAAATTGCACAATAATAATTCCTATTTGAGTGATTTTGTTGAGGATAGGACGATGATAGGAGAAATAGGAAATGAAAGGAAGTGTTTCTGCTGTAATGTGTCTTGCGAAAGTCAAGTCGATGGTTGTTTCTTTTAACGTAGTTGACTTAGAAACGTTTGATACGCAATCAAGATTAAACGTATATTTCATGAAATTATGAAACGAGTTGTCAGACTTTACGTTTTCGTATCTCTTAATAAAATAAAATTTTCTCGGCAGTAGATAATAAATAAAAAGGTATAAACGAATGGTTTGACAGAAGAAAGGCCGAACTATGCTTGTTAGCATGCAAACAAAATAACAAAATTTTGTGTTGCTAAGGTAGCGCAGTGCGAGTTTCTATTTGTGCATTACTTTTTCCGCAGTTGTAATGCAGATTTTCGGCAGATCACTACTTTTCTATTTGCCTCCGCTTACAATCCCTCAAACGAAACGCAGCGCTTGTAATCAATTACGTTTTCTGCGGAGGTAATGCAGTATTTCAGCAGACCGCAGAGGCTATGCGCCGCTGGGGTTAATCAGTTGCGCTCACTCAAAACTAAAAATAGCCACCGCTGTGAGCAGTGCCGGTTTGGTGCTGAGCGCTAAGCGGTGCGGCTGACGCTGTGCGTTGCTTGTTGCTGCGATTCACAAAAAGTCGCTGGTTCGTTTATAGATAAGAGCAGAGCGCAAACCAAAAATAAAAATGCCAATTATCGTTACGATTATTTATCGTTAGACTTATCGTTACGGTTATCGTTATACTTTTTCAATGGTGCCAACCATACAAACCTAATTTAAGACGTTGTCACGTCAAAAAAGTCACGTGCCGTTCTCTGGCTGATATAATTTTGTGCCAAGGTTATCCGAACTCGTCGTTTCTAGCCCAAAGTTTAATGCTTGTCATTTTATCTTATTTATAAATAATTGCCAAGTTATCAGACTCGCAAAAAACAATAACAAAACAATGCAAATAAGTAAGCTTGTCTGTCGTAAAAGTTTTCCATTTTATTTTGCCAAATAAATCAAATTAAAGTTGATGAAAAGGGAAGGTTTTTCATTAAATTGCTTGCCCCATGAAAAGGGTACATCCTTGCCAAGTCCTGCAATGTAAATTCATGCCAAATTAAATGCAAATAGTAAAACGTTTAAATACGGCAACATTTTTGGCCAAAGCCAATTTCCAGCTTTTAACTGTGAATTAGCCAAGGACAGCAATTTTGTGAGTGAAATTTATATTATATATAATAATTTATATAGATGCTATATAAACATCAGAAACTTTATTAAGAGCGCATTAAACAAAGCAGTGCATAAGAATAATGACCTGAAGAATCTCTACAACGAGGTCAAAACTTATGAAGGGGCTCTCAGCTTTTTTCAACCCTGTGCTGCTACGATGAAATAGGTAACCTGTTTACAGCGGATGAGGACATCCGGCAAAGATGGAAACGTCACTTCAACAATCTCCTGTGGCGACGGCGGAAACGGAACATTAGCGGCCTTTGAAATCAGCTCCGAGTCAAGTGAGTAGGTCCTACCACCGAGTCTTGAGGAGGTCCAACTCTCGATCAAGCGCCTCAAGAGTGCCGGTTCAGATTAAATATATGCCGAGCTAATAAAAGCGGCGGGCCCCGAATTCTAGAAATTTCGACACAGCCTCATGGTAAGAGAACTGTATGCCAAAGGACTAGAATCTTGGTCTCATCTGCCCCATCTACATGAAAGTCACAAGAAGGTGTGCCAAAATTAAAGAAGTATATGCAGGGTATAAGATCTTATTCAGTATTTGGTGAGAACGACTGAAGCCATATATGGCGGGCACGATAGGACATTACCAATGTGGTTTCAGACCAGGCAAGTCAACTTCTTTCCCATCAAGCTCATAAACCGTAGCCAACTGACGCTCAAGAATGCAACATGAGCAATTAAGGCTTCCGACAAGGGTACGCACTTTCGTGTGACCTCTTCAATATATGCCTTGAACTATAATACGCAACTGTACACCACGGAACCAGTCTTCCGAAAACCATACCAATTGCTTGGCTACGAGGCGATATAGACAAAGCTGCATGCAACCAGGCCCGTTTAAGGTTAGCTTTCACGACCATAGAAAAGCACGCCGGGGAAATGGGTCTGAAGGTAAACGAAGGCAAGACTAAGTATATGGTGGCAAAACGGACAGCCTCTAGTCAGCACAGGATGGGGCAAAACATCACCATCGAATCCTACAATCTAAGCAATGCTTGGAGAGCAGGAAGATAGAGCTGATCAAGAAGCTGGTTGTGCCCATCGATATCTACGGTGCCTAAGCCTGGGCAATGACAGCTTCTGTTGAGGATCTATTAAATGTGTTCGAACGAATCGGCCCAATCTGGGAGAAAGACCAATGAAGGTTACGATTTACCCACGAAATATTTGGTCTATACTATAACACCAAAATTGTCGCCCAAATCAAACAGCAGAGATTAAGTTGGGCAGGAGAACTGCCCCACGAGGCGTACTCTTTATAGCGACCCTAGACGTCGTGGTAGACCGAAGCAGCGTTGGTTTGACGCTGTACAGATTGATATAGATGCGCTGGGCATCCGCGACTGGAAAAAAAAGCGGAGAACAGGGAAGAATGGAGGCGAGCGATACAAGCCTAAATCCACGTTGGGTTTGTCGCTCCATAGAAGAAGAAGAAGCATAAAAATAGAATGAGTGTTTCAAAAAATTTTTTTATATTTAAAAAAAAAAATCCCAACATCACACATTTGGCACAGTGACAATTTGCCAAAATTTAAAAAAAATAAAATATCAATAAAGGAGGTAAAGATATACTAAGAGCAAAAAAACTAAAAAAAAGGAAAGCAAAATTTATGCAAATCCTGTGATAAAATAAAATGCAGCAAATTTATGCGAGTTTTGTAGAATTTGCATTAAGCGTTACCCAACACAGCTCAACCGGTTATTTTTTTTTACTTTCACACACTGAATTGTTCCTTGGTAAGCTGCTCAAAACACATGTCACAATAAACGCTCACAAATTAACATAAAACACAAAGTGAATATTTTTTTTGCCTATGCAAATATCGAATAAATGTTTTATGAGAAAGCAGGAATTAATTTAACTCGCTCAATATGCAAAAAAAAAATAGAATAAGGACAATGATAAGAGGCCTATCGGACAGGACTGATAAATCGAACTGTGATAACACAGTCATATTTTTTATAGCAATAAATAAATAATCTAGCAACTATAAATTTGAAGATCTCTCTTCCAAGTAAGGAGACTTGGGCTGATGGTAGCCCCTGTGACAACAATGGTTCACGGATAGGTCCAAAACTGAGGAGGGTTTAGGTGTTGGAGTCTTTGGAACAAACACCAGAATCTCTACCGCAATGGGCATCTGGCGCAGCGTCTTTCAAGCGGAGATTCATGCCATAGACATCTGCGTCCTAAGTATCCTTCTATAGGCAGCAAGCATATGCATTTACTCAGATAGCTAAGCTGCTATTAGGGCATTGTCATCCTGGAGCATCTCCTCCAGGATGGTTAAAGAATACCATAACTACCTCCAAACCCTGTCCGCCCGGAACAAAGTAGTGCTATGTTGGGTATCTGGACACTCAGTAGTGTATGGTAACACGATCGCTAACGATCTAGCACGACAGGGTGCCTCCACCCTGACTACATCTCCTGCTTCATTCTGTGGTATTGGTGAGTCCACAATCAAAACCATGATAAACAAATGGGCTGCAGGAGAACATAGGAGATACTGGTTCTCCTTACCGAGGCTTCGTCAAGCAAAAGTGTTTGTCAAACCTCTAGATACGGTCAAGGTCTTGGCAGAGCGGATTTAAATCTCCTGGCGGCATACCTATCTGGCCACCATACTGTTAGATACCATCTACAGAAAATTGGCCTATCGTACTCTTCAGAGTGCAGAAACTGTCTCGAAACCGATGAAACTACCAGACATATTCTCTGTGGTATGGGACAGAGCCTGCCACTTGGGAAAGGAACGGATTAATTAATTCCATCTTAGGTCAATACCAACAAAAGACCTACTGCTATTCAAGCGGAAAGCGGAAAGTCTTTTGCTTTAATTTATGGATATGGTACAAAAGATCTTTTGGTCGCAGTGTCCCACCTCTTTGTGAAAAAACCTTACTGGAAAAAAAAATATTTAAGTTTAAAGTAAATCTTTTAAGAATACCAAAAATAAATTTTATGTAAGACACTCTAATAATGCGTTGTTAACCCTAAAGTTAGCCGAATCGACGAGCATTGCTAATTTATTTGTAATTTTCTCTTTTGCTTATACATTTAAGTCGATTATCGAAGATATACAGTACATGCCAAAAGTATGGATATCCCAAGAAATACAATTCACTTTATCTGCTTTTTCTAGTTGGTGACTAATTTCGATGTATTTATGACAAATTAGAAGAATCTTTTATTAAAGAATATTTAATTATATGACCTTGACGATTTTCTTGAAAATTTACATTTTTGGCCTTAGTCACTTTGGACGACTTTGAGAAAATTTTCCACAAGTATGTCTTGTTATTTATATGAGGAAGGCGCGATGGTCGCAGAACTGTTACACGGCGGTCCAACACATCTCATGGAAGCTTTATTGGATTGATGTCGGAGTATTGTGACGACGAATCCATGATCTTGGGCGATTTATGCTCTTCTTCCATTTTTTAATCGCGCGCACACAATTCCTAAGTAGATCATTAGAAGTTATTGTTTTTGGAAAATAAATTTTTGGCGACTCAATCATTTTCTGATGGTATAGATTGTCCTTAAAGAATTCTATGAGTAAATTTTCATGGGTGGAGCAACTCTAAACTATTATATAACCACAAACTTTTTTAATATTCATTGAGCAACATTCTCCGATTGGCGGCGATTTCATTTGAAAATGTGAAATTTTGACTCTTCGGACCACATCACAGGCAATTTACCAAATTTTTATCATTATTTTTTCCTGCAATCTCCATTTGATTATATTAAAAAAAATTCGACGAAGAATTCTGATTGACTTCGCTGTCAATAGTTTTGAAGATCATTTAAAAGTAGCTGTTATCTGTTTTGGGTGTTATTCTTGGGTCGTCACATGGCCTCTTCAAATTATGTTAGTTGGTTTCGAAAGTACGTTTTTCGTTGTACTAAAGCTTGAGTAAAACTATTTTTAAAATATGTAGTTAATTTAATAGATTTCCATGGACTTGTACTCTGTTCAGGATATTATATAGTTATTAATGGAAATAAAACAAAATAAAATGGATTTTACTATTTACCCATAAATGCAAGTATGATCGGCGCCGTAATTGGATGTGAAGTTGAAAATGATTGTATCAAATGGAGATGTGTTATGTATTTGGAAAAATTGGGTGAGCTCACTAGAGGTGTTGCTGTAGGTCCAGCTGCCTAATAAAATGGTTTTGCGGCTTTCCGGGGCAACTGCCTGCAAATTAAAAAATATTAAAAAAAATCAAACTTTATAGAACTCACGAGGCACATGGAGACAGTCTTACCTGGACTTCAAAACTTCTTGGAGCATTATCGATGTTCTTCTTTGGTGTCTGTTCCTTGGCAACATGGGACACGGAAATGCAGTTCACAACAACAGTATGGGCCAAACGTATCCACACTGCTGCCTTGGATCCCTTATAGCAAAAGCATGACCCAAGTGACATGCTTGGTTGTATCATTCTTATTGGTGGATTCACACAAAACATTTGGCCCAGCAGCAATTCAACCAAATAGCCTCCTCCACAAATGACTTGCCCATTAACCTTGATGATTTTGGTTCCTAATTCTACAGTAGCGAAATTATGTCGATGTTGCACCTTAGCCAAAGAATTTGCTTCTTGGCACAACTGCTCCTTGTTGGCAACTTCCTCCTTTATGTGCTTTATTTCCTCCTGGTATTTGCCAATTGCCTGCATAATCATTCGTTTGACATCCGTCTTGGCTCTTTGGGTCTGCCATTCCGCGTCATCTATATTATCGACTGGTGGATCGCCAGCTATTCCAGCGAACTCGCGTTTGGTTTTGTGGTAGGCTCACATAAGCTGGAAGGTACCTTGGTAAAAATAATCGCTTGTAAGTAAGCCTTATGTACTCACATGCACGTCATCCATTTTCTCAAGCAGTCGGTCATGTTCACTCACAAAGCTCCCTATTACTTGGAAAAAGTAAAAAACCGCTGCCGCAACCAGTAAGGTAAGGATAGGGTATAATATGAATATTTTCCAAAGATAAGATCGGTTGGGTTCCATTTTAAAAAGTCAATTTTTCACTAAATTTTAAACACAATTTCAGTTACTCTGAAATCCGTAACAGTTGTGATTGTGAAGTGATTTGCAGAGCCTCTTAAGCTTAAAAAATTTTAAATTTTTAAAATTCAATTGTTTGTATACTTGAACTAGTTCTGTGAGCTAATAAAGCCCTCATTTAAATAATTTATTTTCTAAAAGCAACAAAGGCTGATATCTGTTTTAGTAATTGTTTGGAATTCAGATGAGTCAATGATTGGATCTACTCCCTAAGTGCTCTCTTCCTGCGGCTGTTATAATAACAAACAACAAGATGCAGGCAAATATAGTTCCCGACATTTTCGCCAAAGTCAAATTTGATGGGTGGGAGGGTGTTGGGTTTTGTGTCATATTAGTAAAAGCTGTAACTACTTCGGATGAAAGTGGTTGCGTACTGGTGCAAAAAGGAATAGTCGTTAGATAAGTTCGTTAGGAAAAGGATGCTTCAAAATTAAAGCTCTTAGTGTCTGATTAGGTCTGCTCTCTAAGTGCTCTCTTCAAGTATGTGAGCAAGTAAAAATATTGGGTAATTTTTTGCTCCTAATTTTATGTCATTATTCATCGGTAAGAAAAATAGCCAATCCATAATATAATAAAATATTGAAATCAAAGATAAAGCCAGTCTAAAGAAATTTAAAAACGCTATAAAGACTATCTTCTCCAACTAAAGGAGTGTTAAGCTATTCTTTCTGTTTCTTTCCAGTGCAATTTTTTCTATTTACGTAAAAAAAATAATAATAATTTTTTAAGCATTAACTATTTAAATATTCTAACCAAAAATAATTCGAACAATTTGATATTTCGTATGATGATGAAAATGAAATATATAATATCGGATAAATAGTCGGAGATCTAAGTTCAATTTCAAATCGCGTT
>JBAMAX010000859.1:0-87263 GCA_037043745.1 Chymomyza amoena | reverse complement strand
GCCAGAAAAAGCATTGATTGTGCCAATTGTGCCGACGTGGTGAATTCTGTTGTGCTCGCTTGAAATTGTGAACAGAGCCAGAGAGCGTCTAGCATGTTGAATAGAGCAGGAACGCAGGGACTGCTCCAACTTGAATAAAAATACGCGTAAACTAATTAAGAGAGCAACTAAAGCTTTGGTCCTTAGTGTGTTAAATTTGTTGCCAGCTGTGCATGTGCTCCAAGTAGCTCTGTGTTTTAAAAGTGCTGCAAAATATTTAAAGTAAGATCTGCAGAAAAATAAAATGTAACAGCAATCCATTGATGGTCAAAAAGAGAACGAAGATTTGATTTATTTATATTGTTGCGCTTGAGAGTAACATGTTATATGTGAAACTAAGAGCGCAGTATTAATGATTTTTTTTTTGTAATTCTACATATTATGCATATTACTGCTGCAAGCCGTCATCATTGGCTGCCGCTTGCTTGGTCTCTACCAGATAGTTATAGGCGCGTTCGGTCATCGAATCGAGCAGCTTTTTATTGATGTTTTTTGTGCAGTCTTTGAAAATTCGCGCATTTTCGCAGAATACATCCAAAAAAAAATCCTTCACCGAGAGATTGAATAGTTCTTTGAAGCCATTATAAATTGCTGTTGAGATTTCATTTACAGTTTTCGCTTCCTCCTTGAATGACATCTCTTTGGAAAAATCCATTTTCCATTCCTCCAAGTTGCCCCAGTAGCATCGCAGGTAACGTATTATGTGTACACACTCGGGATTGCGCAGCAGCATTAACTTGCTAAGGTTAAAGTTTTGAATTTTCTTCAGAATTTTAATACACTCGGACATTTTGGTACAGCGCAGACCCAAACATTGACCTAACTGCTGGGAAAGTTGAATAAATTCAAGTTCCGTGGACATAGCAGCGTTTAGCTCCTCCATCTCCTCTATAAAGCGGTCCTCCTCTTGCTTAGGTATTAATTTACGCGCTGGACCAGCAATAATGCGTTCCGGCATTGAATTTGGATCGACTTGTCCGGTCTCAATCTTTAATTTCAGCTCGTCCGCTTCTTCGCGTTTTTGCGCCTTCCAGGCTTGTTCGGCTGCCGGACTCTCAAAGCTTTCCGGCATATCGTAGTACATTTTAATGCCATATTCTCTGGCTACGGGAAAGTAAACCATAAGAAGGTCAAGTTGTATGATCTGGCGTGTACGTTTTCGCAACGTTTTCTTTTTTGGCTTTGTCTTTTTCACCAATGCACCAATGCCTTTAGGTGGTACACGCTTTTTTTGTGGTGGAGGCGTATAAACACTGGGCGGCTTTATCTTGCGTCCGTAACGACTCTTCGGTTCATTACCCAACGATTTTGGCGTCACTGCTGCGCCTGCCACTGTTGGTACGGCCGGCGTAGCCCTCCGTTTTCTTATGGTCGGACGCGGTGTCGGAGTGTGCTCTTCTTGGGCTGCGCTTTGCTCTAGGCTTGGCTCTTGCACTATTCCAGTTTCGATAACTACGCCGTTGTTGCTGCTCTCTTCAGCATGCGGCAAATCGATTGGCGCCGGATCTTCACCACGCAATACACTTTCAATTTGAACAATTGCTTCTTTGAATTTGGGGCGTTTCATGAAAGTGTCACGTGCAAGCTTTGCCTTGTTGTCCTCATAAGGGACGATATTCTCTACCTTTATGTTGGCGTTATCCCCGGTTCCGTAGAAATAAACATTATACGCCTTCTTGTTACATTTTACGATTTTCGCGGGCCATGCCGGATAGCCCCTTAACTTGGCGAACACTAGGTCACCAATATTAAAGGCTTTGACAGCTTTTTTTTTACACATTATTAATGAGTTAACAAAATGCGATTTTCGTGAAAAAATAATTTTTTTTGCGGACCAGTTTTGTGGTGTCTGCTAGCTTTCACAAAAAACTGACGCTGCTTTTGCTTCTTCTTACTGTGTGAACAGCCAACAATCAACGCATTGGTTTGAATGGCAAATTTGACGTTCCCACAGAACTGTGTATTGAGTTTGTTCAAATAGTGAATAATATAAATAGTCAACTAAATACATACTTATTATCATATATATCATATATATATATGTATGTATGAAATATTACAAATAGTTTGAACTGAGTAATTAACCAAAACCTTTAACCAGCATTAATTCAACACTTAAGAAGACTTGTCCAATGCAATTTAATACATTGATATATCAATTTGAATCCAATAATTGGCCAATTTTAGCAATTTTACGATAAAATATTGTATAGAACTTGATAAAGCATTTAAAATGTTGACGAAAATCATGATATATACAAAGACTTATTTATGTATATACAGTGTGTCTATGCACAGACTTTTATCCAACACTTGAGGCCTATTAAAACTTATATATAAAGTAGTGAGTTCATAAATTATCATGGCTTTATTGACATTATACATAGAGTTAAGCCCAGGTGAGTTATGGATATCTGCAAAGTTATACATCGAACAAATTTAGAATATTAATCCTAAATAAAATTTAACAGATTTTCTTTAAAAAAAATTTATTAAAATTGTACCAAAATATCATAACTAAATTCGGAAGCTAAAAATCCTTAACTGAAAGTGCTTAAAGTCCTAGCATTATTTTGTTTAAGATGCTCAACTATTCTTGCCAACTAACATGACTTAGTTTAAGATTTCATGTTATAAATATTTATGGCGACTTCAATACTAAAGTACAATTGGGGCAAAAGTTTTACATGAATCTGGGATTCAGTATTAAAAACTTTGTAATATTCGCACATTAGCAAGCGTAACAATTGCGAAGTTACGATCCACTTAGCCGTTTATTTGTATATCGTATATCGTAATTGACCAGCGCCATCTATTGCCCATTTTTTTTTGCTATAATTAAAACTACAATATGTTTTGGGGTTGTCTTGCAGTACTATGTAAATAATGACATTGTCAAAAAACGGAAGTTACTGCACCGTTGACCCAACTATAAGAGATTTGGCCTATCCACTTCCTCAGCCTCGTGGGATAGTCTCTTTCCATTTTAACCGCCGAGCAACTCAAAATTGTGAAGCAACAAAAAGAAAAAATATATATTAAAATAAGAAATTAATATGTATACATAAAATTTATTTAAAAGTGCGTCTTTGAAAGGCCACAAGATTGCATGCAAGTGCATACATATATTTGGCTGCCCAGAACCTATTGTTGAACACCCACTACCGAATACACTACACAGATAGATTTTGTATCCTTTTTATAGCTTGGTGCTGTAACAAAATCTGTTTGAACTGTGTCCAAGTCTATTAAGCTTAAATACTATAAAAAGTTAAAAAATGGGTCATTAAACATTTTTTCTGACATTTTTTCACTACATTTAGTAGTTTATTTCACAGCGAGGGGATAAATCAAAGAAAATTGAAAAAAAAAACTTAAACCAAACGAGAATACCACAAATAATATAAAAATAGGAATTATTTGAGAAATAAGAAAGCCATTATTGTAGAAATAAGTAAAGTAAAGAGAACTTTGAATGCAAATAGAATCAAAAGCATGTAAAAAGCTTAATAATGTAGCTTAGCTTAGTTTAAGTTATCAGTAAATTCGCCGGCATAGTGCAGCTCGGCAGGCTGTGATCCTTGCCCGGAATCAAACGCAGCGTCGTTTCTGTAATTGCAATGAATTCTTCACTCTCCTCTGCTCATGGCAATCATTCAGAGGTCAAATCGATTTGATTGCAACTGTCGTCATATTGAAACCTATTTTTTAAAAGTGAAACAATTTAAACAATACAAATTGATAAACTTCTTTTTTTTTCACTTTCCAATTATTGTGTGTGACTTATTCCTGATTATTTCTGCTTCACACTGTGACGTCACTGGGGTTGCTTAAGAAAAACATTAGACAGACATGATACCTTTATTTTTTGAGCTATGAAGTGGTCTGCTTGCGTTCGCTCATAGGAATCTTTAAAGATTTGAAAATCTCGCTGGAAAAATTGGCTGCAGTGTATCCCACTGTCGAACATCACTCAACGGACTCCGATTTTTGTTGCTCCTGTTGCCCGTTTTCATGTTTGGCTTTTCTCTGCTGCTCTTCTGCTGCAGAACACGAAAAGGCATCAAATATTATATAGTACAAGATGAAAATTATGTTCTCTCTCACAAGCGGTATTAAGTTTATGAGTAACGAGCATGCATGTATAGTATGTATGTACTATGTATGTGTGTGGGTCACACATGGTTGGGTGTGTAAGATGCGCTCTCCAAAAGGCTTAAAATAATTTATTTACCGCCACAGCAGCATAAATAAACTCTCGTATAGGGTGTTTCTTTTCAGGCTTTTTTAACATTTAAACATTAATTTTAAAAAAGATAGATGCTCCCTTTATTTCAAGCCTTCTTAAACACCTGTTTCATTCGCTTCCACGTAAAGAAGTATTCTTGGGGCCCAGAACTCATTAAAAATATCTGAGTATTTTCAAATTTTGCAAATATTCCATCTATCAAGGGGTTATGGTTTTTGTTTCCGAGGCTTGTTGTCGTTTCTTGAGTAAAGATACCCAGGGGATACTACGTGGAGGATTTTGCTATTACAAAAGAGTGCGGGTTTCATCTTAGAGAGGATCGTTGGAGACGCTGCCTTAAACTTTTTGCAAACTTACGAATCGACTTAATTTGGAAAAGGATAAAGATAAAGAAGAAAAAGATAGACTGACCGAAAGTGACTTTTGAGTCCGATAAATCTTATGAAGTGTACACAATTTTGCAAGTGAAAGAATGCGTAATATACTTCATAGTCTGGATCTGTATTTCAATTTTTGTGACTAAAACTTCTATGGCTATTATTATGTGGTGAAAAACGATTGAATTAAATAATTAACAAAATATTTTCAATGTGCGGATTAGAAGTTCAAGTTTGAATCCTTGACTGGTTTATGATTTGGAGAAACATGATAGTTTAGGAAAGAGCTTTAAAAAAGATCCAGGCAAGACATAGGCAGCCAAGAGCTTAAAGCTAAAAATACACTTGGAACCAATTCAGTTACATCAAAAAAAAAAACACCCTTTCTTTATGTTTTTGCATGGGCTTGATGCCGTTTTTTGCTCCTTGTCGCCAGGAATTTAAAGATGTAGTATATGTTTCTACCAAAGTGATGAAAATGCTTTACAAAGCTTTCAGCTTTATGGAACATTGCCTAAATTGGATACTATTGGAATTATGATTGCTTTGATATATTAGATGCAGTCACTTGGAGGTCCATAATTCACCTAAATATTTGTGAAAAGTAACATATTTTCCTTCGGGTTGTTGTCACCAAAAGTTTTTCCCATTTACTTTCTGTCTTATAGCATGTATCAAAGCCGTTTCAGGAATGACATTGAAAAATGTTTGTCGTAGTGCCATAAAAACTTGATATAGGTAATCTTTAACTATCACCAAAAGTTAAGAAACAAAAATGAGATATTCCTACCAAAAACTAGACACTCCAATACACGGGTTAACTGTTTAAGTGAATTTTAGCTCTAGCTTACAAGAACCCAAGCCAAGTTCTCCAGCATAACTAAAAAAATCGCTTATTTCGTTCCTGCTCAACACGTAACAGACGATTCTACATTCCTTTATGATCTGGACAAATATAAAAGCATATTGCCAACAACCGGCTCTGTTTGATCCACTTCCAAACCGCCTTTATGAGAAAGCACAATTTGATTTATTGCCACTTAAAAGGCAGCTTTAATTTTTTTCCCAAAAAAATAACACGTATCCAAACATTTTACAACACACAGCTGCACATTTAACCAAATGAAGCTCAAGTTGTTGAAAGTTACGGATTCTAGGCAACCCAACCACAACATACTATACTATTATCCTGTTTTCCACACACTCCTTCTGTTTTTCACAGCTTTTGATTCTCTTCGTCGAGATTCTTAATAACATCGCATATTTTATTCCAAGAGCAACACATACAACGACTAACAGGACGAAGGGAGCCACAAGGCTTATGCGGGGTAAGAGGAAGACCGCATAATTAATCGCTGTTCCCTGTCCTGGGTGTTGCTTAAAACGAAACTTTGTCAGCGGAAGCGCTAGAAATTTAATAAAATATACCCTTTCTAAAATTCCTAATACAAGCTAAGGTAAACGACCATGCTGCAAAGAAATACGATTAGTTCTGGCAAGTTGATGGAAAGGGCAAGAAAAAAAAGTGGGACAAAGTTCATATTAGATCGTACTCAATTCCACGTCCCCTATGTACACAAACTGTTAGTTTTTCTTATGATGGTTATCTAGATTTCTTTGCTAAGACAAATAGAGTGCGATTAGTAGATAAAGATCTTGGGTAGAGTTAGAATGTCAAAGAGCTTTTAATTGGAACAGGCATTGTCTCAAGCTTCTTTACGGAAGGTACTCTATAGCTTCCAAGCTCATATGAATATAAAAATGGAAGAAGGAAAGAATTTTAAGGTAATCAAACAAAACTTTTCGTTAATTAAAAAAAAAACATATGTGCGAATTTTTTCTAATCAATATTGAAAGTTAAACTTTCGACAGCTTTTGTAATCGAAGGAAAATCAAACGATTTGTAGAAAATTTAAAAAATTTGTAATCATATTTTTATAGAAAACGTAAGAAAATATTTATGAATATTTGAATATTTTTTGTATTTCAAAATTAAAAATTAATAATATGTAAAAAATTTTATGAAATTGACTTTTTGACGCAGAACTCTCCAAATTCATAAGCCGTCACCTAAAAAACAGTCGAACAAATCGGCATTATGACGTAGATAGTAAATAAGAAACACTTTTGACATACATACATATCTGACAGTATGCTTTTTAACAAAAGACAAAATAGGTATATTTTCTGGAAATGTAGAACTTAATCTATAGAAATAAGAGATTTAAAATACCGCCTAGAAATTTTTACTAGGGTCAAAGTCTTTGGCATCATTCATTTGATATCTAAAATGCTTTTACCCTATGTACAATAACCTACAACAGCTCAACTACGTAAACACTTGAGCTTATATGTATGTATAGCACCCTGCCATTATACTCCAACTTATGTATAGGTAAAAATTATATTTTTCTTTGCAAGTAAGACAGGACTTAGGTTCAACATTTTCGCATGCTTTTAAAAACTCATTAAATGCAACGTGTGGCAACGACGGTATGGATAAAGGTTGCTCCACTCTTCACCTGATTTCATTTAAAATCCAAAAAGAGCATATTAAGGGCTGCAACCCAGTGCAGTGCACTGGACAGGAGAATAGAGCTGAAAATTGACTCCAAACCCGCCGCCATTTCGCTTCGAATTCATTGCCATCGAACCATTTTTAAATAGCCTTGCGTTCGCGTGCACCTGTGCATAATGTGGTCCGTTTGAGGTCCTTGGGTCTGTCCGATTGTCCCCCATTTGCTCCATGTTCTGCACTTAAATTACATTCATGATAAATGCCCTCCAAGCTACAACAAGAAATAACAAAATGTTGCAAAAACAATGTAAACATATACAATACGGCAAATTTTCAATTAAAAGTCATAAATCTTCATTGTGACGTCACTTGGCCAACAGATTTGTGGCTAAACAATAACAAAACCCACTACAACAGCAAGGAATACTTAAACTTTTTATATAAATATTTTAAAATTTTAGACATAAACTTTTCGCCATAGGTTTCTGGTGTGTCAGTGACTTTGTCCGATTTTTATTGTTCTCGTCAAGAACACACGATGAACCCATAAAAACGCCTATGTTTCTGTTTACTTCCTGTTCTAAAATTTTTCTGGCTTACACTTGGTCAAGATTTCGCGTAGTATAGGGAAAGTATTTCATAATATCGACAAAAGTGCTTTTTCTAGAGCAGCTTCGAACAATAATTTTAAATTAATATACAATCTGGTCGAACTTATAAAACAATCCAAGAAACTTACCGACACCGGTTTAGAGCTTTATTTACACTCTGCCTCAGCTTGCTGCTGATCTTTTAAAATGATTTATCCACAGCATATTGTACTGGAGCGATCTGTTCTTCTTGGCGAAGTATTGTTGCTCCTCGAGCAACTTAGCCACTTCCAACAATTGATCTTTAAAAGTGTTTTTAAAGATACAATAATAATATCTTGTTAAAGATAAATAATACATTAAAGATTAAAACAATATGTTTTTCATAAATTATAATTCCAGAAATTTTCATCAGCAAAAATACAAATTTTTTTACCTAAATGTGAATGTATACGAGTACATATATAGTATTTCAAAAGCAATTTAAACAAATTAAAAACCACATTCAACGCATCAATCCGACTAGCGCTGGGAGCCTTTCGCTCTACACCCATTCACAATATGCTTTACGAAGCTAACATTCCAACAATAGAACTCAAACGCGACTACCTCACAGCAAAACTCAGAAAGAGCCTGATAAACTCCAAAGATACACCCATTTCGAAACTGATCAAACCACGCAACCTCCGGAAAAACCGACAGCCATCATACAACACACAATAAATTATTGCAACCAACACAATCTACCATACCTACCAATCAAAAATATTAAAGCTTCACCCCCGTGGCTCCTTCCGCCAAACATAATAAACACATCACTCCGAATACACGCCAAGCCCAATACACCTGCGGACACTTACAAACAACTATTCCTACATATAAGAGAACAATTCAGAAAACATACCTTCATATACACTGATGGTTCGAAGAAAAACTCCATCGCAACCTATGCTGTCACCACAGAGACAACCGTATTAAAATACGGCAGCCTGCCCCACTACTCCTCAATTTTGTCGGCGGAAACTATTGCAATCCTAGAAGCCATTGAACTTATTAAAAATAAAATAGGCAAATTCGTCATATGCTCGGACTCCCTAGCAGCAATAGACTCAATCCAAAATACAAACAACAGCAACACATATCCTAAAATCATTAGATCGCTCCTTACAACCCTAGCACCAAAAATAAATTTACTATGGATACCAGGACACACAAGCATAGCAGGCAATGAATTAGCTGACCAAACAGCTAAGTCCGCACTCAAAATGCCTTTGATTCACACACCTAACATAAACACGACCGACATCAACAAATATCTAAAACATCAATTAATTGCAAAACATGAAAACACCATAACTCGCTGTAGTAGATGGTATCAAAACATTAACACAAATTCTACCCACATATCTGACTACCTGATTACACCAAACCAACAAACTAGAAGAACTGATCAGATCAAATTAGTAAGACTTCGATTAGGCCATACAAACTTAACACACCAACACTACCTAAACACCAACATATCCCCACTCTGCCCTTTCTGCCCAAACAAACACCACAATCACCATAGAACACATACTTAACTCTTGCCCAACCCTAGCCCAAAGTAGATCACGAATATTTAAAAACACCAACCCTTTAAATTGCCTTGCTAACCCCTCCCCAGAAAACACAAACAAAATCATACATTTTTTAAAAGACACCAATATATACAAAAAAATCGAAACATGTAAATATATTCATAAGCAAACATACCATGTAAAAACTACATAGCCAAGAGGCCCAGCAGCCAGCGCTATATAAACTTAAGTTAGATATAGTTTTATAAACTGTACTATCTCTAAATAATAAAATATAGTATTTAGTCAGCCATGTACAAAACATAAATATCATCATTCGTTAAAATACGTAATTATTAATAATGAGCTCTGTCAGCAAGTAAACCATTTTATATGCGAAATTATCACGAACTATAAACTATCACAACAAATTATTAATAATGACGGCATATTTCGTAAGACTATCTGGTAATAAGCCCAAAGAGCTCTACACGATGCTCTAGAAATGAGCTAAGGTGACGACAAAAACGCCTAGATCTGGTTCTGGATACATCTGTGTATTGTACTTGGCTATCCATCCTCTGGCCTTCTGCTGCTATAAACAAAACAGTCTGTACAAGTTTTCCAGTGTCCTAAATTTCCCTCCGGTTTCTCTAACTTGAGTATTTTCACTTTTAGTGACAAGATATCCATTTCTAATGACGGATCAGCCCAGTCAATCAGCAAATTACTTAACAAATTGCAATCATGCACCAAATCATTTTGTTTTGCACTCAGCTCGCCAGTTTCATAGATGATCTCAAGAAAGTATTGCATACGCGCATCCACATCTGGGATCAGTTGCTCTGTGCAGCGCCCTAATTTCTATACAATCTTGTGATCTAACAAGCAATGCTTCATCAACGTCGTTGTTAGTTGCTTCAATTTGTTGCGTCCAAGCTCATCGCCCAGATCATAGTCATGCAGCGTTTCCACCAGCGACAGCAGCACGTATTGGAACTTTAAATGTGTGAATTTGTCCATATCTGGCTTTTGGAATTGCATAAATCTGGAAAAAAATAAAAAGTTATTAAATTATCCAAACTAAAGCAAAACTACAGCCAACATTTACCACCCCACGTAGGTGCAAAATACGCTCAGCTCGGGCAGCACAAGCTCAAACTCCTCTGCTTGCGTCTGTTGCAAATATTCACCCAGGTACTGCCAGTACAGCACTAGTTCCATGGTCATGACCATTAACAATTGGCGTACGATACGTTTAATACGCTGCAACTCTTCCTTGGTTGAGTCCAGCTTTAACGCAGCTAACAAAGCTATGAAATTATGCTGTTACGATTCTATCCACTGCTTTAGTATATTCGCTTACGCCATCCTCCGATGTGTCGTTCAGGCCCTGCTCGTAGCGTCAAACGCTGCGAGACTGTATACAAACGCACTGGATAGTTGGACATATGAAGGTCGTATGTCGACGCACTTTTTCATCAACATCCCTCAATATGTTTAATATAATATATGGGGTACAGTCTGAGAATTACGGCCCATGCATGTAATGACGCATTGGCGAAAGTTGCTCGAAGGAACCGACGACAAGTGAACTGGCAGGCAAGTACCACAGGGTCATCCGGCTTTTTCGGCATTTGTAGACGTTGCAGTGCAAGTACGGCCTACTTGCGCACACTGCTCGAAATATAGACAAGGCGATCCAACTATACTTTAGTAACTGATCGCATTGTTCCACATCTAGCGCGGCACCAGGCCCATATTTGTGTATCATGCGATTTTGTCTATGGAATAACAAACACATTCGTTTTTACTGTAATCAAATTTAAACAAACTCAATTGTATTACAGTACAACTCACGTTTAGCAGCCATTGAAATGTGGCCTCCAGCATTGGATGTGTATCCTCCGATTCGAAGGATGTTACGAATTTGAAGCAAAATATAAGAGCATTAGCAGCATACTCATTTGCTCCATTAGCAGCAAGCAATTTTAAGCATCTGAATAAATACGAGCACGGAGTCATCGTGGTCCGTCTAAAAGCAGAGATTTGTGTACATTTTTAGCCTTTCCTCTGTGGATAGTTGAATGCTTGACCTACCTTGGCGTTAGTTGCCGCATTTCCTTAACGCAGCGCCTACAATGTATTGCATTAGTCTGTGCACTGGTCAAGATTACAACCATCGGTCCTTGTTTGTATTTATTAAGCACGGTATTTTCATTGCGTGCCAGTTTTTAGCCGGATTCGTCTCCGTTTTAAAACGTTTTTTTGTTGTTTTCCCCATTATATTGCCGCATCTTTGCCAGTGCACTAAAATAAAAAATAGGTGTTTCTTATTAGAGTTACCCAAGTTTAAATCATAATAAAATAAAAAATATATTTTTAATACCTGTAATGTGTGCTTACATTCTTGTAAGGTTCTCTACAATTTTGTACATGTTTTAGTTCTTTCCAAAATATCACAATTATTGATGCACACAAAACTAAAATAAATGAAAAATGCCGCAGATGATAAGCACCGTTAGCTGGAGATGTGATCTTCTAATCCGATACTTTTTATTAAAGGTATCGATAGCTAACCAACACTTAACTATCACACATCTATCGTCTCTAATTGCAATACTTTGTTTAAATACATATTTTATAATCAGTTACGTTCCCGATTTCGAGCAAAAGTGTATATAAAATAAATTGTACAAAATTAAAAGTAAATAAAGAAAAAATATTTCGCTCTTGGAAAGATGAATAAATTATTTATTAAGTCAGTTGTTCGAAAACTTGTGGCATCTAAAATGTAAACTGGCCAATTGTCAGGTGGTAATTTGGCGTACTTAAAAAAAAAACAACAATCAGGGCCGGATTTACCTAAAATGCCGCCCTGTGCTCTGTAGAAAAATGCCGCCTTTATTTTAAATTGAAACCTATTACGTAAATGAAATGTTAATAAAATCTTCAAATATACAATTACAAATAAGTTAATGCATTGTTATGTGGTAAGAAAATACTTTTAATAAGGTTGTTTTACATGAAAATGAAATTTGAAGTCAACGAATTATATTCTTAATTATTTATATTAAATTCACTGAGGTATAAATAATTATCTCATACACAAATGTGATTTTTTATTACTTGGCTTACATAGATTAATTACTTAAAAGGACAAGTTGAATATTATTATAGTTTTAAGAAAGCAAAAAATGTGTAGTCCTTCTGCTTTATCTCATCGTCAATTATACTGCTGACAAGATTTAATTTGTTTTAGAAAATTTCACTGATTAGACGATGAAATTTTTGAAGAATGACAAGTTTTCATTAGCTATTCAAAGGCAAACACGCCTGACTTTTGTTTCCGCAAACTGATCAATTAGATCTTCACAATTGAAGCGTTCGAGTAAATCCGACTCGATGCACAGAATAGCTAGGCTATTCAACCGAGTACCTGTCATAGTTGAACGTAAATAATTTTTGACTCTTTTCAAACATGAAAATGAACGTTCTGCACTGCAATTCGTTACAGCCAATGTAATGAATATACGGTATGCTATCTCCACGTTTGGGAATTCAGTGTATAACTCGTTCGTCCTTAAGAGTTTCAAGAGATTGGATGGTGTATTATGTTGTAATTTTTTCTCAGAGCAATACGCGTGGAAGTGCACAAATTCGTCATCTAATGAGAGTTCGAGGTCCGAGGTATAAATTTTCCTTATATGTTTCGACTTTTCACGAATTTTAGTAGAATCCAGATTGCCGAATTCAGTAATAACTGAAAATTTTTCATGAATCTTTATGTATGCTTGGCATCTTTTTCGCAATTCAGAATCAAGATTGTCAAGAATGACGTTGAAAGCGTTCACGCGAAAATTATCACTTCCTGACAATTGAACATCTCCATCTCGTGATTCATCAGCCTGCAACTTCCTTCTTCTTTTTCGAGAAACGGTTGTCTGGTATTCTTGACTTTCTGATATTTTCAACGCTTTTTTCTCGTAAAATTCAAATTCAGTTCTTGTATTTGCTACTACTTTGATAAGTCCACGATAGTCATCAATGACATCAGCTATGCTGATATTAACTTTCTGTAATCTTTCACTGACAGCATTGAACCTCGAAAGTAAAAAATACCAAAGAATCTGCATAAATGTTGTTTCCAGTCGTTCGAGTTGAATTCTAAGACCTCTTGCTTCTTGCCGTGTGATCGCGTTCTCAGAAGTATCTTCCTCAATGGTGATTAAAGTTTCTATGATTTCGCCGTAGTGTTCGTGAAGCACCTTCACTGCTTCGTGACGAGCTGACCATCTTGTCGCAGACAATGATTTCAGAGAAATTTTTTTTCCAGTACGAGTTTGTAAAATTTCCCAGCGGTGCGTAGAAGCAGTGAAAAAATTGTACAATGCTTGGACTGTATTGAAAAAAGACGCTGCTTCAAAAGTACTTTCAACAGCGTGAACCCCGACCAAATTCATCGAATGACCTGCACAAGGAGAGTAATCTGCTAAATCGTTGATTTCTTTGACTTTTGCCTGTAACTCTGAATACATTCCTGACATATTGTGTGCATTATCGTATGACTGACTTCGACAATCTGCAATATCAAGGTCCAAACACCCAAGAACTGATATTACAGCATTTAACAAATCTTCTGCTTTGTGTCCAGTGTTTTCAATGAACATCAGAAACCTTTCAACAGGTGTTCCATCTTTTTGCACATATCTTAAAACGAAAGAAAGTTGATCGATATGCGATACATCAGGTGTTGAATCCACAATTATAGCAAAATACTTTGCTGTTTTGACTTCTTCAACTATGATGGATGATACTTTATTTGCCAAAAGTTCTATAAACTCTTCATAGATAGTTTTTGATAAGTAACTCGTACTACCAGATCCCTTGTTGCCAAATCTTCGGATGTGTTCTTCTAGGAACGGATCGAATAATGCAAGAAATTCCATCAACATCAAAAAATTTCCATTATTTGGAGAGCCGAATTTTTCCTCATTTCCTCGAAACGGTAGACCACGAGAGGCTAGAGCTTTTGTAGCAGCAACTACCCTCCTCAAAACGTTTTTCCAATAGGAAATTTCTTCTTCGAATTGAATGATCATATTATTATCTATTCTTATTTTAATGTTTGATCTTTCTTTGAGGGCTAACATACTTTTTTTGTGATTTTTCGAGTTTTCATGCTCAGATATACGAACATCACCGTGCCTCCAATCATTGAAACCTGTCTTTCCGTTGAATGAACAGTCTGTATCAAATAAAAGACACGCAGCACAAAATACAGACTTATGGCTACTTGAATAAATGAGCCACAGACGGGGAAGTTTCTCCCCATTGAGAAGTTTTCTATCAAATAAAGAATTCGTCAACCATCGCGACTTTCCATCACCATAAATTCGCTTTGTCCCAGAAAAATCAAGGTCTCTATTTTGTTTACATCCATGTACTGCTACATAATCCTTTGTGGAGTTGTTTATAATCCATTTTCCTGGGTCGTCACTTATAACTCTCTCTTCAGGCTTGACTTTTTTCGTTTGTCTACATAGAATTAGAGGTTCAGATTTTTCTTCTTCATTTGTAATCTGTGGCAGGCAAGAAGTCAAATTAACATCTATATCCTTATTCGTAGATGGAAGCAAGTTTTTCTCACTTGATTGTAACTGGGGTGGATTGCTTGACGAATTATCGATAATTTCGTTGTTGTCTGAAAATAGAAAAATTAACCTTTTTTTTTCTTTGGCCAGTAGTGAAGCTCTTCACGACTAAAAAGCGGAATAGAGTTGGCATTTTTCTGAACACTATACAATGAGAAGAGTCGGGAGTGGCGTAGAAGTATTTACATTTATGCCGACGATGCTTTACGACTCTTGTCCAGTGTTCGGAAAAATACCATATATGCTCCGCTTTTCTACATGGGGAACTTTTTATATTATAAATTACTATTTTAGTATAGTTTTGTTGGATTAGAAATGCACACTATGAAAAATTACTATGCTCCATAATAAAACCTTGATATTATATTGAATTAAATATGAAACACAGTAATTATTAAAGTGAACTCTAGGAAAACTTAGTCTGTACAGAGTAAAAGTTACTATGATTTGAGTTACCTTTGAGAATCGTCACTCCTTGGCACAAATTTGAGAAAAAACCTTATATGTGCTGCGGAGAGTTTTAACAATGTATTTATGTAATAGCACTTTGCCTATTTCCACAATAACTTTATCTACATCATTTATTTTACTTTCTAAATTAGTTATTTCACTTAACGAACGAAAACTTACCATATTGACTTAAACTAATACTACTTGAAACTGAGACATCTGCGGAATTTTCACCGGTTTTATTAGCTTCAAACTTGTTTAAAGTCGAAGTTGAACGCGCATCATTAAAATCTGTAAAAATTTGATTTATTTTATATCCCTACAGTTGTAACAAATGCGTTAAATTTACATATTTGAAATAGATACTTCGGTTTGAGAAATGCAAAGATTTTTGCAAAATTGTTTTCTCACCTTTTTGCTCTAATATGGAAACACTTTTGTTATCAATAGGCGTTTCTTCTGTACTATTCTTTGTGATGAAAAAATTGTCAAGTTTTGGAGTTTTGCACAAAATCTCCTCCTCCTTATTGGCTTTGCTCAAAGCGCGCTTTTTATATGCAGCGCCACTTAATCTTTTGCGCCCGTCACTCACGGCTTAAAACATACACATAATCAACTTAAACGAAAAACAATAATCAAGTTAAATTTCTGTGAAAACGATAACCGTTCAATGATGATTACTTGATCCAAAAAAACAATCTGAAGCAATCACCGTTGACAGCTGGGAGAAACTGGGTAACATATGATGGCGTTGCGATCAGTGTTTTCTGCATATTAAAGCGCGAAATTTGAATTTGAATTAAGACTAGCAAAGTGGTCGGTATAAATTCCTCGACTGTTTCTCAATCACTCTCAACTTTTTACTTTGCTGGGAGAATGGTAACGCCAAAAAAAGTAACATTCTGGAAACTCGAATATATAACTTTTATATAATTTGTAACTATTAGATTATTACCACAAATGCGTGTTCACAAATGTGTATGCGCAATTGATTTTCTTAAGCATTATGCTATTCCGCCTTTCGATTGAATCTTTGTAACTGAAAAACTTTAAATGTAAACTTTCAAATTTTGCCGCCCCCTAAAATTTGCCGCCCTGTGCGCGCGCACCGTGAGCACCTAGTATAAATCCAACGCTGACAACAATGAGCCGCTTTTTGTAGTTATTTGTAGTAATTAATCAAATAATTATTTAATAATTTAATAATAGTAATAATTAAATAATAATAATAATTTTATAATGAATAAACGTATATTGCGTGAGTTCATCCAAATGTTTTTAAGTAGTCTAAACATTGCTATTTCTGGTCGGAATGAAAACGATTCGAAATTGAGGCAAACTTGGTCTAAGTCCGGAACACCAATTGTAGAATGTGTGGACTTTTTAAAACGAGTAGAAATCGCATTTTCGGTTGTTCTTCTTGTTCGGCAATGTCGATAGTTGTAATCTTGGATATGGCTTCATCATGGTCCTGGTCAATGCAAATGCTTCATTGCTAATAATAACATTTGGCAATAGGTCATTTGAAGATGGTAAAACGGCATCAGTTGAAATATTTAAATTACCATCGTTTATCAACTGTCCCATTATACTCTTCTGAAAAATGCCAACGAAAACGCAGTTTAAATCAATAGAAACCCGAAGACAATCATTTACATTCGAATTTAATATCAGCATCTCGTATCCTTCCATATGATTTGTAATTTGCATCATCGATTGCTTATAAAATGATTGATTGAAAATCTTTGCAATTAAAGATATTTAATTCGATAATGCTTGCCATCGATTGCACCACAGCAATTGGGAAAATTCCATTTTAAGAAGCAATCCTTGATTACGTGTTTTATTGATTCACTCGTAATTAGTAATGATTAAGCCAAGACATTTGTCCACAATTCGGCTGATTGTGGAATGATGGACAAGGTACTCGCCAACAATTTGGAAAAAATAACCGTGCTGACTCGAAAATATTCTCTTCGTGTCAACATTCATTTAATATTGATCAACCAAAACATTGTAAGCACTTTTTTACTGCTCGTTGTCGATATTTTTGGACAAAAAATTAAGAGCAATCCAAATTTCCAAATATACAGGGGTGCCACAGAAAACCAATTCGATTTCAATTCCAATTCTTGGTGCCACAGACATGGCTAACAAGGGTTTTAAAAACCGATTCGATTCAATTTCGTTACAATTCCAATTTTTGGTGCCACATACATGACTATGAATAGTTTTAAAACCGTTGTTAGCCATGTCTGTGTCACCAAGAATTGCGATTGCATCGAAATTGAATCGAATTGGTTTTCTGTGGCACCCCTGATATATAAAAAAAAAGTGTCTAAAAATAATTTAATGCTGAAAGAGGAGTAACGAACTAGCTTTTATGTGGAAAAATGTCGCTCTTAAAAGAGAGCTTGTGCGCTATTTGTATGGTAGCGCAAGCTTACATAAAAAAATTCAGCTGGCGCCATCTAATGTCAAATGCCAGAAACTTATTTGCACAAATTATTACCATAGTGGAGTAATTTGTTGTAAAAAGGAAAAACCATTCAGAATTTCTTGAGTAAAAAAATATCTCTAGATTTTTCAAATAAATATTTAATTTATTTGTTGCATTTTTTAAATATAGACATTTTTACCACACTTCACATTTATGAACTGGGTTCATTGGTGACCCCTCAGGACATTTAAAGTCGTTAGAAAAATATTTCATATTTTGTAGTGTACCCAATATACGAAATTGGTTTGGAGTGTGCGGATCATTAATAATACGATCCTTAAGAAATTCTTTGTTACTTTTACCACACCACGATTGAGCAAATGCAATCCAAAACATCTGTTGAGCTGTATAGCTTAGACCAGGCAATCTGGGCTCATTTCCGTTCTTTGCCATCCAACGTTTATAGGTCAAATATGCCAGTTTGCTGCCTCCATTATCAGCAATATTCTCTCCCTGTGTGTTGATGCCATTTATGTTTAGGCCAGTAAGGGGTTCTCTATAATTTCCATATTGTTTAACTATGCACTGAACTTTCTTCTGATATTCCTTAGCGGTTTCATCCTGCCACCAATTATGCAGGTTTCCATTATAATCAAACTGACTGCCTTGGTGGTCAAAAGCATGAGTCAGCTCATGACCAATTATAAATCCAATGCCAGCATAATTCATATAAAATGGTTGCTGAGCATTAAAAAGGCAGCCCTGTAATATACCAGCTAGAATTTGCAAACTGTTTGCTATTGAGTTGTAATATGCCTCAACTTCGGTTATTTTCTCTAGACCTTTCCAATCGGTTTTATTAACAGGTTGGTGCAATTTATTATAATAATTGTCACTATCAAACTTATTGATTTTAAGTTGAGCTGCGAAAAATTCCTGCTCATTAATGTCAAGCTTATCGTAATAATCAGCAAGCTTTTTATTATCCAGCAACTCATCCGGATAACCTACGTGTGCATATATATGATGTCGTTTTGTTTTGGCTTCTTCCTTTGTCACTTTATCCATCCAGGTGGCATTATTAAGCAGTTCATTGAAAGTTCATTTAATATTATTAACCATATTTAATGCAATCGCTTTAGATTCTGAATTGAAATAGTTTTGGATGTAAAGTGAACCCACAGCTATGGGTAATTTTGCACTCACTTCGTCCACGCATTCCTTCCAACGTGGCATTTCTGCTCGAATTCCATTCTGCTCTTTGATATATTGTAGATGAAGGTTGCGAAAATCTTTACTCAGATATGAAACAAACGAAAAATGTTCGCGATACATCATATAATTGGCAATGACACGTTTCGGCGTCTTCGTTAAGAGCGTTCCCAACTCTTCAAAGTATCTCGGCACTTTTAAATTAATTAACTCGTCTTCGGTTATGACTTTATCATGAGGTAGTAAACTGTTTATAAAAAAAAGCCACTCGACATAGGGATACTTTTGTTGCAGTTGTCCAATGGTCTGTAGATTGCTCAGCTTTGAAAAATCTCTGAGCTCTTCAGCTGGTAAGCTAATATTGGCTAAAGCAATCTCAAACTCCAGAGATTTGAGTAGTTCCTCTTCAGCTCGAGTTTTGTCAGCACCAAATAGCATCGCAATGTCAACCATATAGCGATAGTAAGTACAGACCTCTTGCTGGCCAAGACCTTTCAAAAAAAACTCTCGACTGAGTCCTAATGGGGGTTGATCCAAGTTTATAAGCTGTCTGGAACTATTTTTATAGTCTGGTTTAATATAAAATCCTAAAATGGAATGTTTTCTCAACTCTGCTGTTAGCCTCTCCCAAGACCAACTACCATTCAAGTCCCAACGGTCTCCCAACAACACGGGCCATCCACCCATCGTGTTGATAAACTTAACAATTGGTGTAGTACCCAGACTTTCAATATGTTCTTCATTCATGCACGCCTTATATAATATATTCGGTAGGCGATAATGTTTTGGTGCAGTTACTGGAAGCTCCGTTTTTATAAGTTGATAAACCTTATCAAGCACCTTGTCCTCAAGCATTGACAGTGAACTTATGTATGCCTTGTCGTCAGGAATTTTGGCCTCGTCAAGGAACCCGCCACATGCAAACTCATAAAAGTCATCGCAAGGATTAACTTCTGGTTTAATTTTGCTGAGTACACTGGAAGCAATTTGTTTGCATTCTTCACTTAGGCATTCGTCTGTGGAGAGAGTAATACTTCTTGAAGGCGGTTTTACATAAAGGCTACCTGCTTGAAATATAGACAGGAAGCAGCTCAGTAGAAGTGCCAAGGCCAGACGATTTTTTAACGCATCTTGTTTTATACACAAATTTTTTGTCATATTAACTTGATTTTTTAAATGACTTTACGTACGCGCAACCAAATAACGACTAAGCCCTAAAGCTCAATGCTAAACCTTTTAAATAGAGATGATGCAAATTCAGATGAGCAATAATTGTCAAAAATGAAATAACATTTTTTACCCTGCCTCTTAGGGGGTATATTAAATCATTGCAAGTGTATGCATTATGTAACTGAAGCAACCGGAGACTTTACAAAGTTATTTCACTTTCATCCGCATAACCAAATTTAAGATTATATAAGATTTCAGCTGGACAAGTATTTTTTGTCACATGTCAGCTCTAATCTGTAAAGCTAAGCAAAAACAAAAATAAAACAAATAAATTTCGATTTATGCCAAAGTATCAAAATAATTTAAGATTGCCGGGCCAAATACCAGCAAAGAATATAGAACTACTAGAACTAGTTCTATGTTCTTTGGTACCAGCCAAGCTTAATTATTATTGATTTTTGTTTTTACGTGGCGTAGAGTATTACAACTTCGGTGCTGCCGACTTTAAAATTCGCAATATTTTTAAACATAAAATGCTTGTAAAAATGACTCTATTGCCAAATTGCTTTTAAAGGTATTGTTTAAGACTGTATACTAAGTAGAGGTTTCTTTTTAATTTATGGTGCTTTTCACTTAAAAAAAAATTGCCGCAACAAAAGTGCAATAAATTTTACTATTTGTCTCGGTTTACTCTACAAGCAAAACCGGTTGCAGTTTCTGTTGAAAATCACAGACAACAAATTTTTCTTTCAATTTTATTTACAATCTGTCCAAAAAACAATCAGTAAATTATATAAATTATTTAATGGAGACTAGCTGCGAAATAGTAGTTATTATACATAGGTATAAATAACAAAATATATATTATCTACAGGTTTGACTATTATAGATAATGTAAAATAAAAATACATTTTATTTTTACAGTGTTGACATTTGTTACACGATGCAACAATTAGAAGGTCAGGTAATCCATTGTTCTTGTCTCTCTTAAAAGAGAGCGGGCTCACTTTTTTTATGGTAGCTACATGAAATAGTGGGTATATTTGGATCAAACTTCACACGAATGTGAAGACTTACACAAAATTAAGGTCACATAAATTTGGTTGGTTAAAAAAAATGTTTTTCAAACCAAAGCAGAAGCGGGATAGCAACCATGGTGTATTTATACCATAAATCAATTTTAATAATAATAATAATTTCCTGACTGACCCCTTGGAGGCGCATAGAGACTTTCTATGGCGAAATAGCGTCCTTGAGCTAGCGATGCTAGGAAAAAAATAATTGTATTCCTGAATATTCCTTCTAAGAATTTTTCAATTGGAACATTGTTTTTTTTTTTGGGTAAAACTATATTCATACCAACAAGCTCTGTAAATTTGTACCGATATTGATGAGAACCGAAAGTTACATCAAGTTGATTTGTAGAGGTGTGTATGAGAAAACATGATAAATCGTGGAGGTTCGTATCTATAGAATTTGGGTGTGGACTTGTTCATTAGACTGCATTCATTCGGATGCAAGAGACCATAGAACATCGCTCAGTCAAATTTCAGATCAAAATATTAAACTGCTTGGCTAAAAACCAAAAATCTATTGCGGATGAATGGGGAATGATGTTGACATCATGCAACAAACTTCATCTTCTCAGGAAATACGCGCATTAGTTGGTAAAGGTGCGTATGTCTAGCTCTTATAGTCTCAGAGATCTAGCTGTTCACACAGACGGACAGACGGATATGACTCAATCGATACCTGAGGTTATGATAAGCAATTTTGTCCAAAGGAAGTGATGTCTGCCACGCCTCCTTCTGTCCGTTACATACATTACACAAATCTGGTACACCTCTTGTACCTATAGGTACAGTATTAATTATTGAAGGAATATGTTTTTAATATAAATAATATTTACCATGTTAATATACTTATTTAAAAATGCACAATCTGTTTAAAGCAGATCTGCCCAGGTCGATTGCTCGTCTAGCTCTTTTTATACCCTGTAGCGTATGGTACAAAGTGAAGGTATAATAAGTTTTTGCAAGCCGAAAATGTATGTAACATATAGAAGGAGGCGTCGGAGAACCCTCAAAGATATCTAAATATAGCTTCTTTTTTTTAGATTGGGAAGCGCCCCTGGTGAATGGTTCAAAACTGTGGACAATCATTGATTTAAACAACGACCGCCAAGTTGAGACACAGACAATGAAGTAATCGAAGTCAGCTGCTGCTTGTCTTCAGGAACTTGGTCAACTAGGACTAGTACAGGGATACGAAAATATGGGTAGGTACAGTAGCCCACATTATCTTACATTCTGAGTCAATGCTAAGAACAATAAGAGCAGCGCATTCTGCATGAGTCTGTTGTCCAGCTGCCAAACAAGGATTACAGCGTCAAGTGGTCACTGATGGCAGCAGCAATACAAGCGGTGGTGGGGACATGCTGCTGGTTAATCGTCACAGTGTACTGGCTGCCCAAAAAGCGCAACAATCCACTGGACCGCTTTTTACAACAACAACCACAACGCAACTACCGCAACAGCAAGGCCAATTGCCAGTGGCAGGCAATCAACAGACAATGACCCAAACACAGCAAGTGACGCCACAACAGATTGCATCGCTTGTTAAAGCATCTTCAGCAGCAGCCGCAAGTGGCACCAGTGTCAGCGCTGGCGGTGTAACTGTATCCGCTACTGGTCCTCCAACGGCACAAGGTACTGTTAACATGACACTGCCACAGTTGAAGCCGGGCAGTCAAATTAAGGTGACTATGCCTAACCAAATGCGTCAGCTACAAATGCAGCAGCAACTGTCGGTGCCACGCAAAATTAGTCGGATGACACAGTTGGTAAATGCCTCAGGTCAGCCAACGGCCACAAATATAGTGGCTACCTCTGTATCACAACAAACGGCGGGTGGAGTAACTGTTTCGCCGGCTGGCAATCAAACGTTGCCAACGCAGCAACAACAGAAACTAACGCCCGGTCCATCTACAGAACCGCTACTCGTCAGGATTACATCTTGGTAGTGCAGATGACAGCGAAATTAATTGGAGACTCTATTTCAATAGACCCTCAGCCCATTGGCATTCGTCTTTGGCTGCTAGCACATTGATGAGCTCTTAAGGTCGACGTTGGAGGTGACAATGTATCAACAGTGCTTAACCCGCACAGTGCCAAGTGGTGCTTCCATATAGAAGCGGAAGAGGAGCAACTTTAGTTGATGAAGTTTTTTCCTTGGCCTACATAGGTTTTGTTGTTATTATTGACCATTAAACCAGGATAATCTGAAATTATGAAGGGCTTCCTAATGATTATGCATTCACATAAAGGTAAACTACATACTTACATATACCAAATTTTCGTATCTATACATACATATAGGTATTTATAATACCAGTTCCCTCTTGCTTGATACGGAACAGATGCCTGAACTAAGCGAGATCTTCGCTTAAAGCGTTACATTCAATTGGTAGGTTCCCAAATGGCGCCTTCTCCTTAAACTAAAGTTGAGCACAATCTTTAATTTTTCGAATTCGTTACAATTATTGATTTGTGGTGATATTCATTGGCCTAAAAAAGAGGTATGAGTGGGCAAGTGACTAACTATTGGCAGGTACGGTAAATATACTTACAATATTTATTTGCTGAGGAACCAAACCGGCTGGTTCCGCAATGGACTACGAACTGCAACGTTTTGGTGGCATCCATCTCCCTGGTTAGGCTCAGCATTTGCAGTTTTCTACGTGAATTGAATGTAAGCTGGATTGCGCATGAGCAGCCTTCCTTCAGGTTGAATCTTTGGAAAAAAAAAATCCATTAATTAGTACATTGGCTTAAGTGGTAAGTGCGTCAAGTTTCTATAGATTTCGGCGCATTGCCTTCTGCACAAAAGAAAATATAAAAACAAACAGAACAGTTCATTAAGCAAAACCTATGGAACTGGTACCAGGTAAATGGAAAATATTGATACCTGTCTAGCCAAAGTAGCCTAACCACAATTGTTGCGGTCGGATTAGGTGAAAAATCCTTCGCACACTTCGGTCATTACGGGTCGGTTCAATGCCAGGTAGGTACCTAGTTTATTTGCAAAGCTGTTTATGACACCTTCTGTGTAAATATACATTTTGTTTATTTATGGGTTTACTTGACTTCTGCTCTTGAAAACAAGGGAATTGCAGTTTAAAAGGTTTGAAATTAAATGATTTCTGTTTTTTACCTTGATGAAATAAATGCATTTGCGCATGTCCGTTTGCCTTTTGGTAACTAAAGCGCAGGTACCTCAAAATAGCTCAAGAACTTCTTCATTTTTTGGGCGAATATAATTCCATTTAGTTATATTATATTATATATAGTATAAAAGCACTTTTTAATTAATTAAATTAAAATACAAATATTTTTGTTTAATTTGCGCACCTGTTATTTATTATTATCGATAAATGTTGTGGTGTTGGCAAATACTGTATTGTCTAATTTGTACAGCACCCTTAGTATTACCAATTTTAAATAATTCCAAGCTGTTTATTAACATAAGTCTGCAAAAATTTAAAACATTTCATTTCTATTGGCAATTGAATAAAAGTTTTGAAATGGCTGCACTATTTTTTATTAGCAACACTTTTGAACACTATTGAAAGTACAACAATCGATAAATGGTCGCCATGCACCATTGTTTCTCTTGCATTGTCCGTCACGCTTGCGTTTTTAGAGAATACAAAATTTGTACTAATTGTATAATATAAACGTCTGTGTATATTATATACAAATACCGAAAATAGAGGAATAAAATTTTAGTGTCTCACAAGCAGTTATATACAAGTTTATGCGGCAAGTTGACGCGGTAAGTTGTCAATAAATTATTTAAATACATATGTACATATGTACATACATATGTATACCATGAGCATCTAGAAGGCGGTAAAGCACCGTTATAAACAGCTTATATACATATGTTATGTATATACATACATGCAATTTTAAAAGGAATTCTGATTACATATGGTGTATACACATGTGTGTTTGTATATATTGATTTATTTGCACTGGCATATAAGTTTTTAACTACACTTTTCTATTTTATCTTGAGAATACACCTGTTTTTGCGCGATTTTTTTGTGCGTGAAGCTGATTTTCTCAAAATTTCTAATTTGGAGTTTTATATAAAAAAAACTGTTTTGCCAAATAGGTCCTATAGGAGCTATTTAATATAGTTTTGTTTTTCTATTTATTTCAAAAACTCAAAAGTTCATTTATTGTTATATATTGCATTTATCTCATGGTGCGATTGCCGCCAATCCAGTGTGCAGGTGGAGACGTCATTGGTCATGCCATAAGGCCACAAAAGTCACAGATTTTGATCAAATTTGGTACAGTGCTTGGGAACTATTGTATAAAAAACTATTGATTGAATTTGGTCACGACATCTTTATAAACCAGGGACCGCAAATAAGAGTTATGGTTATGAAAAAATCAAAGCGAAAAAAGTGGTTTATATAAAAGTCCATACAGCAATATATAATTTTTTTAAAGGACCTTACGAAAAAGGGATAAATTTTTATTTTCAATTTATATCAAAAAATATTATTATATTTAACTCTTATTTTTATAATAAAAATTAAAAATAAAAATTACTGAACAATTTTTATTTACATATTTTCAATAAGAGAATCAAATAAAATTTGATTTTGATTGACAAAAAATAATAATTATTTTATGATCTTTATTTTAAATATTATAAGAATTACCGTCCCTGTTATAAAACCAACTTGGGATTTGTGGCTCTCTCAGTTGCAGTTGGAGGAGCGGAAAAGGCTGACGGCTTCTATTGCTGTTTTGTATATAGGTATGTATAAACATATTTATATATAGATACATATAACTCTATATATATAAGCAGATTATTATTATAATTATTTGCTTGATGTCTGCAATAAACATAAGCACATTATTATTAAAATTATTTGCTTGAATTTTGTAAGTCTTAAAATTTGACTTCGTCATTAAGAAACAATCTGCACTATGGGCTTTATAATTTTTTGTGCATATATAATTACAATTTTTGAACAATTTTAAGTAAAATAAAACCTTTTCATCCCATTGTACTTAGCACGAACTAAGCAATGTTTTTTAACTCAGTAGGCAATATTTGGCTAAAATTTCTTGATGTCAAATAAACAGAAATATATTTTCATTATTGTTTTAAATTTTAAGCCATAAGGAACAAAAAAAAGAGTTTTTCAATCGAATCAATCAAGTAGCTGTTAAGTCGTGCTTAATTGTATATTGTATTGTATTTTTTTAATAGACCGCTTTATTTGAAAATCAGCTCTGACGGTATTGGTTACCACTAAAGCAAGGCATAACATACTCGTACACTATAAAACGTGACGTACAGCACGGCTTCTTATCGAGCGCGTCAGGAAGTCTCCATATTGGTAAATAGTGTAAAATCTTCTCATTTTACAATGACAAAAAATTTAAATTTGTAGTTTTGAATAGTTTTTTTTATTTATTTATTATGGCAAAATTTCATATATTTTTAGATATTTCATATATCATATATATTGTGGAACAACTGGCAGTATCTATTGTCACACTTGGGCAATATTGTGCATTATACATACATATTAAAAAAATCAAAAAAAATCACGATGACCGATTGGGCTAAAATTGCTGAGGATCAGGAAGTCTCCATATTGGTAAATAGTTTAAAATCTTCGCATTTTAAAATTACAATAACTCATTATCTTTATAAAGGTGAACAAATTAAATATTGAAGGCGGTGATAAAGACAAAGCCGAGAATACAAAGGCTTTTGATTCGCCGGCAAAAGCTGCTACCTCAATGGAAGTCGATCCATATGTTGCAGAGTAAGCTAAATAGATCTTAAGTATTTTCGTTAAAGGATTTGCATGGAAATTCGCGCAACAATGTCAAAGGGACATGAGTGTACTGTAATCGAATCAGCACTCCCCCTAGAAACGGTGGTTTTGTCACAATTTTAGCTAAGGGGGAAAATAAAATTTTTTGTTTTAAGTTAAAGTTACTCATATACTGAAAAAATATTTATAAAGGCTTTGCTAATCTCATGACCAGCAGTATATATAGCGTGTGCACTAGTATATTTATGCATTGATAATCCTTTTATGTATATATATATATAGAAGTTAAGGGTACATTATCCTTTCGAGTGTCTTGATTTCTTGAATCTACCAGTGGATAAGAAACAAAAATTAAAAAAACCAAATACTTAAAAAGAATGTTTCCTATGACATAAAATCAATTGCTTCGCTTTGGCAGCGCGTAGGAGTCGGGAGATAATCACACAGGGCGCAGAGCCCCTAAAATAAAATGTATATTTACAAATATTTCAGATTAAGAGTGAATGTTAAATTTAGCCACATTATCTATGCCACCGACCCTTTGGAGTCTCATTTTATTTGCTCATAGGCCAGCCATGTCCCTACCCACAGATAATTGTCGTTTGTGGTATGAATTTTGAGATATCCAAATAGAAGCGTAGTTAGTGTATCCCTTAAGTGATAATGGTGCACTATTTCTGGAAGAGCGACTTGGAGAATTTACCTAAATTGACGATAGGGTCAAACTAATCAAATTGAAATTACCTTATCTTACGATTTGCTAAAGAAATCGAAAGCAATTATGAGAAGTCTACTAACGGAAGGTAATTAGACATTGGGAATATTTCAGTACAAATTCAGCTCGTGACTGTTGCTTTTTAAAAATATAAGGGGTACAAGGGTAGCATCAAGAATCATAGTAGTGTTTGGCTCACTAAATTTCGTTCACCAACGTTTATTGAGACATGAAACTTCACTTTTTCAGACCAGCTGAATCCAGCCTCTTAATAAAGATCTTGGGCAATCGACGGGCTAACATAAAGCAAATAATTGAGATCCAACAGGACAATCCGCGCTCGCCTTTGCATTCTGTAAAAACTTTTGAGGCTTTGCATTTGTAAGTGAAATATTGTAAAATATTTTAAAAAAAAAATGTAATTTTTAATATATAACAAACTTGCACTTGCCCAAAAACAGAAAGCCTGAACTACTTAAGGGTATTTACGCAGCGGGCTTCAACACCCCATCTAAAATTCAAGAAATGGCGTTGCCCACGCTACTTGCGGATCCTCCACAGAATATGATAGCTCAGAGTCAATCAGGTACTGGTAAAACAGCAGCTTTTGTGTTGGCCATGCTAAGTCGTGTAAACGTAAATTTGAATCATCCTCAGGTAAGTTAAATAATACAAATTGCCTTATTACCATAATAAAACGTAACGCATCTATGTATAGGTTCTCTGTTTGGCACCTACTTATGAGCTGGCAATTCAGACTGGAGAGGTTGCTGCTCGAATGGGTCAATTCTGTCCTAGTATTGGGATAAGGCTCGCTGTACGCGGGGAAGAAGGTAATTTCACACATTTAATATAGTCGACCTTAAGTGTAAACCTTTAATATATTTCAGTGGATCGCCGCTCAAAGATAACTGAGCACATTTTGATTGGAACTCCTGGTAAAATGCTAGACTGGGGAATTAAATTCCGTTTGTTTGACATGAAAAAAATAACGGTTTTTGTTTTGGATGAAGCTGATGTAATGATTGCTACACAAGGACTTCATGACCAATGCATTCGTATTCACAAGTATGTACACCATACATTAATAAGAAATCGTCTTTTACATTACATATTGCCATGTTTTTAGAATGTTGAGTCCAACATGCCAAAAAATATTTTTTTCGGCCACATATGATAAAGAAGTTATGGAATTTGCGCGTGTAATTGTGCCAAACTCTACTATTATAAGGTAGGCATGTTATTAGATTTAGAATTGCTGTGACTCCTAGATATCCCGTTTAACAATCGAATCTAAAAATCTTTTAATGATGAACTTTGCAGACTGGAGCGAAAGGATGAATCTTTGGACAATATTAAACAGTACTATGTAAAGTGCCTAAATCATGATGCCAAATACAATGCTATCCAAAATATTTACGGCTGTATTAGCATTGGACAAGCTATTATATTTTGCGATGTGAGTTTATTTAGAAAATCATACAAAAAATAAATATGAAACAAAATATTTATTTTATAGACACGTCTGACTGCAGGATGGTTAGCTGCAAAAATGACATGTGACGGTCATTCTGTAGCTGTTCTTTCTGGAAACTTAACTTTTGAACAACGACTAGACATATTGGATCGCTTTCGCTCAGGATTGGAAAAAGTTCTAATTACAACTAACGTGCTCTCTAGGGGTAATAGTAAAGGCAAAACTTTTGCGTTTTATGAGTTTTATATAAGTTGTGCTTTGCAGGCATTGACATAGAACAGGTGACCATTGTTGTTAATTTGACTTGCCGATGGACCAGAAAAAGAATGCTGATTGTGAGAATTGCTATAAATCTCATCGATAGCGAGCATTCTATGGCTGTGTGCCGTGCTATCGAAAAGCATTTTAAAAAGGAGATTATTTTGCTCAATACCGACAATGTAGACGATATTGAAAAGATTGGAAATTAAATCGTCTGCATCCACTGTTACATTTGCATTAATGCTTTATACAATAAAACATTATTGTTCATAACACAAAAATTAATTTTTTTTTTCCATGTTTCGGGTCATTTATCTACAACTGAAAATATATTTTGATGCTTCCCCAATGGTTTATTTTATTTACCCTTATGGCTTCTCCACCTTTTTTGGCTGATACCAGTCATGATTCCACAAATAGAAGTTTCTTTTGAAAGAAAATTTTTGATTAAAGCGTCGGTGATTCTTTAAACCTCCAAATAGGTGCCACCTAATGTAGGTAAGTTATTATTAATATTTAAAAGTATGCACAAAATTAGAAATTATAGCTATTGCATTGGTGGCCTTCAGTTTATCTTAGTGTACGTTTTAAGAAATTTTTATAACTATATTAAGTTGTATAATATAGTAGCTTTAAGAAATGAGATCTTTTGTTTAAAATGCATACTGTATTATTAAGGTATTTGGATCTATCTTTTTATACCCTATACCGTATGGTTAAATGGGTATATAAAGTTTGCGCAAGCCAAAAATGTATATAACATACAAAAAGAGTCATCGGAGATCCCTAAAATTACCAAAAATGATCAGTGTGACAAGAGAATTCGATATGCCCATGTCCGTCTTTCTGTCTGTCCGTCCGTCTGTAGATATTAAGAGCTAGAGCAAACAAACTTACAGATTAGATCCCTTATTATTCCATAGGAGACAAGTTAATGTAACTTTTCGATATCTGGGCTATATTATACCCGTACGACACATAGGCAGTCATACAAATGCTTAGAAATAGTAAAATCCATTGAACTTAAACAGTTTTAGCGCTTTAATCATCGAGTCAGTAGCTCAACTTAATATGTTGGCCTGCAAACAATTAATGAACATCATTTATTGGCATTAGTAGAGGGCAAAATAAATTCGGGAGCAATTCGCTTTTAAGCATTATATATTTTTTTTCTTTTGGTAATGCATATGGCTAAAATGGCTACCGCAAAGTTATAGCGAATTTTTAACCTCTTTGACTATTTATAACCTGTACCGTATGGTACCAAGGGTATATTAAGTTTGTGCAAGCCGAAAATGTAAGTAACATATAGAAGGAGTCGTCGGAGACACCCCAAAGTTACCTAAAATATGATCAGGTTGAATAGAGAAGTCGATATACCCATGTCCGTCTGTCCGTTTGAACGCCTAGATCTCAGATATGGTAAGAGCTAGAGTTACCAAACTTTCACATTAGATCCCATATTATTCCAAAGGAGACAAGTTTATTTTATTTTTTTGATATCGGAGATAAATTATATAGCTCCCATATGGCTGTTTGAGCCGACCTCGACGAAAAAAAAAGGTTTTAGATGGATAATCCGTTTGTTCATGAAGATATCGTTCCCAAGTACTGTTCCAAATTTCATCGAAATCGGTTGACTATATCGTATAGCTCCCATAGGAACGATTGGTAAAAAAAAGTAGTTTGCTAAAAAATTCTTCTGTTTTTGGTGTTTTGTGATCCACCGGATTTTATTGCAAGCTAGTGGTACAGGGTATCCCAAAGTCGTCCGCGCCCGACTTTACGTACGCCATTTTTGATTTTGAATTCATTTGTAGTTTGTACATTAACACATATACAAAAACACACACATCACAAGCAACAATATTGCACATATTTATTTGGCTTTTTAACTATTATGGTTGTTTTTCGGGTAAAATGTAATTGGAGAAACGACTAAAAGAAGAAGAATAATGTAATACCAAAACGGCAACTCGAACCACAATAGCCTTCACTGAATACTGCCAGTCAGACAAGCGAGGGGATGAGAAGAAATTGAAAAGCGTTTTAAAAACAATAAAAATGGCAAATTCACAGCAAAACATATATACACACTCACAAATACGCACACTGATGCAGCCAACTGCAGCAACTTCGCTTTAAATGGCACAGATACAGATACACTTACCCGCACACTCACACACATGGCAGTAAGCGTTGCCTAAACGTGTCTCAGTGTGAGGGAAGGCTAATTAGTTTTACAACAAGAAGAGAATCCTTTAATAGGGAAGACATTGTAGTTTACTTTTGAGTAATACTCTTAAAACTTGTAGGGATGTTCTCCAAAATAAAACAGAAAAAGTCCATGACTAAAATTGAGTAGTTTTCTAACTTGACTATGTCAAAGATCATCCACTTTAGAATTCTGAGTACTTAGCAACCAAACTAACAGATGGCCCACTCTATATGATTTTCCATCATTATTCTGGGGGCTACAGCTGTAATTCAGCTTTGACCTTTCGAATATTATTTCTCCAATAATATCTATCATTTGGAGCTTTCTCTAAATGTCGGACGTTTATTTTTACCAACTCTTCTTTCACTCCATTTATCCAACGTACTCGGGGTCGTCCAACTATTCTTCCATCTGGCTTATTGAAGCAGTTTTTTTCAAAATTGCGTTTTGCGTTCTCGAAAAGTTTCCGGACCACCAAAGTCTTTGAGACTTGTTGTTAAATATCTCCAATAGCTCTTCGTTGGCGCTAACGAGGTATTTATTAGGATCTATCCTTATCGGACCAAGACTTCAACTAAAAAATGTTGTGCATGTCTGTACATGAGTATTGGTCGGGCCATTTTGTATATCCGGAGCTTTAGGGTTCTGTTTAGAAAGTGTGACTTGAGGAACGTTGAAAGCGAGAAAAATATTGAGGTCACAAATTTAATAAATTAAATTTATTATTTTTCAAGGCCTTGTAAATAGACATTCGGCTCATAGATATCCATTTCATTTCAATAAAATGTGGAGCCAATTATTTAATTTTGGAAAAAGGTAGTAGAAGAATATGGAGAGTTGGTACGAATTTGCACTTGTGCATTTGCCTGGCACAATTCTTATCTTAATAGAAGTCTCCATTCTCCTTATAGGGACGACTCACAAAAAGTCAGGTAGGGAAATTATAAAAAAAAATCATGTTCTGCTTTGTAGACTGGGACATTAGTTGTCGTTGCATGAGAACAAACTTTTTTATTCACCGAATGCGTTCTCGTTTGCTTTGAGAAGGTTGTGAATGGAGACAATGTTATCCTTATAAACGTACTATCTATTTTAAGATAAGTATTTTAAAATATTCTACGTAAATAGAGTAGTTATCAGATTGTATCTCGATAGACCTGTTTTGTACTTCTTTGATTCTTGTAAAGTCCTTCACTGATTTAAATGCTTCTTGGTTTTTGTTGGACTACGATGTTTAAAGTGATTTTACGATCAAATTTTAATAGAACAAGATATTTTCTCACTCATTTGCTTTAGATGCGTTCGATTGAAAGTGAAAGTTCTACATATTTGTAGAATATGTGTACAAAAGGTTTTTATAATGAGATCGATATTTATAGAAGTAGAGCGTCTTGAACGCACCTCGCATGCGCTGAGGGACTTTCTAAACAACTGACTGGTTTAATGCTAAGTGTATTATTGTAAAATATTTTTTGATGCTTACCCAATGGTTTATTTTATTTACCCTTGTGGCTTCTACACCTTTTTTGGCTGATACCAGGCCTGATTCCACAAATAGAAGTTTCTTTTAAAAGAAAATTTTTTCCGTGAAGACAAGTAAAATTAAGTTTTAATACGAAAGTGTTTTTGAAAATAGCAGTTGTGGCAATATTTTGCCGTATTTTTCAGTATAAAATAGATCTGTCCTAAAATAAGACATGCGAAAACTTATTATCTAACAATGCTTATATTTGCTTCTTTTAAGCCTAACGCTTAAGGTAAGTTGTGGATGATATAATTGAAGTAGAATATATTAATACATCAATCTTAACTTATCCTAAAGTAATTAAAAAATCTGTCTTACTTTATTGACTTGTGGTAGAATACGTCAATTTGAGTCCAAACGGAAGTTTTATTTTTGTGTTAGTTCCATTCCTTTTCAGTAATGGCTGGTCTAAAATTTGACTCTTTCGAAACTTTTCAAGTTCGCACAGTCGATCTGTTAAGTTTACTAGGAACAATAATGTTTTCATTCATAACACAGGTCAACATGGTTCAGATGTTGGAAAGCTAAGAGTCATTTCCGAAGTAATTTGGTGCGTAGAATCCGAATCCGGCGTCAGAACTGGCCCATCACGTCAGGATTTTGAGATATTTGAGGTTATGTACCCAAAAAATGGCGTTTTTTCCTACATTTGAGGTTATGTACAGGGCGCAAAAAATTTTTGCGGTCTTTCTCTCCAGTTTCATCATTTAGTACAACTCTTACCCTTTAATTTAAGGGAGATCAAGAGATCAATTACGATTTTTTTCGCAAAGTTATGGCTTTTCGAAGTTCCATAGGATACAAGTTTATTTTATATTTTTGATATCGGGGATAAATTATATAGCTCCCATATAGGTGTTTGAGACGACCTCGACAAAAAAATGGGTTAAGATGAATAATTCGTTTGTTAATGAAGATATCGTAACCAAATTTGGTATTCAAAAGTTTTTTATGGTTCCCAAATTTCATAAAAACCGGTTGACTATATCATATAGCTTCCTTAGGACCGATATGCCAAAATAACTTTTTTTAATCAAAATTTGCTATATTTCGTTTTTTAACAAAGATATCGTAACTAGATTTGGCGCTTGAAAATTTTTTAGAGCATTTAGGCGATGTGCCTAATTTGAACAAAATCGGTTGACTATATCATATAGCTCCCATAGGGCCGATCTTTCAAAAAATCGATTTTTGAACAAAATTTGTTGTTTCGTTTGTTTGTTAAGATATTGGAACCAAATTTGACATTCGTGAGTATTTGATAGTTCCTAAGCACTGTACTAAATTTAATCCAAATCGTTTGACTAGATCATATAGCTCCCATAGGACCAATCGGTCCAAAAACACGTTTTTTATACAAAATTCGATGTGTTTTGTTTGTTTGTAAAGATATTTGAAATAAATTTGGCATTCAGATATTTTTTAAGCACTGTGTTAAATTTTATTGAAATCGGTTGACTATATCATATAGCTCCCATAGGAACGATCGGTCAAAAAAAATTTTTGCTCAAAAATTCTTCTGTTTTTGGTTTTTTGTGAAGAAATCGGACTTTATTACAAGCTAGTGGTACAGGGTATCCTAAAGTCGTCCGCGCCCGACTTTACGTCCGCCATTTTTTTATTTGGTTTTCTCATATTTTCAGCGATTTTTACAGGTGTTCTTTTTTTTTGTTGGGTTGTCTTGAAACTCTTGGTAAATTGTCTGTAAAAAACTTATTTTTATATAATTAAAATGATTTGCTTATTTCGGATAATAGCTTTCTTTTTTCTTTCCAAATGAGTTTTTACATCGATGCTAATGTTTATTCAATGTCAAGATATAGTTTAAAAATCTATGGTATTCCAACTAACAAGCATGTCCCCTATATATTAATAATATATTTACACATTTGTTAGTCCAACACTGAACCTTCAAGTGTTTGTATTCTTTTGGCATTCAGTGTATCAATATCGGATAAACTATATGCAGTGAACTAAGCAAATTGTTGCTTGTGCTAGTCAGCCATTTTTTCGATTTTTTTTTTTTTGTTTGCACAAGTTAAATAACATTCATGTCGAGACTTTGGAGCAAAAAAAGGATGAAACGAAAGTGTTAAAAAAAGCACTGCGGTGTAGAGCAGTGGAGATAGATAGACGACGAGAACACATCCTTGGAGACGCGTCATTTTGCTAAGCTGTGGCTAAGATGGCCTCCCAATCAATCGCTGGGCATTGGTGCTGCCTCTCTCTGCTCCCGCAGGGAATATCTACAGGATGCGACGCGGCTGCAGAGTCAGCCATTATAAATTATTATTCATGAGCGGATGCGGATATTGAAAAGTTTCACTTGGTTTTTGCTGCGTCTATCTTCATTTCAATTTTTACACCGTCGTCATCTTCATCTGCTGCCGTTAGTCTTCTGCATTTCTTTTTCATTTTTTCTTTTGCTGTTGCGTGTGTTGTTTGAAAATTAGATTCGTGCACGTTTCTTGTTTTGTATTTCCGTTTATCAGCATTTCTTTTTTTTCCCCTCCATTTTCTTTTCTTATTCGTCAGTTTTTTTTGTAAAAAGTTTCAGCCGCTATACAAATAAATATAGAAAAATTAAATAAATATTTGTTATTTGTCTTCTTCTCTTTTTATGCTGCTGTCCTTAGGCGGACATGATAAATTTTGTTCATTCCTTTCCGCAAATTGAATCAAATTGAATAAGGCAAATTTGTAGCGGAATTGACATTAAACCCGGCCAAGACACGACTGTCAGCCGCAATCAGTTTGACTCAATTTAGTTGACCATCTTTATTTCAATAGATTGTGGTGTATAAAAAAAGTAACCCAAGAAAAGGCTCTCAAACTCTTCAAGTATCAGGCTAGACTTGCATTTCAATTTTCGATAGGGCCACTTAAACTTGCATCTCTGTAGCCCAAGTCATGTGCAATATAATTCTAATAATAAAAGACCAATTTGTCCAGTTTCAGTCACCAATGAATTATACATGTAAACATACGGATTGTGGAATCTATTTAAATGTTAAGTTTAAGAAAGCTCAACTTTCTTGGACTTGGTGTAAGCATTCCCAAATCTCCGAGTCAGCTGTAGCTAGCAAGCAATTTCACAGAGTGCTTTCAATTTAAATTTCCCATTTTTTAAATTTTTATTCTGTTGATGTTTTTATTTTTCTGTTTATTACTTTCTTTCCCGAATCGGTATATCGCATCCAAAAAAGTTATTTATGGGGTCGTTTACAACTTTGTTGTTGCTGTGATGTGTCTGGACGCAAAAGCAAATCCATTGATTGAAACAAAGTTTCGTTTCGTATTTTGAACAAGTGTCCTTCCATCGAATGTTCAATGCTTTTGGGCTTGATTAGTGTCCTGGCTATGACGCCGCATTGAGTGACGTGCAAACTTTTTAATCAAAGTTGTTGAACGCCAAATTGGACAAATAGAAAAGTGACCCAATGTCTGATGGTAGCCAACTAAAACTTTTCCTACTATTTCAACTCAATTAAGAGCCGCATATTTGCTAAAGCAAGGCCCACAATGGAAAGCCGTGCTTCTTTGTCCTGCATTCAGTGGCGGATCCACGGGGGTGATTTTCGGGTCCGGACATTCCCCCACCAAAGGTTTGAAAAATGGCCTGAAAGTCTTTTACGAGCTCTTATCTTCCACTAAAGTCTGTTTAGCCAATTTGGTGTCTCTAATTAATTCAGCTCTCGATATACAAGCGTTTGTACAGAGAGATGCAATGACAAACTTGTCGGAGCTTTTTGTTCTTACTTTTGGCCTAGAATTTTATGTCCAGAATATTACCTTATTCGTTTGGTACAATAAAATTCAATCATTGGAACATTTATTTGCATTTCCTTATGAAATAAAAACTCAAATGTTCAGATAAGCAATTTTCACTAAGCTTAAATCCTTTTTCCCCCTTTAATAACAAAAAATTAAACGAACTTTTCCCCATATTAAACTTAGTTATATGGAACTTGATAAATGCGGTCCAAAGGACAGTATTGAGTTTGCTGCTCCAGGCTAACACAAGCCGGATATAGGCACTTTAGAGGATTTTATATCGACGAAGCTTAAACAACTCTAAGCCTAACTAAAAAAAATTGCTAAAAAGATTGAAATGCCAAACCGCAGCAAAAAAAGTTGCCAGATTAATAAGGACTTGTGTCCAAAGAGAGACAGCTTCACATTTATTTTGTATTATAGCATACCAGTAATGGCTGCACAGGCACCGGAAATTGCTAGTCGGACGAATGTACCCGGTAGGGCTGGGTTGGTTCATTCCCGCCACACACACACTAGCTTCTCTGAATATCCTTTAGATTTATGTTTTTGCCAAATGTAACCATTTTAATTAGAGTCTAAATTCAACTGTAACCCTTAAATTCAAAATGAGCTGCCATTTTTCGACAATATTGAAGGCCAGCTCCCAGCACCCGACCATCAGAGCTACCCACACTCAATGTTCAGCTCATGTGGTTCCACTCTATTCTGGATAATAGAATTTTCTTGGTAGTTTTGGTCTAGGCTTAAGCCAAAAAGCTTTTACAGTGGGCTTAATACTTAGGGCAGTGTCTTTACGTGTCGGCCCCCATAATTAAGGCATGGCAACTAGGCTTTGGTCCTTTGGGCTTACGGCGCGTACTAGGACTATATATAACAGAGGCAGCCAAGAACTTGGAACACTTTAGGGCCACTAAGCTTGCATTAAAATGTGCCCAGTCTACCTGACACCACGCAGTCTAGAGAAATGCCGAAAGGCCAAACGTGGGCAAGGCGGGGCGTGGCTGGGTGGAAGCCGGAAAGTGTCATGTCGCATTCATAATTCAAGTTCATTAGCCTTTGACTAAGTTATTTTATGAAAATTTTCATTTGACGCCATTTGTCAGGGTCAGGCTCTAGAGTATTAGAGGTCATAAATGATAAACTGGTCTAAATTGTTGTTGTATATATATGACTCGAAAAGTAGCTTTAGAAGTTAGGAGCACTTCTTTTGTTTGAAATGCAATTCACTTTTAGCAAGTACTCCAGAAGCATGACGAACCACTCAACAAATACAAACAACAATCGGTGTCGGGTGTCAACGCTTTTGTGCCTTAATCTTTGACTAAATCCCTTCCAGAAGTTAAGTTTAAAAATATTTTTGTTGTACTTTTTCTTAGCTTTCGGACATCCATCTTGTTCAAGTTTAAAGTTAAAATTTTTGGCTTAAGCGAATTTTTGAAAAACTTTTTGCGTTTTGTTTACTTATTTTAATCGTCTGGACTTGGCGTCGACTTGGTTGTTGCCTTGGTCTGCAGTCAATTTGCTTAAATGCTCTGAGCAGAGACATATATAAATATGGTAATATGAAAAAACTTTCTTGGCTTCCCTTAGCGCTGCCTTGAGCTGTGTGAGAGCGTCACTGGATTTTAATACGTCACCAGTAGCTTTTAGTGATAACAAGGGATGACGAAAACAAGGTAAAGAAAAATAATATGGCATAGTTAGGGCGTTGCCCTAACTAAACTTTTTCCAGGAAAAGAAAATAATTCTAGTACTAACCTACATTTATGAAGTTGTAAATAAACAAATTTACAAATAAAAAAAAATTAATATTTTATACCTAGTATTACTTATTAGTTTTTCTGACTGCATATATCATTTAAATTTATATTTTCTTCGCAATTTCCATAAACAGCAACTGCTTTTGCACAGTCGATCAAACTTGAAAAGCAATGAAAATACAAAAATTTTTTATACCATACGTTATTTTAAATTTTCTAAAAATTAAATATCAGACATAAGTGCTTAAGTAGCAATCTAAGTAGCAAATCTATTTTTTTAAATTATAATCGTTTATGTACAAATAGGCCCTTTATACACACTGGAACTAAGGGAATAAATATTAGTACAACTAGAGACATTTCTGATATAAAGAATACCGAGAATATTTTTCACTGTAAACTAAGGGTCAAAAGCTTTTCTTACTATACATAACTAATTTGTAATAATATTGACATAAAGGTAAATTTTGTTGCATTTTATATGGATAAATTTTGTTGGGATCGCAAATTTAAGAACTTGGCCTATTAGATTCTTCAGAGTGCAGACCCTGTCTCAAGGGAAAGGAACCGATTAGTCCCTGCCATCTTAGGTCAATACCAAAGAAAGACCTACTGCTACTATTAAAACGCGAAGGAGCTGTACTTCAATGGTTATTCAGAAGGGTGTGCGGCATTCATGAACGCCACTTGGGCGCAAGGCTATTGTTGACTCAAGTTGCAGTTGAAGCAGGGATTGGGTTACATATTATATGGCTGTCTTAATTAAAGACTAACAGAAGCAGGAAATCCAAGAGTATGTGCATTAATTGACGGACATGGCTCTCGCGGGGTCGTAGGAGCTATTTTGGGCCGACATTGTCATTGTCGTTGTTCCAGCTACCAACTAGTATGCACTTGGTCAATCAACCCATTTGTCATTCGTTAAAAATTTCATCATTACATCAATAAGTCAGTCATTGTTAAATTCATGCTATTGAGTTTTATCCAGCTTTGGTTTCTTCAATAAATTTGGAATTGCCACGGCTCCCCAAACCTCTAACTTACTTGCTTCATGCTGCTGAACAAGAATTTAAAATCTCGATAATCAAATTGTAAAAATGTTTCATGAATTTTCGTTGTTTCCGTATCATTTGTAATTTTTAGTTTCCTGCCTTCCCCACACAAGAAGATACAATTTTAAGTCTTTAACGCAAAAAATACATTTGCAACATTTTATTGCTACTTAGTTGCGTATATGCATCCAAGTGCCTCACATTAATATGCAAATAGTTGGCCATGACGTGCTAACAAAAACCAGCCTTTCCCGCTAATGGGTCTCCAGCTAGGTGTGTTGGTTCAGACAAGCAAAGTATCAGACAATAAAGAGATTTACCAACATGACTTAATGAGTGGTATTAATTTGTATGCTAATTACTTTTGAATAAGTCGCGCTGGCTTCTCGTTGGTTTTTCATACACTTACAAAAATAATATTAAATATATGATGCATCTTGTCACTAAATCACTATTTTATATAGTACATTATTTTTCTATCGTTAGTACCACCAATACGACAAAACTGACTAAATTTTTAACTGATAGTAGTTTATTCAATAATTCCTCATAAATAAAACGATTTTTTAGTATTAGTCTGTATACGTACAATTTATGTGTGTCAATATCCTAATCAAAAACTAAAAATAGTTTTAAAAAAATTCGATTCTAATAAATGTTTTGCCAAATCGTTAAATCAAAATCGAAAACTAGAACTGCCCTGATTATTTAAGAACAGAGTACACATAAAAATGTATAGTATATAAACTATGTCAAGGTCAGTTGGCCAAAAAAACAGACAACATTGCATAAAGTTCTTAGAAAGACCGTCAACAATAAATATTTTTATATCCACATATTGGATATTAATTAACCCGAACCGAAATAAATTTTAAAAATGTAACAGCAACTTATTTTTATACAAATCCCTTCGGGGACGGATTTTAACGAAATCTTAATTAGGGTATGCCACAAATAATGCTTTTATCTTTTATAATAAAACTTTGAACCAGAGTACTCGAGTACTACACATCTATAGGCTGAAGGTATTTAAATCTCGGTATCTTAAGTTATTTATCACCATTTTACAGCGACTTTTGCCTCAGACATCTTCGCACTTGCTCTCAGAGACTGACTTATTCAAATAATTGTTGTGGAATTTACAATCATTCCGGCGCTCTTCAACGCGCCCAACAAACCTAACCATAAAGGGTAGAATCCTGCTCATCTTCCAACTATTTTGTGTGAAGTAAAATATCATTATAGAAGCCTCCTTGGTGCATGCTGTAAGTTGTCTTAAAATGTAAAATGTACGTCAGCCCATAAAAGATATATGTAAAGTCGCTACCCACCTCACACCGAACGTTTAATTCCCATTAACAGTCCCACTATAAGAGGCAGTTGGTGTAATAATTAAGACGCCTGCTAAACGAAGATGCTACAAGTATTAAAAAAAAACTTAATTACCATTCGTGCCAAGACTAAATTCCAATGGATGGATCGTGTTTGAACACGAACTTTAAATTCGCGAGTAACGAATGCTTTAAAAACTCTTGTTGGTTATAAAATGGTGATACATAATTACCCTATATAACACACAGCCGCCAAACAAAAGCAATACATTTTCAGAATAAAAACCTTTTACCAATTGAACAAATTAAAACTTGTTAATGAATTAATTATCATTTGCTGAAATATATGTACATACATATGTATGTACAGGGTCGTCGAGGTAAATCCGGAATATATTATATTCGTGCGGGTGTCCTTTATTACAGCTTAGCACGAATCTGCAAAGATAGCGTTGCATTTCATGTTTAGGTGTTCCTTTTCAGTTACAGAGTAGACTTGATTGATAACGCGCAACGATGAGCCGAGAACAGGACCGCAGGGCAGCGATACTGGAGTCACTACGCGCCGGGAAAACACCGAAGGAGATAATTCGATGGTTTGGATATAAAAAAACACAAGTTTATGAAATTAGCAAGAAGTTTCGAGATGCTGAAAAGAAAGACGAGGTTTCTTAAGAGCGAGCAAGCCACAATAAACGATCCGACCGAAAAAGAACTTCAGAATTTGTCGATGAATTGAAAAAGAAGATTGACGCCGATCCGGGATGCAGTATGAACAAGTTAGCTAACGATATGGGCGTAGCGCGGTCAACAATCAGTCTGACGGTGCACGAAGATCTTGGTTACAGATCTTATGTCCTCAGAAATCGTCAGTTGTTGACTGACAAAAACAAAGAAGATCGAAGAGTTAAGAGTCAAGCACACTTAAATGACATCAAGCACAAGAGCGCCGGCTACCTCAAGTTTTTTTCAGACGAAAAAATTTCATTCAAGATAAAATAGTAAATCGTCAGAATGATCGATGGATCTGCCAAGATCCTGAACAAGTGCCTACTGTCATGCACACGAAATTTCCTGCTTCAGTCATGGTTTTGGGTGTCGTAAGAAGTGATGGGGACGTCATGCCACCCCACTTTTTCGAGCAGGGGCTTCGGTTGAACGCGGAAGGATATATCGAAGTACTGAGATCAGTTGTGAAGCCTTGGATAGACCGAGTGACCGCTGGAAGAGAATACGTGTTTCAGCAGGACTCTGCACCAGCTCACAAGTCCAGAAAGACTAAGGCTTGACTGTACGAGAATATGCATCACCACTGGTCCCCAGATTTGTGGCCACCGTCCAGCCCAGACTGCAATCCTCTCGACTACTACATGTGGGGCGTAGTTGAAGGAAAGGTGAACAAGACATCTCACAACACAAAGGACGCCCTGAAGCCCAAAATCATGGATGTGATGACCAACATGAACAAAATGGAGGTGAAACGGGCCTGTTCTTGATTTCGGTCCAGGCTTGAGCGGGTAGTTGTGGCTGAAGGCGGCTATATTGAATAATTAGGATGTTCCATATATGTACTTACTATGTAAAAAGTATTACTTGAATAAATAACATTTAAACATAATTATTGATATTTATTTTTCATTGAATTTTCCGGATTTACCTCGACGACCCTGTATATAATCCAAGAGCAATTACTTATTTGAGACTCCTCTGGACTTAGAAGGCTGACCTGACACTTGCACGCACCTTAAATGTTTTAAGTCAGCTTATGAACAATTTATAGTATAAAGACAATACTTAACACTTTTTTATTATTTAATATTGTTGCAAAGCATAATTAAATAAATTAACAATTTCCTGCAACAAGTTACTTTCGCCTTTTATGCGCACTTTGTTACATTCCAGGTATAGAGTTTCCAAATGAACGAACAGTTGCTTAAATGTTCATGAAAAACATTTTGTTTGGTGGGTGGCAATATCCCAGCGGGAAAAATCGTAAGCGATTCTCACTATATGGGACTCTGGCTTACATCGTCGCTTACTTTTATATGGGCATGGCCGCTAAAGTGGGGTGATCGGTCCACTATCCGCATTACCATGTGCACAGAATTGTAAGCGCTTACATTACTGTCAACTTATTTTAAAAAGTAAGCCATATCGTAAGCGCATTGCTATATATTATTGTATAAAAAGTAAGGCAGCTTGTAAGCGCTTAATTAGTTGTCCATTTTTTTAATAGAGTAAGGTACTTTGTTATCAATAAAAACAAATTTAAATTATTAGGTATACAAAATTTATTTATTTAATTAAACAATATAATATTTTTAATTTTCTGATTAATTACGTAAATCTTTAAGCAAGTAAAGCAAATTGTAAATTATAATTATTTTTCATCTAAGGCATCCAAATTTGGCTGATTTTTCATTTAAATTATTTTTTTCTCGTCATATTTCGATTTGTAAAATCGATTTTTGTGGGTCCGGAAAGCCCCTTTAGTTTCTTGGACAAATTACGTTTCTCCGTACCCATTTCGTTTCACATTATCTGCAAAAACACAAATAAAATAAATATAGTAAAATACATTATCAATATTTATTACTAACTCACCAAATAAAACTTGGTTTAGATTTTCAAATTGCTTAAATGATTGCTTCCCATTGATGCCATCGTAATTGTATTCAAGCATAATATCTTTTCCAAGAATTTTGTGGAAATTCTTGTTGATCGGTTGCAAGTGTCCTCTTGTATTTAAAATTGGTTTAATGACATCAACCTGCAAGAACATTCATATAAAAAAAATGGCGTACGGAAAGTCGGGCGCGGACGACTTTAGGATACCCTGTACCACTAGCTTGTAATAAAGTCCGATTTCTTCACAAAAAACCAAAAACAAAAGAATTTTTAAGCAAAAATTTTTTTTTTAAGGATCGTTCCTATGGGAGCTATATGATATAGTCAACCGATTTCAATAAAATTTGATACAGTGCTTAAATACCTTAAAAAGATCTGAATGCCAAATTTATTTCAAATATCTTTACAAACAAACGAAACACATCGAATTTTGTATAAAAAACGTTTTTTTGGACCGATTGGTCCTATGGGAGCTATATGATCTAGTCAAACGATTTGGATTAAATTTAGTACAGTGCTTAGGAACTATAAAATACTCACAAATGTCAAATTTGGTCCCAATATCTTAACAAACAAACGAAGCATAACAAATTTTGTTAAAAAATCGATTTTTTGGAAGATCGGCCCCATGGAGCTATATGATATAGTCAACCGATTTTGTTGAAATTTGGCACATTGCTTAAGTGGTTTTAAAAATTTAAAAACGCCAAATCTGGTTACGAAATCTTTATTAATAATCGAAATATAGCGAATTTTTCTTTAAAAAAGTTATTTTGGCCGATCGGTCCTATGGGAGCTATATGATATAGTCAACCGATTTCGATCAAATTTGGTACAGTGATTGGGAACTATAAAAAACTTTCGAATACCAAATTTGGTTACGATATCTTCATAAACAAACGAATTATTCATCTAAAACGCTTTTTTTGTCGAGGTCGTCTCAAACACCCCCATGGGAGCTATATAATTTATCCCCGATATCAAAAAAATTAAAATAAACTTGTCTCCTATGGATTAAAATGGGATCTAATGTGGAAGTTTGGTAACTCTAGCTCTTACCATCTCTGAGATCTAGGCGTTCACACGGACGGACGGGCAGACGGCCAGACGGACATGGGTATATCGACTTCTCTATTCACCCTGATCATATTTTAGGTAACTTTGGGGTGTCTCCGACGTCTCCTTCTATATGTTACATACATTTTCGGCTTGCACAAACTTAATATACCCTTGGTATCATACGGTACAAGGTATAATCAGTGAACAATTTTTTTTTAGTGCCTTAACTTACTTAAATATTTACTATTTTTGTTTAACATATCCTTGTCTCAGCTGCAACAGCGCTTTAAATCTTTCATGACCCAAAATTACCTAAAAATCTGTTTTTTTAGATTCACTCGGTGACCCTTAAATTTAAAAGCTAGGGTAATATCTATGCTATCTATATCTATATCGAAAATTTGGTTGCTCGTGCTCTGAAATCTTTATTTCGTAATCGCGCCTGAGTATATTTTTGAGCTTATAAAAAGGTCAAAAAATAAACTAACTTTATGTTCTGCCTTTGACATGAAAGTTTAAGGATTTAAGAACTAATTTTTTACGAATATATTATTTTTAATATTAATTAACTTACTCCATTAAACAGTGTGCCGCAGAGACGACAACACGCTGTGAGATTAGACTGCCACCGCATGTGTCCAGCACCAAAAGATAGTTCATCATATTGTTTTAAACGCACCGAGACCTGATAGGGCACAGAGCTCATAGGTAAACCTCCATAAATACGCTCATCTGGTATCAAATTCACTGCTAAAAATTAATTTAAATTTGTAACCGTAACTGTCTTTCTTGTTTCGACCTTTCGAAAAAGGGATACATTTTTATTTTTAATTTATATCAAAAAATCAAATTTTTACTCTTATTTTTAATATAAAAAATTAAAATTACTGGGCAATTTTTATTTAAAAATTTTAAATAAGAGTAACACTGCAATTTTTATAATAAAAATAAAAAACAAAAATTACTGAACAATTACTACCAGGGCTGCAATTCAGTTTCCAGCCAACATATGTCGATAGTAGTTATTTAACCGGACAACAAGGTGAATCGCTCTTGACTGTTCACTTCCATCAGAACCCGAACCAAAGCATTTTATCAAAATGTGTTCGATACAAATTAAAACTTTACGTTTTATAATGGGAATATTTTCATGAATATTCATACATATATGCTACATATTCAAAATTTGAACATTATTTGTTTAAATGTACAAACATTTGTAACTACAGATGAAAAATTTTCGACATAAGTGCGACCATAGACCGACTGTATAAAATCGCTTTGACCGTGCTCAGAAGTCCATTTCTCCACAGTTTACATCCAAAAAGTCGTCATCATAAGTTACCAATTCCTTAAGCCCCAATGCCGATGCAGCTTTTGAAGTAGATGGTTCATCGGTAATGTCTACGTGCATAATGTTAATTTCATGAGTCTTATACTCTGGACTTCCCTGCTCCTGACCGACAGGTGAAGGCGGTGGATTTGACACTATTTTGGAAGTAAACCATAGTTATTAAATAATAAGCAGTAATTTTGTTTTTAACTAAACGCTTACAATTGCCATGTTGGCTCTCGGCACTCGACTCTGCACCTTCGCCTTGCAAGTAAATATCCTTTCTTGGATTTAATGCCTGTAATTTGGTACCTTGTTTGCTTAAACATTTTTTTAGTTCCTCAACTTTGCGATCTCGCATTAGCGATTCAATATGTTTACAAGACTTGTTTAAGTTCCGGCGATCCTCAGCAAATATAGACTTTTGTTGCTCCGGTGTTATATTGTCATGGTGCCTCAGCAAGAATAAAAATACACCTCCTGGTGTACGTCTCCGTGTCCCGTTCTAAAATCATAAGACCTAACATTATGCTTTAACCACTTTCGATTTAATTTACTGACCTTGATCATCATGCCGCCATCTGCTTCAATGCGCTGCGTTTCTTTATAAAGCTCGATAGGCAATTCCACACCAAGAACATGAATAAGTCGCGCTAATAAAAAATAGTTAACAAATGGATACACTTATTTACGGTAAACTTACCCAACAACTTGTGCTTTTGTTCGTATAGATTATTAGCCATTTCCCTGGCCACATCAGATGGCTCTCGACCGTTAACATCTTGAAGATCGGCAATATGCCTGAAATCGCCCAAATTATCAGACAATCCGCTGGCGGAAGATGTACCCCTACGATGGGAACGATAGCCTGTTCGTGGACGGACTCCACCACGCGAAGAACATTCCGTTGATGTGCGACTCGAAGCGCGGCCCCTTTTATGGGCTGGATGTGAGGTCTCTTCATGCGAGTATTTTGACAGACGGCGTTTTAACGTATTTTCACCGTTAAGTCGATATTTTAACGAAAAATCATAGTTTTCAACATTGCGGTCGCTGCCACTGCGAGCGACATCACAGCCCCGCATATTTTCACTTAACGCATCCTCTTGCAGAGCGGCTGTCCACACATTGTACTTGTTAAAACGTGCCCGATTTGATTGTATCTCTGGGCCCGTAGGAGCCACACGAACCATAACTGTGCGATTTATGCGCTGCTTTTTCTGCCTTTGACCTTCAGCAGCGTCTCCTACATCTGTTCGCCGCTTCTTTATGCATCCCTCCTCAGAAGAGTCGCCTGATGAGGTCTCACTGTTGGTCTGCGATTCGTCATCTAGTCGGTTTTGTATTTGATGGCATGTTGTAATTGAACTTGTTACTGCTTTAGCTGGTAGTATTGTAGGTGCGGGTCGTTGCAATGGCGTATAGACGCCATCGTCGCAGCACTCTCCATCTGACAACTGAAAATATAATTTTATTAGCTTCCCTTTTTAACGCTTTGTCACTTATTTTCTGTATACTTCTCCGTCTTCCAATTCACCGTCATTAGACTGCAAGTTCCATTCCATTATTGCGTTCGTAAAATTAAAATGTGCAACTCATGCAAGTGTGTGTGTGTGCATTTGTACAGAAATCGAAATGCCGATTTATCAGCTGGTTTTCCGCTGGTGGCAACGCCTAACATAAAAAGAAGAAGCAGCAGCAAAAATTCAAATCCGCTATTTTGATTTTATAACAGGGACCGTAATTCTTATAATATTTAAAATAAAGATCGTGAAATAATTATTATTTTTTGATTTTTTCATTCAAATCAAATTTTAACTCTTATTTTTAATTTCACCAAGCCAAATTGGCAAAACTTTGACTCACCTGCAGCAGCACTGATGGCCAGCAATATGCCCAAACCACAAAGTGACCAAAGCTTAGTCGTGTTTATAAAATAATTTGGTAATATGTTTACTATACCCGCTAAATACTGCTTAGAAACTGAAAGTAATAAATGCTTTTTGCTACTGGTTCACTTGCACAGCCGTGTAAAAATCAGTTAATTTATTATCATAGAAAATAAAAATAATATCACTCATATCTATATCACATTTGGTGTGATTCCCTGCTGGATTACTTTTATGTATGTTTTTTTTTTTAATATATGATGTACATATATATCATAATGGCAAATTTTTCGTGAATAATATATAATTAACAAAAATTCTGACAACTACATGAGATTGGTTGCAAAAATCTTTTAAATCTTGCTATTCGCTTGCAGTAATCATCATGGAGGAGGCGTTTGTGATTTTGGTGTGCTGCAGGCGCATTTCTTGATCTCCGCAAATGTGTAGTCACACATTTCTGCATTGAAATTTACGCAGGACTCGCATTCTAGCTGGTTATGTGGTGGCTCTGGTCCTAGGCGGGAGGGTCTGGCCCTCGGCTGCGCACAGTCAATGTCAATATAACGCTTGTTACGAGATGCCGGTAAATCATTTTGAATAACAACGCTGACTAAAATATTTTGGTTTAGTGCAATGCAGTCTATAAAAATATTAACAATTTGTATACCCGGCTGGTTCTGCTTTGCTCCTACGCGGGAGGCTCTGTCCCTCTGCCGCGCATACTCCGTGTCAATTTGACGCTTGTTACGAGACCGCAGGTTATAAGGCGCTTCGCTACGCACGCTGCAAGAAATTTTTGTTTAGTTTTGGCTATAATTTAAAATATATTTATATTTTATGCGCACATTTTACGTGGTCTCAGAAAATATCTGGTATGCTGCACTACGTTGTCATCATTTGCCACGCCAACACCAATTGCCGGGATATTATTATTTTAAAAAAGACATAATTGATTTCAAACGTAATAGTGTAGTTGCATTATATTTAGCTGGAAAATCACAACCAGCGATTGTTCGTGAGCTCGAACACCTTAAAGTAAATAAAGTCTTCGTTTATCGCACCATAACTCGTTACAATGATACTGGTAGCATCGCAAAACGTCATGGAGGTGGTCATCAAAAGACTGCAACGTCACGTGAGATGGTTCAAAAAGTGAAGAAGCGACTTGAGCGAAATCCCCGACGAAGTGCCAATCAAATGGCGAAAGAACTGAAAATATCTGACCGTAGCATCCGTCGCATACTGAAAAATGATCTCAAGGTCAAGCCTTACAAGATCCAAAAGGCACATGATCTCACACCGAAGCAGCAACAAGTCAGACTTAAGAGAGCGAGGGAGTTGCTTCGCTTGGCCGAAAGCGGTCAATTGCCGAACATTGTGTTTTCTGAAGAGAAAATTTTTATAATTGAGCAATTCTTAAACTCTCAAAACGATAGGGTTTACTTGAGGGACCGTTCATACGAGAATTTGAATCATCGATTGGCCACCAGGAGGCAGCACACGCCACAGATAATGGTTTGGGCCGCTGTAACCGCAGATGGGCGCTCTCCAATCGTTTTCATCGAGCCTGGCGTCAAGGTTAATGCGCAATATTATCGGGAAAGTATTCTGGAGGTTGCTTTGAAGCCGTGGGCAGACAAACATTTCGGTGGTAGACCATGGACGTTTTAACAGGACTCGGCACCGTCTCACAAAGCTCGAGTGAACCAAGAATGGCTGAAAAACAACGTTCCGAACTTCATAACGTCCACACAATGGCTCTCGAATTCACCAGACGCGAATCCGATGGCTTATTCTCTTTGGGCCATTTTGGAGAGCAAGGTCCGAACTAAAAGATACAACAGTCTCGAGGCGCTGAAAAAAGCCATTGTCCACGAGTGGGCCAAAATACCTGCAAGTCACATTCGGGCAGCTTGCGATTCATTTTTGGACCGTCTCAAGGCCATAGTGACGGCAAAAGGTGGCCATATTGAGCGAAAGTAAATTGTTTCTAAATTTCGTATTATTTTTACACATTTTGTACCTTGAATTGAGTAAAGGTAATTTTCCAAAATGAATTTATGGCCTATGGCACACTTCGAGTGCCGGACCCTGTATCATTGAGATCCAATTTTTGTTCGCCAACGCTGGCTAAAATATCAATATATTTTGGCCTAATGCAATGCAGTCTATAAAAATATTAAGAATTTACATACCTGAGCGCTTACGCAAGCGTCTCATTTTTTGAGTGCAGACACAAATTGTCTTTTGGGCTAATTTATTTCCAGCAAAGTAACCTAAAACAAATTGGCCTGCTGCTGGCTCAGTATAAGTATCGGTAAATGTTGCTAGCAATCGCTATCGTGATGATTTTTATTATTTTAAAAAAGCATAATTTAGCTTATAATATAGAAGTTTTTAATGGCATAGACTTACTTGCTTTGTTATGTTTAAACAGCATATTTTTGTAAATAAACAATTTCCTCTAGTTCTCATATTTTTTTTTTTTTTTAAGGTGTATATAAGTATATGTATTTCTTTACATGGAAAAATATTAAACTAATAAAATAAAACTTATGCATATAGTAAATAAAGAACATCATCAAAAGCTTGATTACTGCTCCGAAGTTTTGCTCAGCTTAGACTTCAAATTTGTTGCCACATATTGCCAATATTTACGACGTATAACATCGTGTTTAGTGGCCATATCTTCACACAACGTGTACACTTTGCGTGCTAGCAGCTCGAGCGAGTTGGCACCCGCGTTTTCTTCATTACCAGCTTTATGCTGCAATGCTTGCTCTTGATAAATGTCTATTAGAAAGGATAGCAAATATGGTGAACGATTGCCGGCATTGTACAACTCCTCGCTAAATTCTACAACTTCGGGATGGCTGCTTAGCAGTCCTGTCTCACTTTGCCGCAAAACGCCAACCAGATAGTTCCAGGCACTTTCATTGTTTTTGATAATCCGTATGCGATTCATGGTGTACAGCAGCTCACGTGCAATGACTTCGGGCGTAAAGCCTAAATGCTTTACAACAAAGAAACGTTGATTCCAGGCTGAATTGTTGTGCTGATCCTCACAAATCAAGCGATCCACAAATGGCAGCTCCTCCTCGTAGAGACTGTAAGAACGTAAAATGTTCACATCTGCGCCTTATATACACTATAATATATATAAAACTTACTTAAAGCTGCGTATGGCCCACTGTCTGTGCTGCCATGCGTGATAGTTCTTGGCATCTAAGTCTAGCGCATCTTCTGTTAACTTCAACTCCAGGCTTGCGTCGTTAAGCATTTCGACAATAACGCGTCTGTGATGCCACACTTGATAGTTTTTGGCATTGTTTCTAATGACCTCGCCTAGATACTCCAGCTCATTATTTAAGTTGGCATCCAGTGCGCGCAGAATGTCACGTCTATATTGCCAGACCGTGTAATTGGCCGGGTTCAGACGTAACGCATCCGTAGTCAGCTCTAAGGCACGCTCTGACATCTCCTGACGTCCAATAATGGCACGAAAGTAGTCAAACACCTCTTGAAAATTCTGGCTATAGGCAATAGACACCACTGGATTGGCACCATCATCCTGTGGCAAAGGCGTGACATCGGACCATTCAGGGCAGTGTTCACTGTAAGGCAGCCAGCCGGGGCTTAAAAAATCCTCATCAGAACTGTCGCTCATTTTGTACTAATTTTAAGTCGGTTACGACTGCTCAGTTGGGCGGAATAGAGTAAAATGAATTTAAGTTGTTATTTATCAGCTGTAAAAATAATATGATTGTATATAACACAACAATTTAAATACATACATATGTCACTATTGAAAAGTAACTAAATTCTGATTTCATCAGAATTTTCTATGCGAAAACAAACGAGTATGTACAACAAAAAAGAAGAAAATATAACGCGACTTCTAAAGATCATATGTTTATTTTTGTATTTTGTGTATCATTTGGGTGAAAACAAACAAGCGTCCAAAGCATAAAAAGAAGAAAAGTAACTGCAATATGCAAAACTAAATAACTCAGTTAAGCGATGTTCTATGAGCATACAAAACTGCCGGGCGAGCAGCGAGACTTTCAGCGCACACAAAACTGCCGGAAAGTACTCGCTAGTTTCATTGCTTCAAAATCTCAGCGATCTACGATTTCCTGCTGGGTGGTTAATAAGAGAGGAGAAAGAATCAAAAAATATAAGTCAAGCGAAGCATTTTGTAACACCGTGCAGTTTTATTAAAAATTTATAACTTTACGCATTACAAAAACTGTAGAAAAACGGAAAACTAGTTACTTAAATTATATGTAAATAACAAATACAAGCAATTGATTATATAATAACGTAAAGAAAAACAGCTTAAAATTTGGCAGTGAAAAGTGCAAAACAAAAAGCGAAACGGGAGTGAAAAGATGAGCAAGCATATGCACAGTGATGAAAAATAATCTTGGCACAGCGCTATATTGAAAGTCCAAATAAAGTGTATAAGAGTATTGTGTATGATAAAATAAAGTGTCCGCTTATCTTACAAAGTTAATTCGAAAGCAATATTTCAAAACTAAATATGGAGAGTATTTGTATTTGTATTTTCAGTCAATGTAATTATTACCCGATGCATAGGGCAAGACTTTTTTAATACACTGTGCGGGCCGTTATTTGTTTTGTTTTGGTGTGCAATACGAGCAATCGTTTGTATGTGAGCAAAGCGATGCGCGTAAAGTTTTTCTTGATTCCTTTTTATTTGAATTTTCTTTTGTCTATTGAAAGCAATTAGTGTAAACGGGACGGCTGTGTTGTTATTTTAATGCAATCAAAAATTAGTTTGTACTGCTCTAGTGTTATTTGGATTGCCTATTTAAATGTGCAAAAAAGATAAGAAAAGAAAAATTAAATCAAAGCGTTGGCTGCATTGGTTTTGTTTATTTGTCAAAGAACTTGATACTAAATAAATTGGAATTTTTTGCAGGTAAGATTGCTTCTCTTACTCTAAATACATTTATTTTCACATGTACATACATATGTATGTAAATATCACTTAAACATCTGGTTATATACTACATATGTACAAATATATGATCATAATAAAAAAAACCGATACTGCTGTAATATTTTCAAGATAAAACAAAAACTAGAATTAAGAACTCATAAGTAGCCAGCATATTTATTATGAATAAATCCATTTATATGTATGTATGTTACAAACGCATATACATATGTATTTACCATATGTAATATGAACATATGTATGTACATATGCTGTTTATAACGGTGCTTTACCGCTCATGGTATACACATATGTACTTAAAACACGCTTTCGATAAACGAAAATTTCGATACAAACAATGTTGCATAGCGACCATTTATCGATTGCTGCACTTTCAACACTGTTGCTAACTTGTAATGAAAAATAGTGTCCAAATAAAATGGCTGCTATTTTAAAACTTTTATTCAATTGGCAATGAAAACAAATTGCTTTAAAATTTTTGCAGACTTATATTAATAAAAAGCTTGGAATTATTTAAGATTGGCAATACGTACTAAGTATGTTGTATAAATTAGACAATTCAGTATTTGCCAACACTATTTATTGATAACAATCAATAAACATAGGCGCAAAACAAACATATTTGTATTTGTATTTAATTAAAAAGTGCTTGAAAAATAATTATAAAATAATAACTCCAAATTGAATTATTTTTGACCAAAATTGAACTAGTCCTGGAGCAGTTTTTAGCTACCTGTGATTTAGTTACCAAAAGCAAACGGGCATGCGCCAACGCGTTTACTCGTCAAGGTAAAAAACAAAGTTAATTTAATTCATTTGTTTTCAAGAGCAGAAGTTAAGTGAACCCACAAATAAATAATATTTGTTTACTCTGAACGTGTCATAAACTGCATTGCACATAATCGTACCCTGTTTAAGTACCTCCTAACCAACCCGTAATGACTGAAGTGTGCCAAGGGTTTTTGTTCTAATCCGACCGCAACATTTGTGGGTTAGGCTACTTTGGTTTTTCGCTAAACAGGTAACAATATTTGACGCCTACCTACTACCAGTTCCATTGTTTTGCGAAATGATCTTGTTTCTTTGTTTTTTTTTTCTTTTGTCCAGAAAGCAATGGCCCGGATTCCATGGGAACTTGAAGCACTCACCATTTAGGCAAATGCTTATGACTAATTAAGAGAACGTTTTTTAAGTAAGTATTTTTAATCTACCTATTGGCAGGTAAGTCACTTCCCAACTCATCCCTTTGTTTGACCATAGTTCAGACGTCTTATTGAAGCTATTTTCGTATCTAACAAGTGGGAAGTGTTATTATGCATATGTATATGTACATGTATTTGTCTTTATTTTTTCTAGCTGAAGATCGTAAACACATCCTCCACAAGCTACCGAACTGATGACGAACAGAAACTTAGTGTGGCCGCTCAAAATGAATTTCGTGAAATCGTAGTAGTCAGTATCAAGTCCTTCAACATCATAAACCATTAACTGTTTATAAACTTCAATTCCAGCGGGTAAAATTACAGCTGTTACCGTCGCCTCCAAATGCATGAGTCCACCAGAGGCGCTCCTTCGTGGGCAGCTTTTTCAACAGAGCTATGTACACAACTCATGTCATGATTGTGCAGAGTATATGGGTGTTGCAGTTGGCGTGCTCATTGCCCACAGCACATACTGTGCTGCTGCTGCTTAAGCTGCAACGTGTCATCTTCATCGCCATCAACGTCGTCATAAGGCATAAAAGCCTGAAATGGGCATTAATAGACGAACACTGGCAGCGGCAAATGCTCTGCTGTTTGGCCATCGGCTCTTCTAGATAGCAGTTTGCAAGGCACAGGCCAGTGCGAACCGGCAGTTGAGCAGTAGCTGCATCACGTTTTCCGCCGTAAAGCACCAGGACCAGGTAAATTGTTATACTCAGCATCATCTACGTATCATGAAAGCTAAGCAAACGGGCTCATCATTAAAGACGATGCTTGGTTTCGGCTTTTCGGTTGGACTATGTGCTCCTTCAGTATATGAAAAGCAGATCTACAGGTGCAATGGGAAAATTACATGCACTAATGGGACAAAACGAAGACGAATGGCAATTTGGAAATCTTAAAAGTGAGTAACGAAGCAAACGCCTTAGCTTGCCAAAAACAGTTTTTGAAGATCGCAAACACATCCTCAAACCACCAGCTACCAGCTGATGCGAACAGAAACTTAGTGAGGCCGCTCAAAATTAATTTCGTAAAATCGTAGTAGTAAGTATCATGTCCTTCAACATCATAAACCATTAACTTTTCATAAACTTCACTTCCAGTGGGTTAATCTACAGCTGCTGCCGTCGCCTCCAAATGCATGAGTCCACCAGAGGAAGTGCTCCTCCGTGGACAGCTTTTTCAACCTGTACACGCCTCATATCTCCAGGTGCCTTACTCATATTATTATTGTGCAGCGTATATGGGTGGCTGTAGTTGGTGTTATCATCGTCCAAATGAGCCACATACTGTGCTGCTGCTGCTTTAGCTGCAACGTGTCATCTTCATCGCCATCAACATCGTCATAAGGCATAAAAGTCTGAAATGGGCATTAATAGATGAACACTGGCAGCGGCAAATGCTCTGCTATTTGGCCATCGTCTCTTCTAGATAGCAGCTGGCAAAGCACAGGGCAGTGCGAACCGGCAGTTGAGCAGTAGCTGCATCACGTTTTCCGCCGTAAAACACCAGAACTAGGCAAATTGTTATGTTCAGCATCATCTGTGCAGCATGAAAGCTAAGCAAACTGGGCTCATCATTAAAGACGATGCTCAGCTGATTTTGCGGTTAGACTATCTACAGGTGCAATGGGAAAATTGCATGCACTAATGAGACAAAGCAGAGACGAATGGCATTCTGGAAGACGAGAAGTAAGTAACGAAGCTAACGATTTAGTTGCCAATAATAGTTTTTTTATTTTCTATGTATTTATAGATGGACTGGAAGGAAAATAAAAGTTGACTAGTTTATACATTGGAATATCCGCAACATATCTGCTTTTAGTGCTTTGGTTTTTTGGCCAACAGTTTACTAACGCAGATGGTAGCCAGCAAACGACCGAACTGTGTCAAGCATTTGGCAAACAAAGCATTTATGTCGCTTAGTTTTCTATAACTGCTCGCTCGCTTGAGGATCGCTGTAAAGATGATTCCCTAAGGAATAAATGCCAATGGCTGTTGATTACGCTGTATATTTTTGATTTGCTTTTAATTTCAAATTTCAACGTCACTACCATGCCAAAAAAAAGAGAGGCATAAAAGGCTGTCCATGTGCATCAACTGCTAGTGCCATAATCGAATCTGTCTCTAAGGTTGCATTTGTTTCTATGCCATGTCTCCTAGTTATATATGTTTATGCCTGTGCCAAGCAGTGTTAGGCTAACTCAGTGTCGCCAACAATCGTTGTCGCCAGTTTTCTGGCCCTCTCACTTATCATGCTAATCTTTGTCAGTTAATTCTTTGTAAATTCAAATTCAATAGTGAACCAAAGCATAACCAAAAGAAAGTTCCTCTGTATCGGTACGGTCTCTACTTCATGAAAGCATTTTCATACCGTATCCCGTTCCATGGTACCAAGCGTATACTAAGTTTGTGCAAGCCGAAAAATTGACAAAACCATAAATAACTTAAGAACAATTAAGAAGGCGAAGATTGGAAACTGTATTGTATGTATTTCTGTAAATTCAGTTGTTTACAAGCGCGTTGTTCATCCACAAGATTACATTTAAATTAAAATTTGCTTTTCATTTTAAAATTTTTCTCTATTAAAAAATCAAAAGTTATGTCCGGGGAGACACCTGAAAAGCTAATCAACAAGTGTAATAGCGAGTCGGATAACAGCGATGATAACATGAATGTGGAGGAAAACGGCGACAATAGAATGCATATATAGAGGAACACGAAACTTTGAAATCCAATTTTTTTTTTATAGTTTCCGTTTTGGAAACCGCTTTGATTTTTGAACGTCAGATTCATTCGAGTCCTCTGGCTCGCGTGTTAGAAGAAATCGCCGGCTAAAGCAGTGCCATTACTGTGACGGCTGTGAAGTAGTTGGAAGTGTAGAATTTGGATTCCCCAAGCTCTGTGCACGCTCGGCAGGAAGACCGTCCTTTGATATAGCAATAATTCTTGCGTTGGTTAAAGTATGTTTTGCAGCCGATGAGGAACTAGCCTGACTAGACACTGACGGTGCGGCCAATGGAAAACGGACAGCAGTTATAGTGGATATCTTTGGAATTATGTGCAAACCAGTATTCTGCTGCGAATTCAGTAGTTTGAATGGCAGTTTTTTTATCAGCACGGCGTTACATTTTGTTGGTAAGTGCGGATTCTGCCGAAGTGCAACGGATTGTGGCGTAATCGTCTGTAATTTTACAGCCTTCACGATGTTGGTCTTGGTGGGCATTTGCGAAGTAGAGCTACTGACTCCACCATTGTTGGATAGTGCTGGGGCGGCCAGTGTACATCCCGAGATTGCTGACAGTGCATTTTGGCCTGGCATGGCAAAGCTTTGACGCGGTAAGTCTGGTGCAGCTAAATCGCTCTCAGGAGCCTGTATCATATTAAAATTGTTTTCGGGAAAGTCTTTGGCGTCATCAAAGACTTCCCTGAGCGAATTTAAAACTTTAATTTGGAATAAGAGCTTTTGCCGCCTGTTCATTTTCCGCATTTGCGGCTCAAGACTTTTAAGAAAAGCAAAAGCTTCACCCTCATGAAGCATGTCTTCATTTTCCACCTGAGTGGAAACGGTCGATGTGGCGCATTTGTTGTCCAGATGTCCAGATGCGCGAATGTCAGTGTTGGTAGTGGGTTCAATGGTTCGCACGTCGGTAATTATTAAAGGGAGGTCATCTGCCAGTGGTGGTGTGCTTCGGTGGCTCACAAACGGCTGGAAAAGTGGAATTGTCGTTTGGCTGCACAACTGTTGACTCACGGTGATCTGCAGGAGAGGAAGCAGAAGTTATATTATCCACACTTGCTACATGAACCAGTGTTGAGCTACCTGATGCAGATTTGGCTGGTTCTAGTGTATGCTCGTTCTGCGGCTGAATAGGTAAAGGTGTCATATTCACAGTCGTAGTGGAGCTGCGCTGGGAAGTCCCTGCTGCCAATCGCAAAGATTTGCGCCTTTGTAGCTGCGTTGAGTTGGGACTAGGTTTCCGTGGACGTCCCACTTTGCGAGGACGTGGCTCTTCGTCGTTTGCATTCATAGTGGATTTCTGGATAAAAAGAAGCGAAATTTTGATATTACACAAACTATTTGTATTTTGCTGAAATGCTTTAAATCAAAATGGGGTCCCTATTCCAAAAATATTTTTAAACTGTTTGAGTGATCTATTTCCTGAAGCTATACCCACTTAAATTTTACGTAGGCTTTGTGGGCGCATTTGGTCGGGTGGGTTATTTTCCATATAAAGTCATAAACGATTAATGAGAAGCCTGCGTAAAAGGCGCAACCTACGACTGAAAAAAACTTAACCTCAAAAAAAATTTACGTTCATTGAATTGACAAACACATCACACAAACATAGAAGCACACATACATAAATACATATTTTTTATATACATACATATACAATCCTCACGCAAAACAGTTCAAAGTCGCACTCAGCGCGAAGCTTTTTTTTTTTTTCAATTTTTCACCGAATTAAAACTATTGCCAAATGACCGATTATCGTTTGCGTTCAGCAGCAAAAAGCGCCGCAGAGCATGCCCCAGGACTCTCCTTTGGACGACCACGTGCAGTCCTAATAAGGTGTTGCAATAAAAGCCCGCAGCGTTGTCTAAACGCAGACGACACTTGCGTTTTTTTTAAGCCAAAAACACACCTAACTTGTTTTTTTTAAATTAATTAAATTAATTTTTTTTTACACTTTTTATAGAAAAAGTACGTGCAGAAATATACGAAAATGTATAGACATCGACAATGACAGAGTTGGCAACGGCAGCTCGATTTATTTTTATATAGAGTCGATAACAAAGTGGCATCCTTTAGTAAGGTTGAGTAGTACACTGAATTAATTTCCAATACAGCAAATTGTATTTTTAAAGGCTTTTTACACTGAGGTTCTGAGAGGAACGCATGGGATTTTTTGAAGATGTGAAAAAGGTGTTCACACTGACAACATTTAACATTTTCTAGCATCTGTCATATTGACAGGCTGACACATGAAATCAGCAAATTATGATAAATGTTTTTTCAAATTAAAATATCTATCTTTTTATGAGGTTTTCAGCATTAACTATTACTACAAGAGTTTTATGAATTTTTGTTGATAACATAAATTAATTGGGAGTATTAATGAGGATAAGTAAGCTGGTGCTAACTTATATATATACACAATGTTTATTATACATATACGATTTTTTTTTTTTGATTCAGTCGAAGCTAGTTTTGCGGCATTTAAAATTGTTCGTGTTAAAATCAAATTATTAAATTCGTAGCGTCCACGACGACGACATTGAAAACGAGCCGAACGTGAACGAGCGAGCGAGCAGAGCGCACATACCGCCGTCAGCCAAAAAGTAATAGAGAAAAAGAAGGCGACGAAGACACAAGGCAGCAGTATAAAGTATAATCGACGCCGCACGTACCGGGAGAGCATTTAAATAATTTTTTCTGTGGATTAATTTTACTAAAAAGGATTTAAATCATACACAATGACTGAACGCGAAAACAAAGTCTACAAGGCAAAATTGGCCGAACAAGCGGAGCGATACGATGAAATGGTTGAGGCCATGAAAAAGGTTGCCTCCATGGATGTCGAGTTAACTGTTGAGGAGAGAAATCTACTCTCGGTTGCCTATAAGAATGTCATTGGTGCAAGACGTGCCTCATGGCGAATAATCATCTCGATTGAACAGAAGGAGGAAAACAAAGGTGTCGAGGAAAAATTGGAAATGATCAAAACTTATCGCGGTCAGGTTGAAAAAGAGTTGCGCGACATTTGTTCGGATATATTGAATGTGCTCGAGAAACATCTCATTCCATGCGCCACCTCTGGCGAAAGCAAAGTATTCTACTATAAGATGAGGGGTGATTATCATCGTTATTTGACAGAATTTGCCACCGGCACGGATCGTAAGGATGCGGCAGAAAATTCATTGATTGCCTATAAGGCAGCAAGTGATATTGCCATTAATGATCTGCCACCAACACACCCCATACGGTTGGGATTGGCATTGAACTTCTCGGTGTTTTACTATGAGATACTTAACTCGCCGGATCGTGCTTGCCACTTGGCGAAAGCCGCATTCGATGATGCCATTGCTGAGTTGGATACGCTGAGCGAAGAGAGCTATAAAGACTCGACACTTATTATGCAGCTGCTGAGAGATAACCTCACATTATGGACGTCTGATATGCAGGCAGATGAATCCCAAACAGGTGATGGCGAGCCGAAACAGGAAATTCAAGATGTTGAAGATCAGGATGTATCGCAATTTAAGTAAACCCCCGCCCTTCCATTTAAACACATTATATACCTTCTAAAGTAAATATAATACATATAATATATGCATAAACCAACAACAACAACAACACCATTTGGATAGATCATCTACACACACATATACACGTATACAAAAAAGGAGCAACATCAAGGCAAAAAAAAAACACTTCTTTAAGAAAAGTTCAACAGCAGCACAAATTATCCATGAAAACTGAAGATCTATCGTCGTCGTTTCGAACGTGTTAGGCCAAGTGATCCCCCTCCCGAACTTTTGTGTATAACCTACCCAAAAGTCCTCAACGACATGCAACAACAACAAAGCAGCAGGCCTCATTAAAACTTACCCAACTACAACAGAGAAATTCTTTGCATTCGAGAGAAACAACAAACAGCGCATATTATATATAAATAATTATTATATTTAATTATGAAAGGCAAAAACAAAAATAAAATTCATTTAAAAAACACAAACTTATACATATATATATTTACAAGCGCCACGAGCTGTTTGTATAGTTTGTTGGTTGGTGTTGTGCTGAAGCACTTTGGGTCCATTAGACCTCACCAATGCCTGAAAGCCCTAGCTTAAAAATATTAGTAAAGTCATAATTTAAAAATAGTATATATGCAGCTTATGTACTATATATTTGTTGAATAACATGGATGCTAAAATAAAATAAAGTCACCAGCAGTAGAAGTTCTTGACTACACTAATTATTAAGTTAGTTAACAAAATTAAAATACAGATTTTCATATGTTAATCACCGCCGAATCATCGCCTGTACATTTTAATGACCCACGATTTGTTATGGTATATTAAATTGTAATAAGTAAAATACAAAACAAATGTATAAAATTGATTTCTACTTTTTTCCACTTATCAAACTTAAAGCTCTGAATGAAACGCTTGCTGGATCGGCTTGTATATATTTATACCCTATACCGTATGGTACCAAGGGTATATTAAGTTTGTGCAAGCCGAAAATGTATGTAACATATAGAAGGAGACGTCGGAGACACCCCAAAGTTACCTAAAATATGATCAGGGTGAATAGAGAAGTCGATATACCCATGTCCGTCTGTCCGTCCGTGTGAACGCCTAGATCTCAGAGATGGTAAGAGCTAGAGTTACCAAACTTTCACATTAGATCCCATATTATTCCATAGGAGGCAAGTTTATTTTATTTTTTTGATATCGGGGATAAATTATTTAGCTCCCATGGGGGTGTTTGAGACGACCTCGACAAAAAAAAAAGCGTTTTAGATGAATAATTCGTTTGTTTATGAAGATATCGTAACGAAATTTGGTATTCGAAAGTTTTTTATAGTTTCCAATCACTGTACCAAATTTGATCGAAATCGGTTGACTATATCATATAGCTCCCATAAAACCGATCGGCCAAAATAACTTTTTTAAAGAAAAATTCGCTATATTTCGTTTTTTAATAAAGATATCCTAACCAGATTTGGCGTTTGGAAATTTTTTAAACCACTTAAGCAATGTACCAAATTTGAACAAAATCGGTTGACTATATCATATAGCTCCCATAGGACCAATCGGTCCAAAAACACGTTTTTTATACAAAATTCGATGTGTTTTGTTTGTTTGTAAAGATATTTGAAATAAATTTGGCATTCATAGCTTTAAGGTATTTAAGCACTGTGTCAAATTTTATTGAAATCGGTTGACTATATCATACAGCTCCCATAGGAACGATCGGTCAAAAAAAAATTTTTGCTTAAAAATTCTTCTGTTTTTGGTTTTTTGTGAAGAAATCGGACTTTATTACAAGCTAGTGGTAGAGGGTATCCTAAAGTCGTCCGCGCCCGACTTTACGTCCGCCATTTTTTTATCTATATATTGCCGCACATTTTAAATTGTGTGCCAGTTCCATAAACATATGAGGCTTTGGCGCCTTCTTACGAATTCACAGCTGCCAATCTTTTTGTGAACATTGCTTACAATGACGCAGCGAATTTAGGGCTGCACAGAAAAATAGTCGAATAATTTCTCATCGGACGCAATAAAATAGGAACTTTTCCACAAGATGTTGGAATTACGTTGAAATTTTCGGAATGGCAAATCATACGCAACATTTTCGGCAAAAAATGTTAGATGTTAAATGTGCCCCACTGTGAATAGGCTAAAGTACTTTACCAACACACCCAATTCTGAATTTTGACATAACGCGGTCTAGAAAGAAATTTTATTAAACAATTTCATTCATTAAATAATTTTATTCAATTTAGCACGACTAAAAACAGCCATTTAACTAAAATTGTGAAGAAAACTATTAAGTTTGGGATTCCTGTTTGTGTCTTCCATGTATTTTTTACACGGATTTTAGGCGGCTGACAATTGCTAACATTCCTTTTACCATTGGACAGCGGCAGCGCTATTTACTTTGTTGTATACCAGTAGACAGCGGAGTCGGTACTTTCAATACGATATATTAAATTATATATTTATTAGTTTTTTTCTTTTATAAATAGTTTAGTCGTAATTGTTTTAATTATCATTATAAGATTTAATGTTTTTCTATATTTTTGCTTTGGTAATTTATAGAAAGGACTTTTAAACTTATTACAATCCATAAGCCAAATGCTTAAGAGGACAAAAGAAATTAATAAAGACATGTTGATCGGCCTATAACTTGGAACCAAAAAGAGCAAGGGAAACCAAGCTAGGCATTTGAAATCCTTAAGCTATATCGTGTTTATTTTTTTCTTCTGCCACTCCCCCTTGTTTTGAAATAATTTCAAAGTGCAATATTTTTTACTGTTTAAAAGCTGCGTAAAAAAACCAACGAAAAGAAAGTTTGCAAACAAACGAGCTAAGAGGCTTTGAACAACGTTTGGATTAAAAAAAGGTCGAAGCTTTGGTTTGTTCTAGATTACTAAAACTTTTTTTATGTGGGGATAAGTTGCCTGTTTTCGTGTTGCGTTCGATACGTTGTCACTTGTTCACTTGTTTGGGATAGTCCAGCCCTTATTGATTTTGTTTGTTCATTGAATGGAGCCATACCCAACATGGATGAACAATGCCAGCGAGTCCATTTGATCAAGTCAACATTTATGTCTACATATGAATTTAAACTCTTATTGACAGCTGCTATTTAGTAATCAATTAAGCGTACTTTATAAGTAAACAAAGCTAATTGAAAACAATCTTCTGAGTGCACTCAAAATTCTGTAAATATAAAGGATCCCAAGATTTCTTAATATCCGAATTAGGATTTCATTGTTAAATGTGATTTTTATTATACAATAATTGAACATTTTTATCTCGATGATAACCAATACAGAATATCATCTTCAAGTATTAAACAAAGACAAATTCAGAAAAAGCTTAAAACTATAGACAATTTTTTGTTGCGTTTGTAGAAAATTTGGTCACGACGCGTTCCAATTATTTAAATAGTTTGACGAATAAGCCAAAAAAGCACGGAACGTAAAAACATAAAATCTAAACCAAAGAAAAGAAATCGCAGAGAGTAACATAATTTTCAAGTCATCTGAGGACGAAAGTTAAAGTGGACTAAAGGGTCAAGAGGTCAAAAGTTTTAGTCCACCAAGAAGTCTTAAGCTTATAGGATGCCCTTGCTCAACAGTTTTAACAAACTCGAAAAGACAATATTTTGTGGGCGGGGCAGTTGTAGACCCTTCCCTCGTGCCATGTTGTCAGGCATGTTCCAGAGCCACTTGCTCATATCGTAGAGAAGAATTTAAATATTGTTGAGCTCCCAAGCGCGTGTCCGTGAGTAAATATTTATAAGCAAAGCTGTATGTTCTTTGTGCATTTATCTTTTATTTTCCAACAGCAACAGAAACAGTCCTTCCTGGCTACGTGCGTTTCAGAAATAACTTAGCTTGAAGCTTCAAAAGGAAGTTCCTGCGGCTGGCTAAATATGCGCTTTGGTCACTTTTTTGAGGTTGGCCAGCGCCCTTGGGGCATGGTTTAAGTCTATTTACAGTCAACAAACACGACACATTGCCCAGGATAAGAGCTTAATATATAGTTTTACTTAAGACAAAGCACTCGGATTAAGAAAAAATGCAAACAAAATCCAAAAACAAGTGATTCTGTTGGCTTGACCCAATTTAATTATATACGACGACAGGAGTCAAGCTCAGCTTCTCCTGCTCGACTTGGTCACAATTTGTGTTGTGTCGTCACGCACCGCCAAAGCAAAGACTCGTACCAGGACACTAAACAATGAGCAAGGCACATGGTGTCCATTGTCCTACAATGCGAATGACACTAAGAGCAGTGATTCTATTGTCCTGACAGGTGCTACTCCGCACATTTATATCTTTAGAAAAGGATTTAGGAACAGTGACGAGATGCAGATATATGAAGCTCATCAAGGGAAGAGGGAGCCAGACGAAGCATATGACATTATTAGCTAAAAGACAGCATTTGTTGTTGCTGGACATTGGTTTCAGGTAATGATCCAAAGTAAGCCTTGTGCTGCATACACATCAAGGCGTTGCCTGATTTTACGAAAATACACACTCTCAAACACTTGTAGGTGTTTCTATTTGCATGTGTGAAAGTGTGTGTTGAGCTTGTTTTTGAACTAAACATTGCCAGAGCAATACTTGAACATGAATGTAATACAGTGAAAACTCATAAATTCAGACTTTTGTCCCTTCTTTTTTTCTCTTGCATAGGTTTCTTATAAAAAGGTGCGGCACTGTGACCAGAAGATCTTTTGTACCGTGCCCATAAATCACTCTAGAAGGCTTTTCGCTTTCCTCATGAATTGCAGTATGTTTTTTGTTGGTATTGACCTAAGTTGGAAGGGTCTAATCCGTTCCTTTCCCATGTGACAGGCTCTGTTTCACACCAGCGCTGGGAAGCCACTGAGAATATGTCTGGTGGTTTCATCGCCCTCCAGACAGAGACAATACTCTTTGGTGCCCAGAAAGACAAAAAAAAATATATATACATATATACTTAACTCCAAAGTGAAGTCCACTCTTTTGTATGGCTATGAAACCTGGAACCTTTTCATCAATCGCTGTCTCCTAAAATTTTTTAGAATTTTCCTGCCCAATACGATCTCGTTGCAACCAGAACCGATGCGCCGTCAATTATGAAATGAGACTGGCTTGAGCATGTGCTAATAAGAGATCCAATCGGTATCACCCGCAGTGTCATCGACTAGAACTCTCAAGGCAGCCAATCGCAACAAAAATTACCTTTGTCATTTTTTAATGTAAGAAACAAAAGTGTATATAAATGAGAAGTCTCCGCGTTTCACTAAAATTTATATTTTATTGCAATAGAACAAATATAGCAAGAGGATTATAGCTAAGATTAGGAAGGTCATAAAATATTTATTGCCAAAAATAAGTACAATCAATTCTTTTTTTACATGCTAGGAAAATAAATTAGAAAGTGGAAATCTCTAGCTATTGTGAGAGTAGTTCCCAAAGCTTCTCTCCCAATATAAGAGTCCAGGTTAATTCATCTTTAAGTTTTACTTTGCGAGCAGCCACTGTATTATCAAATCAAATTAATGCATGTCATGTAAAATACTTTATACTACAGTGTAATAGTTGATATGAAATTAAATGTATACCATCTGTCTGTGCGAACTTGGCCGGATAAGCAGCCCGCCCAACATTGATCATCATCATGCCTAGGAAGTGTCTTGTGGTTAACCTTAGGAGCTCAACTGGCGTCAACATCAAAATCGTTTAGCCAAGCTAACAACCAATCTCATGAAATCTGTCAAAAAACCCCACAAGCAATGGACATTGATTAACAACAGTCAGGGGGTTATCTGGCAAAATAATTTTGGCCTAAGCAGCTGGGTTGAGTTGGTTGCTTCATGGGAGGCTCTACTGCTGGACAGCTGGCTAATGGCCAAGTCAAGCCTAGATATAGCCATATTTCTGTACGCCTAATGAGCCTCTGAGGCAGGCCATGTCTACAACAAGAACAAAGACCAGAGGCCATAAGGCAAATATGTATGCTTTGCACTTGGTTAAAAGGATAAACACAAACAATTCTTATTGTGTGTGTGATGTGTGTGCCCATTTTGGAAGCATTAATTAAGTTCCAAGTGCCAATCCGTATGGAGTAGTCTGTCTAGCAGGTAGCGGATCGGAGAATGTTCGGCACTATGCAGGGTAAGTGGGAAATAAAATACCACTCGCGAACCAAAACAGACAAAACACCTGCTTGGAGATGCAGATAAGGATTCTATAATCAATATTTGTCCATAAATACTAGATGCTTTCCCCAGAAAGGATGTAAAATTAAGTGGACGGCAATGAACACTTTTTGCGTTCGGCAGCGGTCGATATTTTTAATCTAAGTAAAAATTAGTTTCGGCAATTTAGAACCCATTTAGTTTTTTTTACTTTACCAATGCTATAGCATATGGTGGAAAGGGATCAAGACAAATATGTATGTAACATACAGAAGTCGTCGGAGACCCCAAAGTTACTCGAAGTGTGAGTAGAGAAGTCGATATACCCATGTCCGTCTTTCTGTTTGTTTTTCTGTATGACCGCCTAGATCTCTAGATTTTAACGTTCTCCATTTTTTTATTTTAAATTTAGAAGCTTAAATTATGCATGGATGAAAAATAAAGATTATAGTGAATTAAACTATAAAAATAAAATTCTTTATTTCTCAAATATGAATTTAAATTTTAAGAGCTACAAATTCTTAGCGAATAAATTATGTTTATTGCAGACATCTAGAGTGCTTATATGGATCTATATGTTTATGTATACCTACATATGTATATACTTATCAGCAATAGAAACTGTCAACCTACATATTCCTCCAACTGCAATTGAAAGAGCCACAATATGTTTGACGCTTTTATAATAAGCAAATCATGTCCACATGCTACTTAAATACTAAGTAAATTAAAATGTCAAATGCCTTTGTACTATAAAATTGTTTTTATTCTTATTTTCCAAAATTAGTGTATTTTTGAATTTTCAGAATTACTCCGATTATCGCCGAATGAATCGTATAAAACATCGTTGTCCAAGGGGTCTGATTGATGTCTGCGTTATTTCCACTCATCAAAAGACTGGAGTCGATGGCCATCAAATTAATAATTAATTAAATTTTTTTAAATATTATTTAATTAATTAATTAATACGCGACTGCAGTACACAGTTTGTTCTACGCGCACCAGTAACCTGGTTATGAATAAATCTACAATAGGAATTCTAGATGTGCTTAATACAATAATGTTTGATGCTTTTATAATAAACAAATCATGTCATCGTTCAATGTCGCAGAAAAAATCTGATCCGTTTCTAAAGACCGGATCATTTTGGCATTAAAGTCGTTGGTGAAACTTTGAACCTGCAAAAAGATGCCACCCAATGTGAGTAAATTTAAATATAAAATTCACCTTCCATACTCCTTTTAGGAACTAAGGGCTTCTTTTCTCTGCTTTGTGGAATGTTTTAGTTCGTTATACGATTTCGCGTTAAAGCAGCGTGCGAGATATCGTCGTATGATTTACGTTTCTTAATTTCTATATTTACGTTGCTTTGCTGAGTAATGTATGGTCCTTGGCTATCATATTCGCATTATGTTCCGCAGACTGTTTGCATTTGGTGATGTGATTGAGAGAGCAAGACTATATCGTCGGCATACTCCAGATCTTCCATACTAGAACCAACTCTTTAGTTTAAGTTTCAAAAATTTCAAGCACCCAGTCTACCCCAACTACGAAGAGCAAGGATGATAGGACGCATCCTTGTCGTTGTCGTGTGGTGGATGTGGATGTATTTCTTATTAGGCTTGCAATTTTTTCAGGAACCCCTTTTCTTCGTAGCGCTGGCCAAATGCAAATTTTTTTTGACGGGATCAAAGGCTTTTTCAAAATCGAAGAGCGCTTTGGTTGAAAACTTGATAAACTTTTATAGGGCTGGAAATGTTATCACGCTAATGATTGAGGCGATGGTACCGATGAGGACAAGACCTGCTCTCCTTAGGAGTTCACCTGCCAGAACTTCAAATGCATTCGAAATTAATATCGCTGTCACGGCAACGACGGCTGTGGAGTTCATTCAGATGTGGTAGACTGCAAGAAGGACAGCACCACATGCCCGCAAGGTCTGTTTACCTGCACCAATGGTCAATGCATCGAACAAAACCAGGTGTGTAACAAGGTGCCATATTGCACGGATGAATCGGGTGAACCAGCCGAGTGTAATGTGGATGAGCGTGCTAATAAGTACATCGATACATCCACCAGTTACAATTGCGACTGCAACGAAGGCTGCAAGTAAATAGTCACAATGTAATAAAGCCCTTTTTAAGAAAAGAACTAATTAAAATTATTTTACTTTACTTTAGATTGCTCACGGATGCTAAATCCTGTGCATATGTCGATGAATGCAGGTTTGGATTCGGAGGTACCCATGTTGTTTTATTTAGCTCTTTGTGTATAAACATTGATTCTTCTATCGGTAGTCCAAGCGATGATTTCGGCACGTTTGTTTCCTTAAGCTCTTTCAAATAACCCCATAAAGAAGTCTAGAGGTGTCAAATCTGGGGATCTGGGTGGCCATTTAATGTCGTTTCTTTTTTATATCAAACGTCCATGGCGTTTCATGGATCTCGTGTGGGTTCTGCGTTCCCAAAATGCGCCAATTTCGCTTATATATGACACCAGAGTTTGAAATGGGCCATGTCAGTCATATAGTGAATTGACGTTTCCAAAATATGTAAATGGCGCACCCTGTATTATTATATCATGTATTAGATTGTGCATGAGCCGACTTCGCATCGGCAGATTTGCTGCAGTAGCCTCGCGGAATAATGCACATTAAAGGGTTTAAAAATGGTGAAATTTGTATTTCTTGACAACGAGTAGAATTCTGCTTCATTAAAATATATATAAATTTGCTGCTATATATTGGGGTGTAGAAGAAACTTGAACCAAATTCGTGTAAGTCGCTTTAATAAAATGCAGCAGGATTAGGAATTGATTTTAGCAAGCTCTGCGCACGCTTCGCAGGAAGGCCGTCCTTTGGTATATATATTATTATATTTGAGTTGATTTTATTATTTTTTACAGCCGATGTGGAACCAGCCTGACTAGACACTGACGGCGCGGCCTAGGGCCAACGGCGAAAAGCAGCTATAATGTTTGTTTTTGGAGTTCGAATTGGAGGTACTTGCGGAGTCAAGCTCATGACGCCATTATTGTTGGAGACTGTTGGTGCGCCTTGTGTACATCCAAAGATCGTTGACGCCGCATTCCTCGCTGTAGTACTAGGGCCTGGCATGGCAGAGCTGTGACGCGCCAAGTTTGGTGCCTCTTGTGATACGTTTGGAGAAAAATCACTCTTAGAATCTTGAAAGCGTAAATTTGTATCGGAAAGCGCCGTAACCGTCTCTGTAGCTTTCAGGCGGTTGGTCTTGACGCAGCCACCATTTGAATAGTGGGGCCCGAATGGAGGCATTTGCGCAGTCAAAGCCATGACTCCACCTCTGTTAGACACAGTGGGTGAGGGCAGTATACGTCCAGAGATTGCTGACGCCGCATTCCTCGCTGTAGTACTTGGGCCTGGCATGGCAGAGCTGTGACGCGCCAAGTTTGGTGCCTCTTGTGATACGTTTGGAGAAAAATCACTCTTAGAATCTTGCAAGCGTAAATTTGTATCGAATAGCGTCGTAACCGTCTTTGTAGCTTTCAGGCGGTTGGTCTTGACGCTGCCACCATTTGAATAGTGGGGCCCACCTCCTGTTAGACACAGTGGGTGTGGGCAGTATACGTCCAGAGATTGCTGACGCCGTATTCCTCGCTGTAGTACTTGGGCCTGGCATGGCAGAGCTGTGACGCGCCAAGTTTGGTGCCTCTTGTGATACGTTTGGAGAAAAGTCACTCTTAGAATCTTGAAAGCGTAAATTTGTATCGGATAGCGTCGTAACCGTCTCTGTAGCTTTCAGGCGGTTGGTCTTGACGCTGCCACCATTTGAATAGTGTGGCCCAAATGGAAACATTTGAGCAGTCAAAGCCATGACTCCACCTCTGTTAGACACAGTGGGTGTGGGCAGTGTACGACCAGAGATCGCTGACGCCGCATTCCTCGCTGTAGTACTTGGGCCTGGCATGGCAGAGCTGTGACGCGGTAAGTCTGCAAAGTGTTTCTTAAGATTATATGATGTGATCTGATGTGTATCGGATTGTGTCGTAACCGTCTCTGTAGCTTTCAGGTGGTTGGTCTTGACGCTGCCACCATTTGAATAGTGGGGCCCAAATGGAGGCATTTGCGCAGTCAAAGCCATGACCCCAAGTCTGTTAGATATAGTGGGAGTGGCCAGTGTACGTCCATAGATCGCTGACGCTACATTCCTCGCTGTAGTACTTGGGCCTGGTATGGCAATGCTTTCACGAGGTAAATCTGGTGCATCATTTGGCTTGTTATCATCGAGGACTTCCTTGACAGCATCCAACATTTTCTTTTTAAATGAAAGCTTCTGAACCTCATTCATAGCCCTCATTTCCGTCTCAAGAGTTTTTAAAAACAAGGCATCTGGATGAATGTCATCTTGCTCCACTTGAGTAGAAACATCTGATGTGGCGCATTTATTCACCAGTCCTGATTCGTTGGAACTTGCTAAAGATTGTACTTTTATAATCCTTAAGAACTGTTCAGTAGTGCTCGGTTGCCTCGCTGGCTCAGCGGCTTGAGCAGTGAGCGCGTAAATAACATCCACATCAGGTAATAGTTCTATCGTTTGGCTACCTGAAGTGGATTTTCGAGTATTATCATTGTTAGGCTGATTAGTTAACATATCCGTGGCTGCCAATTGCAAGGATCTGCGGGCTTGTTGGCGTGTCCTGTATGGCTCTGGTCTGCTCAATCGCTCCTTTTGTACAGTGCATGAGTAGTCGGGATCGCTTTTGCGTCGACGTCCCACTTTTCGAGGACGTGGCGCTTTGGTTTTTTCCATGACTTGCTAAGTTGCTGAAACGATTTGGTGGATTTCTGTTTAAAAAGGGAAATTTTGATATTATACAAACTATTTGTAATTTCATTAAATGCTTTAAAACAAATTGGGGTCCCAAATCCAAAAATATTTTTAAAACCAAACAATCGTGTTCTGCAATTTTCGTTGTTAGCATTTGCTTTCTTATTTTTTGAGTGATCTATTTTCTAAAGCTATACACACTTCAATTTTGCGTAGCTTTGTGTGCGATAAAGTTAACAAACATTTGGTTGATTGGGTTATTTTCCGCATAAGCGATGAATGTGAAGTACGCGTAATAAGCTAAACATATAGCAGAAAAAGTTTTAACCCCAAAAAAAAAATTTACGTACATACATAAAATTGAACGAACACACACTCACACAAAAGTACAAGCACACATACATAAATATATTTTTTTATATACATACATATTTAATCCGCACGCAAACAGCTCGGAGACGATTATTGTTTGCGTCCACCAGCAAAAACTGCCACAGAAAATCTAAAAATGTCCAAAATTATGAGATGAAAAAGGAGAGTACGACTACATGTACATCCGGAAAAAGTTGACTTACATCGATTAGAGAGTGCTCGCAGTGACAGCTCGATTAATTAATACGATAACGCAATGGCTTCCTCTGGTGCGGATAAGTTTTACGCAAAAGTATTTACCAACACACCCAATGCAGAAATTTTATATAACGCGGTCTAGAAATAGAAAGAAGTACTATATTATTATAAACTATTTTTTCCATCTAATTTTTGTTAGAGTGAAATATTTCTTGCAGCTATCCCACTTCAATTTCGCGCAGCTTTGTTTGTGACAAAGTTAGGCAGCATTCGGTCGACTGGGTTATTTTTCACATAAAATGATAAATGCAAAGCACACGTAAAAAGGGCTACCTACAGCTGAAAATTAATTAACCTCGTAAAAACATTGACGAACACAAAAGTACAAGCACACATATAGAAATATATTTTTTTATATTCATCATATATAATCCGCACGCAAACATTTCGAAGACGCTCTCATCGCGAAACATTTCTCTTCAATTTTCCACCGAATTAAAACTATTGCCAAATGAACCGATTATCGTTTGCGTTCAGCAGCAAAAAGTGCCGCAGAGCATGCCCCAGAACTCTTTTGTAGACAACCACGTGCAGTCCTAACAAGGTGTTGCAATCAAAGCCCGCAGCATTTTTTATACGCAGACGACACTAGCATTCTATTTAAAACCAAAAACTTACCTATATTGCGAATAAGTAATTTTTTTTTTCACTTTCTGATACAAAAGTCACCAAACGAATGACAAGACGTTCAGAGTCAGAATAAAATTGACAGACATTGACATTGGCAGTACTGGCAACGGCAGCTCGATTTATTTTTATTTAGAGTCGATAATAAAGTGGTATCCTTTAGTACTGATAAGTAGTACACTTAATTATTAACCAATTGTGTTGAATATTTTCAAATAACGCGGTCTCGAAACAAAAATTCGCTTACACAAGCACAACTAAAAATCTACTTGATTAATTTCTTTTGAAGAAAACTTTTTTTTGTTCCGCGTGGCGCAAAATTTGAAACTATAATGAAAATAATTTTCTGTTTATTTAACATTCAGATATTTTAGCCAAATAACGTCTACTGCGTTAAAAATATTTTTTAAGCTCGTGCTAAGTACAATGGGATGAAACATGAATTATTAGGTTTTATTATACCCTGTAGCGTATGGAACAAAGGGTACATTAAGTTTATGCAAAGTGAAATTGAATGCAACATACAGAAGGAACCGTCGGAGACCCCCCAAAAGTTAACTAGACTATGATCTGGGTGACTAGAGAAGACGATGTACCCATGTTCGTCTGTCCGTCTGTCCGTGTGAACGCCTAGATCTCAGAGATGGTAAGAGCTAGAGTTACCAAACTTTCACTTTAGATCTCATATTAATCCATAGAAGACAAGTTTATTTTATTTTTTGATATCGGGGATAAATTATATAGCTCCCATGGGGGTGTTTGAGACGACCTCGACAAAAAAAAAGCGTTTTCGATGAACAATTCGTTTGTTTATAAAGATATCGAAACCAAATTTGGTATTCGAAAGTTTTTTATAGTTTCCAATCACTCTATTAAATTTTATCGAAATCGGTTGACTATATCATATAGCTCCCATAGGACCGATCGGCCAAAATAACTTTTTTAAAGAAAAATTCACTATATTTCGATTATTAATAAAAATATCGTAACCAGATTTGGCATTTGGCAATTTTTAGACCACTTAAGCAATGTGCTAAATTTGAACAAAATCGGTTGACTATATCATATAGCTCCCATAGGGCCCATCTTCCAAAAGTCGATTTCTTAACAAAATTTGTTGTGTTTCGTTTGTTTGTTAAGATATTGGGACCAAATTTGATATTCGTGAGTTTTTTATAGTTCCTAAGCACTGTAGTAAATTTAATCCAAATCGTTTGACTAGATCATATAGCTCCCATAGAACCAATCTGTCCAAAAAAACGTTTTTTTGTAAAAAAATCGATGTGTTTGGATTGTTTGTAAAGATATTTGAAATAAATTCGGCACTCAGATCTTTTTTAAGGTATTTAAGCACTGTGTCAAATTTTATTGAAATCGGTTGACTATATCATATAGCTCCCATAGGAACGATTGGTAAAAAAAAATGTTTGCTAAGAAATTCTTCTGTTTTTGGTTTTTTGTGAAGAAATCGGACTTTATTACAAGCTAGTGGTACAGGGTATCCTAAAGTCGTTCGCGCCCGACTTTACGTCCGCCATTTTTATACAAAGTTTGCTATATTTAATTTTGTAATAAAGATATCGTAATCAGATTTGGCATTTAGAGGTTTTTAGAGTATCCAAGCATTGCACCCAATGTGAACACATTCGGTTGACTATATCATATAGCTCCCATAGGGCCGATTTTCAAAAAAATAATTTTTGAACAAAATTTGTTGTGTTTTGTTTGTTTGTGAAGATATTGGAATTAAATTTGGCACTTGAAATTTTTTTAAAGTTGATCAAAATCGGTTGAGTATATCACATAGCTTCCATAGAAACGATCGATCAAAAAAAATTTTTTTGCTTAAAAATTCTTCTTTTTTTGGTTTTTTATGAAAGAACCGGATTTTTTGTGCAAGCTATGGGTACAACTTTACGTACGCCATATTTTTCATTTCAGTGGGGATCCGAATTTCAGTAGATCCCCACTGCTTATATGCACTTTATAGTTCTTACCGATCGAACCAAACTGAAGCAAAAAGGAAAGTCGATCGTTTGCAACTTGACTTCAAAAGAAATATCGAAAACTAAAAAAAACGTTTCTTTGTCCACATTTTGCCGTACCAATAAGACAGGTAAGTAAATTTTTTTTTTCATTTGATCGAGGACCCGAATTCTTTTTGTAAAAAATAAGTGGCTGCTTGGAACAAAATGTTTTTCGAGGCTCTACGCTTCACTTATAAGTCAAGAATATAAGTAGTGGTAGATACTAAAATGTATTTAGAACTTTGAAATATATCAAACTCAAATAGAACTTGTGTAAGCGTTTTTAAAATCTTTTTCGTTCTACTTTCGATATCTTTGCCTGTCACCGAACTGGGAATACAAATTATAAAAGTTACAGTCCCTGATAACTTGGGGAGGTCTTCGACGTCTACTTCTATTGTATGTATTACATATATTTTCCATACTTAGCATATTCTTAACTTACCGAGCATAAAAATGAGTTTTTAAAAAATTTACATTGAATAATCGATATTATAAAATATATTCATCAATTATAATTATTAGTTATGTTGTAAGTACTTCCAATATTCGTTCGTCCTCTTACATTTATTTAACTTCCATCTTTTAAAACGACCATTTAAATAATCCCAACTAAAACCGACTTGGATAAAAATACTATTCGGAATAAAAAGTTAAAAGAGATTTCCATGTACTAGTGGTCTGTTCAGGATATTTTGTGGTTATTAATGGAAATGAAAAAAAATATATATTTAAATTTTACTATTTACCGATAAACGCAAGTAAATACAATGGAGATGTATTTAAAAAATTTGGTGAAATCACATGATGTAGATGGCTTGCTCACTTTTCAGAGAAACTGCCTGCAAATTAAAAAAATAATAAACAAAATTTTATAAAACTTACGATGCTTTAATATATTCGGCACATGGAGACAGTCTTACCGGGACGTCGAAGCTTTTGGGAGCACTATCTATGTTCATCTCCGGTGTCTGCTTCTTAGCAACATGTTTCATTGAGATGCCGTTTACAATAATAGTATTGGCTACACGAATCCACACCGATGCTTTGGATCTTTTAATGCAAAAGCATGTCCCGAGATCTATACTTGGTTACAACGTTTATATTGGTGAATTCATACAGAACTTTTGGCCCAGCAGCCATTCTAAGATATACTCTCTGCAATTGAGTGGCCCTTTCACCTTTAGGATGTGGGCTCCTAATTCTTACGCAACTTAGTTAATACGATGACGTTGCACCGAAGCTAAAGTATTCGCTTCTTGGCACAACTGATCCTTGCTGGCAATTTCCTTTTTTAAGTTCTTTATTTCATCCGCGTATGTGACAAATGCCTGCATTATCATTCGTTGAACATGGTCATCTGTAGCATCAGTTGGTAAATCGCCAGCTACACCTGAAAATTCGTGTTTGGTTTTCTGGTAAGCACACATAAGCTTGAAGTAAGACACCTTGGTAAAAATATGCGCTTCTAAGTAAGCCTTATATACATGCAAGTCATCCATTCAACCATCTATTTATTTCTTGGAAAATGTGATAAAAAAAGTGTGAATTGAATAACAGAAGTATATTTTCCAAAGATTAACGCAATTTGGATACATTTTACAAATTAATTTTTTTACTAAATTTTAAGCACTTCAATTTACAATTAATTAATGGTGTACTTCAACTTGTTCTGTGAGCTAATATAGTCTTTATTTAATCAATTTAGTTTCTAAAAAGAATATAGGTCTGATATCTGTTTCAGTTATTAGGTTGGAATTCAATTTAATTTAATTAGGCAGAGCTTAAGAGCAGGCAACGAAAGGCAAAATGCGTGCTTTTAAATCACATAATAATTATATATGAATACAGCGAGTCCTGGGCCCAGAGAGAGAAAGAGTGAAAGCTACAGCTGAGATATTCGTCTTAACGTTGTTGAAATGTGTTCTTTTTGTAATTCAATCAAAAGGACATTTATGCATTGGGATAAGAATAAATGAGAGAGCAAATTGTAAGGCACAGGAGCAGGTGCAATGACACAGATTGCAATGAGCCAATGAAGAGAGTAAAACCGAAGCTGCAGAAGAGAGACGAATGAATGGAAGACTGAATGAGGCAAGACACGAATGAATGAATGATGATGATTGTTGTTGTTGTTGTTGTCAGCTGTTCTGGCAACTCTTTATTCCACTGTATCTCCAACTTGTGTATCCATGTATCTTTTCACTACAGTCCACGACGTTGCCAATAATATTAATCATCATCTGATATACTTTCTTACATTATTGTTGTAACTGAATCTTTTATTCAATAATTTAATATCCTGTTCTGAACTCTTCTCGTATTCCCCACAGAAATGCAGAATGTATTAATGAAGTTTTAATGTGTTTAAGATTTACCAAAAATTAATTAGTCATTATAAAAATATCCTATCTGTGCACCTGGGTATGACCACTATTTGTGACCACAGTAATGTAAGAATCTGAACTCTTTACTTTGAAACATTTGCAGACAAATCCATTCAATGCATTCAATAAAGCTTTTGGGTTGCTGCCAAAAGGCCTTGGAGAAAGGACACTCTTACACGATTAGACTAATTTTCGTGCGTCTGCCACATTAAGTAAATGCTCCATAGCAAGAAATTCGTGGTATGTAGTCGCAAAACAGTGCCAAAGATGTGCCTTGCCTCAGGACTCGGCTCCTGCTTCACGTTCTTGCTGACTTGAAGACTTTGGTTTTCGATTTTGGGAAAACTTTCTAATATAATTATTTATACTATTTGAAAATGTGGTTGCAACACTGGAAAAGTTATGCGTGGCGTGCAAAACTGTCATATTTCATAAGTTATGTGAACGCTGGCCAAGAAAATGGGGGTTCTGGGTTAAGGCTTTGGCATGGCAGATGCAAAATGGATGCTGGCGGTTACGAGGCGTTGGTCTGTATACAATTATATGGTTCAACTGTCACGTTGCAAAACAAATAAATGAAACTTTGGCATTGGAAGATTTGTGAATTGCCTTCTAAAGAACTTCCGGCATCAGAATTTAAGACAAGTTTAAATGTTGTTTCTTCAAGCGATGGGGGGCAAGGTGTATAATATTGATTATATGCATATTAGGGTGGCCATTTTTGCAACATCTCACGATTTTAATAGCCTTATCCGCTAAAAGTTTTCCCTTTTTCGTGAATATAGCGCCTGTAAAGTTTAAAGACGATTTAAGAGTATTTGTAAGATTACTTTATGGATAGGTCGAAGGTCATAAATTTCACTTACTAGTTTTTAAATTAAGTTTTCAATCAAACAAATATTGCTTCAAACAGTTTCCAAAAATAAATTAAAATAAATATTGAGCCGTCCTGCATACATTTGGTGAGCTCTAAAATTTATTAATTATCCTACTTCAACTACTGTTTGTATCCTTAACATGTTTTAGTCGTTTCCACAGTAAACAATTTTTAGGCTTTGCTTTTAGCCTAACAAAAGGAAACATCAAGAGGAAGGTCCATCAGCGTTTAGGAGAGTTGAATGAAAAGTGCATGTGGAAAATATTAGTATTTATTTTGGGAAATTCATATTGACGAGCATATAAGACAGGCTTAACAATGAACATGCTACCAAAGGTAATAAAACAAAAAAAAAAATGGCGGACGTAAAGTCGGGCGCGGACGACTTTAGGATACCTTGTACCACCAGCTTGTAATAAAGTCCGATTTCTTCACAAAAAACCAAAAACAGAAGAATTTTTAAGCAAAAAATTTTTTTTTTGACTGATCGTTCCTATGGGAGCTATATGATATAGTCAACCGATTTCAATAAAATTTGACACAGTGCTTAAATACCTTAAAAAAGCTATGATTGCCAAATTTATTTCAAATATCTTTACAAACAAACAAAACACATCGAATTTTGTATAAAAAACGTGTTTTTGGACCGATTGGTCCTATGGGAGCTATATGATCTAGTCAAACGATTTGGATTAAATTTAGAACAGTGCTTAGGAACTATAAAATACTCACGAATGTCAAATTTGGTCCCAATATCTTAACAAACAAACGAAACACAACAAATTTGGTTAAAAAATCGATTTTTTGGAAGATCGGACCTATGGGAGCTATATGATATAGTCAACCGATTTTGTTCAAATTTGGCACATTGCTTAAGTGGTCTAAGAAATTTCCAAACGCCAAATCTGGTTACGATATCTTTATTAAAAAACGAAATATAGCGAACTTTTCTTTAAAAAAGTTATTTTGGCCGATCGGTCCTATGGGAGCTATATGATATAGTTAACCGATTTCGATCAAATTTAATACAGTGTTTGGGAACTATAAAAAACTTTCGAATACCAAATTTGGTTACGATATCTTCAAAAACAAACGAATTATTCATCTAAAACTTATTTGTTTTGTCGAGGTCGTCTCAAACACCCCTATGTGAGCTATATAATTTAACCCCGATATCAAAAAAATAATATAAACTTGCCTCCTATGGAATAATATGGGATCTAATGTGAAAGTTTGGTAGCTCTAGCTCTTACCATCTCTGAGATCTAGACGTTCACACAGACAGACGGACAGACGGACATGGGTATATCGACTTCTCTATTCACCCTGATCATATTTTAGGTAACTTTGGGGTGTCTCCGACGTCTCCTTCTATATGTTACATACATTTTCGGCTTGCACAAACTTAATATACCCTTGGTACCATACGGTACAGGGTATAAAAATTTCAATCAAAGCTCTTTTTGTCAAAGAGAATTTAATATGCACCTAATTTTGGTTCTATTGAGGGTATTAGGTTCTATTAAGGTGCCAGAGCAACGCCAAAAATAACAATAGTATCATATAATAATAGAAACAACAATATTGCACTTGCAAAAAATACATTTTTCCAAATTAGAAAAAAGTGCCTCTAATTAACAGCAAATATTTCTGTATGTACTAAACTGATTTCGATAAGTTTTATACTCGACTGTAGATGATTGAATTACCATTTCGATTTTATTTGCAGCATGTTTTTGTCAAACTTACTGTTTGGTCGCTTTTTATGCGTTCATATGAAAACGTTTTTATTATCTTTGACCTATTTACTGAAGAATATATAACACATACTAAATACATTTTCATGTAGATCCGGTCGCAATTTCTTATGATAAGATATAGTTACTAAATAGTGAGTTAAGTCCGTGAACGGATTGCGTTGAATTTTTTTCCGCCAAATGCCCTTGAAGGAGTTAAGCTAAAGTTGTCGAAGACCCAGTTCCAGCGATATTTTCATATGGTTGGTTGAGTGCTCAAACGTAGACAAATCAATAAAATGTAAATCACAAACATAAAAAAAATTAAATTAAAAATTTAAAAAACCCCCGAACTTAAGTAATTTTCATTTAAAAAGTAAAAAATAATAAAAGAAACTTAATGTTAAAGTATCTAAGAATCTATTAATAATTCTAAAAAAATACGTCGCGTTGGGGGACCGCTCCTAACTAACAATTTAAATACAAATAGTCTAATTAAGTAACAAAGATTAACTTAAAAACAAAATTAAGAAAATACTTCAAAAACTTTCATAGAATTACTTCAAAAAATTTGCATGTAAGACACGACCGTCAACGACGTCTGCCCTCGCGTGTCCCCCAACGCGACGTATTTTTTAGAATTACTAATAGATTCTTAGATACTTTAACATTAAGTTTCTTTTATTATTTTTTACTTTTTAAATGAAAATTACTTAAGTTCGGGGTTTTTTAAATTTTTAATTTAATTTTTTATTTCATACTTTTTATAGGTAGGTTAGGTTAAGTTAGACTTTAGTATAATATAAAAATATCTCAAGAAGTTTTTGGTGGAATTGTGATAGACGAAATATCGATGGTGTTTTATGAAGTTTTACGAAGTATTCATCTACGTTTACAAGAATTAAAAATATCTCAAGAAGTTTTTGGTGGCTTGTGATAGACGAAATATCGATGGTGTTTTATGAAGTTTTACGAAGTATTCATCTACGTTTACAAGAATTAAAAATATCTCAAGACGTTTACATGAATTAAAAATATCTCAAGAAGATTTTGGTGGCTTGCTATAGACGAAATATATTCATCTACGTTTACATAGATATAGATATATATAGACTATACATATATATATAAATATAGCAAGAAGTTTTTGGTGGACTTGTGATAGACGAAATATCGATGGTGATTTATGAAGTTTTACGAAGTATTCATCTACGTTTACAAGAATTAAAATATCTCAAGAAGTTTTTGGTGGACTTGTGATAGACGAAATATCGATGGTGTCTTATGAAGTTTTACGAAGTATTCATCTACGTTTACAAGAATTAAAAATATCTCAAGAAGTTTTTGGTGGAATTGTGATGGACGAAATATCGATGGTGTTTTATGAAGTTTTACGAAGTATTCATCTACGTTTACAAGAATTAAAAATATCTCAAGAAGTTTTTGGTGGACTTGTGACAGACGAAATATCGATGGTGTTTTATGAAGTTTTACGAAGTATTCATCTACGTTTACAAGAATTAAAAATATCTCAAGAAGTTTTTGGTGGACTTGTGATAGACGAAAAATATATGGCGTTTTATGAAGTTTTACGAACAATGTTTCCTATCATTTTATGTTGGGCGGTTACAGCACATAAGTTGCAAAGGACGACAGTTGAAAAAGCTGTATATTTGCAGACATTCGGTTAATCTCCTCACTTTCACTCCACACAACTTTTAAACGGCTTAACCGATTTTCATCAAACATGTCTAGGAACACTCGCACATAAGTCACCTTTAATACAAAAAACTAAATTGAAATCACAGCATGCGTTCGGGAGCTACGATGCCATAGACAAACAAACAGACAAACAGACAGACACGTCAAACTTATAACACCCCTCTTTTTGCGTCGGGGGTTAAAAATAACCTCAGATTCGAATCAGTGGCGTCGTCAGCTTCGATAGGACCAAATTTTAAGCCAATCGGACAAAGTTTATGTTTTTAACTTCAAATGGCCATTGCTTCTAAACGAGAAGAGATAGAGCAAAAATAACCTCAGATTCGAATCAGTGACGTCGTCAGCTACAATAGGACCAAATTTTAAGCCAATCGGACAAAGTTGATGTTTTTCTCCCCACTTTTTACTCCCCACAACTTTTAAACGGCTCAACCTATTTTCACCAAACATGTCTAACAACACTCGCACATAAGTCACCTTTAATACAAAAAAACTAAATTAAAATCACTGCATGCGTTCGGGAGCTACGATGCCATAGACAGACAGACAAACAAACAGACAGACAGACAGTCACGTCAAACTTATAACAGCCCTCTTTTTGCGTCGGTGGTTAAAAAGGGAGTTTGCTTTACAAAATATAGCATATTTTTATCCGAGGCCGAGTCAAAAATATTAATATCGAAGGTGCATAATTATATATATATATGTCGCTTAAATAACTGGTTTACCCAGATTCATTCTTTTACTCACAAAATTATGAAATCGTATAAACATCGCAGCGATCGTTGGGCCCAAGATGCGTAGCTGGAATTGTGTAGATTCTAAATAAAGTTCCAAAAATTTATAATATATATAGATATATATATACATGTACAATAGGTTAAACCATGGCTTTTTTTGGCTCGTTTCTCAGCAGTAAATATTGATAATTAAAAATTCATTACAAAACAATTTTAGTGAGTTAAACTAATAATAATAATATGGCAAAATTAATATTTTAGATTATTGAAAATAAAGATTAAGTGATACCCATTATGCAGGCGTTAAAAATATATATGTGAATTGCAAAATAAAATTGTAGATTGCGCCGCAGCAACAAAAAAATCAATTAATTTTATAGATCAACATTTTTCCTTGGTGGTTATTAATACACTTATAGTCTGCTGAGATACTCAAAACCCGCTAGGTATATGTTTACGGAATTCTATATTATTCCAATTCGCAAAATTTTCACTTTTCAAAAACGGTTTCTTTGCCAAGGTTGAGGAATCCAGTCAAATAATATTGGTAGCCTCCGGGAAAGCAACAAAATAGGAGCGTTTGGCCCTCGACTTTGGACACTCTGTCCCCCCAACACGTGGAGTGCAAGGCGGACCAAATTGCCTTAAAACAGCTGAAATTCATTTATATAAAATAAATGTTTCACTTTAAAGAAAACTCGTACCTTTTTCAATTGGTTCAATTTAAATAAATTAATCACTTTTTGGTAGAAATAGACTCAAAATTCAAATGTTTTAAACACGTGTACTTGCACGGCACTTTTATATATAGGTATATATCTATATATATAGATTAGCATATATACATATATTCAATTTAGTTATTTTTATGTTAACCACTTCTTATCGCAGCGAGCTATCACAATGTAATGATCGAAGCTGCGGTTACTAAGATAAGCATAAGCCTAAGCTGAGCTTTTGACTAAGCTTTAACTGTACTATCGTACGATAATTGTTTTTAAGCTTTATGCGTACGGTATTATGGTGTGATCTTTTGGTACTGATGTAAACAAGTAACCGTTATGTGCGTGGGTGGTTCATGAAGTTTTGAACCCATATCCGAACTAATTCATGTTAACAACTGGCCACTACAGTAGTTTTCATCAATTTTTCGCCACTCCTCCTGTAGAGCGGCTTTTAGTTCTGGTTTACTATGAATTACTCGTCCTCTGAGCCTTTCCTCCAAGCTGCTCCACAAGTGCTCAATGGGATTGAGATCAGGACTCTGTGGCGGCGGATTAAGCATATGTATGTGGCACATTGTAAAGGAGCCACAGGCGTGTATTCAATGCAGTCTGTTTTGGAAATTTGACCCAAAACCAAGGTGATCGGCACAATGTTGGAGGTTTTTTTTAAGAATTTCAATGTATGTTTTATTATCCATGGTGCCATCAATAAATTCCGAATTCCGCATCGCAAGACAGCTTTAGCAGTTGAATTTGATAACAGCTGTGTGGCCAACTTAACGCGCTGTCTTCTGGAACTCTGCACGTTCGAATGCTCCTCAGTAATTTTCCACATTATTGAAAGGTCAGACGAAGAGCAATGAACCATGGTTCGCTTAATAGTTTCCACAGTTAACAAGTGTCCATCTATCACTAATCCCGAATCGAGATAGTGGTTTCTTAACAATTTCACAAGTTGTGGAACATTCGCAAAAACTAATATTTTTAAATCAGAATTTGCTAGATGTTCAAACCATGTTTTCTCTGAAAAAATTTTGAAAAACATTAACTAATTCACTCAAATTTACTAAACGTGCTCTTACCCACAGAAATTCCCAACTGTTTCCATAACTTACAGTTACTTTATCCCATGTCCGACACCATTGCCACGACATGGTAACCTGCATTATAAAGTTTTTTAATTAGGCAGTGTAGAATAGCCAGAGTCATGGGCTGGTCGAAATCGAAATAAATAGGCTGCTTCCATGACTTCCGCAGACCCTGAACCATCGCTACCTGTACGTAATCGCGTGGTGGCCAAACAGTTTTCTCACTGGCATCCCACTCATACGATGCAGTTACCTTCATTTCGTCAAACATTAGACAGCAAATCTTATCTTCGTCGGCGATGTCAACAGAATTTTGCATTAGATTGATGCTTGCGGTTACTGGGCCAGGCGAAACATCAATTGCTTGACACCATTTTTGCAATGTTGACACGCACGGTAAAGGAAACCCTTTTGCATAAAGGTGTCGATATGCTCGCGGTCCGGCAGCGTGCAAACAAATGGCAGCAGATATATCGTCCTCTTTCCATTTGACTCTTTTTCCACTTCGCATTTGATGCATTTGGGATGTCGTAAAAATCTGGCTAAGCGAACTATTTAAGCGCCTCTCTTCATCCAGTTGCTCTTTCAGTCGAGTATTTTCCCTTTATTATACCATGGCACTATGGGCGATTTGTTGATTTTGGCGGCATAAAGTCTAAAAAAAGAGCTAGGAGGCAAATTTTTTTTTGTAAGTGTTACTAATATTTTACTTTGATTTCGGATGTTTTTTTTTTTAGTCAATTGGGCCACGCCTTAATTTTCCGCTCCTTTATAAGCCCGGCACTGCTACAAAAATTTTAATTTTTATTATAATTATAATGGAAAAAAATTAAATTAAAACAAAGCAAAGCAAGAAAAAAAAAATTAACATATTAGCATGTTGTTAAGATATATTTCAATAATATTCTAAACTTAATAAAAAAAAAAGTTAATAATCTTCTTCATCTAAAACAAAAGAATTCTCATGTTTGTCATCAGTTTCGTTGTCCGATTTTGTGTCTTCATCATTTACAAAATTATATGAACTCAGCTCTAATGTTGGATTATCTAAAAGGTTTATATCTTCTACTGGAAGCGTTTTTTTTCAAATTTTTTAGCCTCTTGTTTATATAGTAGCTTGATATTAATGGATCAGAAGAGTCCATAGCTCTATTAAAAACGTTAGCCATATTATTTAATCTACAATTTTTTCTGGCATGAGAACGTCGGTCCATTTTATAATGCTTGTTACGAGCTTCTGATGCATTCTCACCTAAACATCCAACTGGAACTATACACAAATCTATAATGTCTGCTCCGTGAACTAATATTTTATGTACAGTTCTATAACTAGAACTATAGTTCTATATTCTTTGGTACCACGGATATGTTTTCATATATACATAGATTAAAAGTGTCTTTGCAAAATTGTCGGTACTTTTTTGGGCTGATTGAGAATTCACACGATATTGCTATTAATATATAGTAAAAGTTATTTAAAATGACCTCATCAAACAATGTAATGGATGCAAACAGTTTTGTGTTTGCAAAGATTCGTCTCGCCGTGTTACCATCATTGCTGTTACCACTTCCGTTCTGTTTCGGAATGCTAATATGCAAACCCATTTCCTTCCATACTGTTTGCTGAATTTCCTTCTTTCTTATCATCATTTTATTTTTATCATCGCCTTTGATGTGCCAGGTCTTTATATCCATACGGTACGATATGTTCAAAATGAATTCCATAAATCGAATCCATGCATGTAATGGACTTACGCCGTATTTTAAAGAGTCAGGCTGAGGTCGAAAGGTTTCAGAATTAAAATCTGTGATTTCGATAATCCTTTTAGGATTTACAGCACAGATTGGGCAACATTGATTGGATTTTGTACCAGTTATGACATTTAATGCCTTTCCATCAATTAATGACATATATGTTTTAACCTCTGCCGCAGTTTCTGTAATACTAATTCCTAACGGTCTGCATTGCAACTTTGTAGATCTTATTAAGTCGTACACAGGACATATAATGCAGCCGTGCGCCTTGTAGAGTTGTGTAAAGTTGATATATTGCTGCTTTGTGAAATTATTCTCCAATAAAAAAGCTAATGCTTCAATATTAGAGATGCGATCTGGTCCCGGTTGATTTGTTATTTCGGGATTCTCAACATATTCCTCAGTCATTACATTTTGCAGTACGCCAACCACTTTATTATCATTACTTCATTTACGCGCAGATGCAGAGGCGGCATGCAAAAGTAAGGCAGTAGAGCAGTCATTCTGAACGGCAACTTCTGAAGCCATTTGTCTTTTTAGTCTAGGCCCGGCTTCGGCATATCCAACTTTGGGACGACCCATCTTCGATGGTGATGGCTTAGCAGTATATTCCACAATTCAATTTTTATTTCCATTTCGATTGTATTGGCGCAAGTAACGTTTTATATAATATACAAAATTAGTCATTTTTGCCTTAATTTCCTGTATGTTTGATTTGTTCAAATTATCTCTATTTATTTCTTTCATTATGTACGCAGTGACAGCATCAGCATTGCGATTGTTGCTGTTCCAAATATCAACAAGCGTGTTGTTGTTGAACGTAAAGGAAACTTTAAGTGCATTTTTTTTCAAAAGGAACAAAAACGAGCAGAAAAAATGATTACTACAATAAACTAGGCACATTGGTTAGTAACTTGCCATTTTTAGTTGCATGTTTTGATATGCACTTTTCAAAAAATACTCCACGGAACACAATTAAAATTGTTAGATTTTTGCTAAAAATACAATCAACAATAACACTGGACATTAAAAACACCACAAACATTTATGCAGATTTATCGTAAATAATAGACTATAAATACCTTAAGCTTTGCTATCCATGTTACACTTATTAATTTAAATGAAACAAATGATAATTTGAGCACTTACAAAAGCAGAAAGTTTTACGCGCCAATTTATATAATTGAGAGCTTCAGCTGATCAGCTGGTTTTGAAGGGCAAAGAGATTTGCCACCCGAAAAAAAAAATGTTTTCCAGCTAACTGAAGTGTTTACTATTAATAAATAAAAACATTTTCTTAAAATTTCACCATTAATTTTATGACTTTATGCCGCCCATTATGCAAAATCGCCCATAGTGCATG
>JBAMAX010000858.1:0-19401 GCA_037043745.1 Chymomyza amoena | reverse complement strand
TTTGTCGAAAAGTAGTAAATTTTTTTTTTCATTTGAATGATTTATTTATACATTTATTAACGAAATAGTGACGAAAAAGATTAGTCGATTGTGAAAATTTCTGCAAACCAATATTGTAGAATCAAAAATTGGATTTGCTTTATATGAAAAACGCCATAAGCTATGCATGTTCACTTTTTTTTAGCGAAAACGCAGCTTCACAAAATAATCTCAGTGTATGCAATATTCGTTTAGCAACGCAATCAGTTAGAATTTTTTTTAATAAAATTTTTGTTGTATTTTTGGTATATCAAGTAAACACTTAGCGATTATATCGCTGTATTTAATTAAGGCAAATGCCACGCCTTTTGATGGCATTAGGTCGAGGCCATTGCACTCGACACCTTGCAACAACATTGTATTAATAAATCAACAACAGCCACAACTATTTTAGCGACCACGGCATCGACAACTATAACAACAACGGCGACAACTTTGAATTTAACAACTTTTCTCTCTTGATGCCGTCTATGTTCAAGTTTATGCAGTTTTCAATTTTGCGATAAGTTTAAGTTGCGCCTTAGCTTTTTACCCATGATAAAAATAAAAATGGCTCTACCTGCCCCCTGGATTGGCGTCAATCACACATGAGATAAATGTCAAATATAAAAAATATATGAATTTTTGAGTTTTTGCAATAAATAAATATAAACAATTTTTTTTTTTAATTAATAACTTCCCATTTAACGTGTTTGGCAAAAAGCCTTCTAATAGTAATGGGAAATTGAATATACATATAAAGATAAGTAGCTGGAGTTGGCAACGCGATCAACAGCGGGAGTTGGCAGCGCGATCAACAGCGGGAGTTGGCAGGGCGTACAACAGCAGCGTGAGCAGAACAAAGTAGAGTCGAAAAGCGGTAGTCAAGAAAAGTTGTAAAGTCGTTTAAAGTCGTTTAAAGTTGTTACTCTTATAGTTCATTATACTCATTAATTAATAAACAAATAAATATCAATCCTACATAAATATCAATACTTCATACATAGTTATTTACTTAATGCCTTGGGCGCTCGAAACTAAAAACCATTTTTCAGGTTTCCATACATTTATTAAATCAACAAATTTGATGACTAAAAATACTAAAATATATAATAATATTCATTAAATAATTATACATTTTATTATTATTTTCTATCGGCTTTTTTGGCATATAACGATCTTGCAGCTCTCAAGCAGTAGAATCGCAAATGCCAGTTTATAGACGCATAAGCCGCCAGCTGTTAAAATCGCAATATACAACATATATTGATAGCCAAAGTATGTGTGTCTACGGGGCGCCGCCTTATAAGTTCAATCGTCAAAAGTTTTCTTTTCAACATTTGAGTTTTTTTTTTTCTTGGGCCCCTTTTCTATGTGACTCGCAATTTTCCACACGGAACCTCTTGCGCATTTCTTTTAAGAACGAAACCAACATTTCGGTTGCACAAACTTTTTTTTACTTTTGGCGCAATGTCCTGCCATTTGTGACTTGCCATTTACCATTTCAGCATTTTGTTGCTATTTGCCGCGTGCCGCCCTTTGTAGTTTGACAATATTCTTTTAGCCAAGTTTGTTACGGCTTCGGCTCATTTGAGGCCCGCTTGGCTGCAATGAGCTCCATGGAGCTAGCTTTCCGTCCGTTTTTCATACGATTAAGCGTGCAAAGTGGCGCGTCGCACTGGATCACGCTGCATTCAATATATGCAAGTCAATTTGCACAACGAGAACGACACGAAATAAAAATACTAAGAAAGTAGACAGGATATCAAAGCTTGCAGGAATGGTACAGTAAAAGCTCCCAAAAGCGAACAATATCAGCAGAGACTAGGCTATTGCGATTGTTTGAAAAAAAATTAATGTACAAATGAAGGACTTATGCCTTTGAAACAAAGTAAAAAACATTGAAATCTTTCGAAAATCTCAAGGAAATCACGATTTCAATAATAATTAGATTCTTTTCATTGACTATTTAAGTGACTCAGGTTTGCTGGGTGTAATCTTTTTAGCCATCTTCTTGGTCTATAACAGAAAAGAGCACAGCTAGCGAAATTTGAGGTATTCAAAGGTCCTTATAATTAAAGGTTCACGAGCCCCCTAGCGATTTAAAGCAGATGACGTCTGACGTCACAAGGGAAAAAGTGTAAAATGAAACTTTTCAAGCCATCGATATTTAAAAAACTGTTTCCATTTGAAAAAATGGCTTTAAAAGACAACGCATTATAAACTGAAACAATTTTTAAATAAATCGTTGACATTCTTAGATTATATTGAAGGTAAGTGAGATATATTTATTTATATACATAATTGTATTTTTTTATTTACTTCATGACTTGCATAACATGCACAAACAAATTTGTTTGTGTTTTAAAAAAATCAGCGCTGCGTTAACAAAGAGTAAGGTCAATATGAGATCAGATACCAATCGCATAATGTGAAATTGGAAGCACGTAAAAAATGTACTCGTTTTTGTTTATCGTTTTTCGAAGCACGACTGATTATAGTTTATATTTAAAATAAAGTGGAAAGTTTATAAAAAAATCTAGCTTTATTTTAAATAAATATTCAGTTCCGCAATTTCAATAAAAGTTTTTGTTGTAAATTTTGTAGGCACAGAAATTTCTATTCTAGTTCGGTATTGGAAAAAGTGTTCTTTTTTATGCTTCAATTTTGATCCAAACAAATCTTTAAATTATTTATTAATTATTATTAAATAATTAATTATTATTGATTAATTAATTATTTTCCTAACAACCGAACAAAGATTTTTACTCGAAAAAGATAAATTTCTATTCTGGTTCGGATTGCGAGTTCGTCTAAACTTGGAACTAGTTTCGAATTTAGGTTAGGTTAGAAAGCCATAAGTTTGAAATAAAAAAAATATACAAATTTTATTTTTTCCTAGTTGTAAAGCTGTATAGGCTAAACTGTATTAAACGTGCTTCTTCACTTTTTTTAGACTTGTTGCCGAGCATCTACTGTAAAAGAATACAAACTGAAATAGAGGTAAAAAAATGTTTTATGTTGGCGCTGAAAAGTATGCAACATGTTTGTGGCCATTAAAGATTCAATAATGGGCTTCAATGCCATGGCAGTAAAAGCTGCAGGGGATTTGCCTGCCAAGCCAAATAAGATGAATATATATATGCATAATAATATGTATAAAAAAAAAAAAAAAAACAAACAAAAACTAAAAATGAACAAACAAAAGCTGCAAAAACGTAAGTTTTCTTGTTTCCTTATCGACATCTTGGTCCGTCAATTTTTCAATTACGTCAATGGACGACAGACATGCTGAAGTTGGGCATATGATAATCCCCTTTACACAGTTTGATGCTCGATGGTAAACAAATTACGTGCAGCATTAATAATCCGCAGACAACAAAAAAAAACAAAAAAGTAGCACCAATTGCTACGAACAAAAAAAAAACTTTGATAAAGGTTAAGCAACACTGCAAACAAAGCAGGCTTTATATGATTATGTTGCAGCTGCTGTTGGTATTGCCTTAAAATGGCCATAATGGTCAGGCGCACAGCTATCCAAGGCCAATATGTTGGCCAGAAAAAGGCAACTGTTAAAAATGGAGTTGGCTTACTCATACAGCTGCAACTATTCACATACGAGTCTGCGGCGCACAGAACTAACGAGAACAGACTCACGCACACACACACACTTACTCACAAATATACAAACACACACACTTTAAATGCTGCCTGCAGCCATTTTATACAAAGCATCTTGACAATGCGCTCGCTCACTTACTGACTCACACACACAGACAAATGCATACATATTTACTTACACTCTCACGCAAAGGGTTCTGTAATGGAATCTTACCGTTGCTTAAAAGTGTTTAAAATTGTATGCTACAATAATAACACTAGGATACAAAATTTTACATTCAGAAAGCAAAAAAAAAATATTTTTTTTCTATTCTTTGTAGGTTTTTTTTTAAACTATAAAATAAGTCTTTTTTAATATTTTACTGCATACAACAATTTTTCTCTTTTTTGCGATTAAGCCACTTAAAGATATTTGAAAAAATTAATTTTCCGTTTTTTATAGAGTTTTCTTGAAGCAGAAACAAAATTCTATTTTTCTATATATTTCGGGTATTTTTAAATTAGGTATACTATAATAAATAAATTTTGTTTCCTAAATTTAATTAAAAAAAACTACGAGCTTTTTTAAAAGTTATCTAAGATTTACCCTTTTTTCCGTTTTTCACAGTTTAACGTCTTTTTTATATAACATGTCGGTAAAAAACCTTTACTTTTTTACATTAGATCTTGAAGAAATATTAATGTCGAGTAAGAAAAGTCATGGTTTATCAAAATCGGTCGATAAATGTTTAAGTTATGACGCTTATTGTTAACAAGAGAAGTGTGCCAAATTTGGTCCCAATATCTTAACAAACAAACAAACGAAATACAACAAATTTTGTTCAAAAATAGATTTTTTGGAAAATCGGGCCTATGGGAGCCATATGATATAGTCAACCGATTATGTTCAAATTTGGCACATTGCCTAAGTGCTTTAAAAAATTTCCAAACGCCAAATCTGGTTACTATATCTTTATTGAAAAACGAAATATAGCGAATTTTTCTTTAAAAAAGTTATTTTGGCCGATCGGTCCTATGGGAGCTATATTATATAGTCAACCTATTTTGATTAAATTTAATACAGTGCCTGGGAACTATAAAAAACTTTTGAATACCAAATTTGGTTATGATAAGAGGCGTGTTCAAAAAGTATCGCGAATTTTGAATTTTCGCAGGTTACGTATATTCCAATTTCGATTTTTTTGTGGCGTTATGTTGGTACTCATGTCCCTCCCTTATGCCGACAATCTCGGCTATTTTGAATGTTTCTTTAATTGTTGACAGCTGCTTTGCTTGCATGTGTTTTGGCTCTTCTTCGATTTTTACCTATTCAAAAAAAATTGATCAAAGAACCTGTATCAAATTTTGTGTGAAAAATGAAATTAAGTGCGCGGATGCATTTCGAATGTTGACTGTGGCATTCGGAGAAGCTACCTTGGATCGAAGCAACGTTTATCGGTGGAACAAAATGTTCTCAGAAGCATTTCAACAACAGACGACAAAATTGATGAAGTGAAGAAAATGGTATGGGCCAATCGTCGAATCGCCGTTAGAAAAGTTGAATGAGATGTTGGACTCTGTCCACGATGACACAAATTTGCTCCAGATGGTCATAACTGGTGACGAATCGTGGGTTTATGGTTATGACGTGGAAACCAAAGCTCAATCATCTCAATAGAAGCTGCAGCCTGAACCAAGACCGAAAAAAGCGCGCCAAGTTCGGTCGAATGAAAGATTTGCTTACTGTTTTCTTCGATTGCAGGGGCGAAGTGCATCATGAGTTCTTGCCACAGGGTAGAACGGTCAATAAGGAATATTACCTGCAAGGTATGCGCAATTTGCGCAAAGCAATCCGCAAGAAACGCCCGGATTTGTGGAAGAACAAAAATTGGCTTTTGTATCACTATAACGCCCCTGCTCACACATCGTTGCTTGTGCGCGACTTTTTGGCCAAAAACAACAAACTAATGATGCCGCAGCCACCGTATTCCCCAGATTTGGCCTCCGTGACTTTTTCTTGTTCCCTTAACTGAAGAGGCACAAGAAAGGACGACGCTACGCTACGGTTGATGAGATAAAGACGGCATCGAAGGAGGAGCTGAACAAGAAAAGAAAAATTTTTTTTGAAGTGTTTCGAAGATTGGAAAAACTGTTGGCACAAGTGTATAATATCTCAAGGGGATTACTTTGAGGCGGACAAAATAGATATTCTTGAATGAATAAATAAATAATTTTTGAAAAAACACATAATTCACGATACTTTTTGAACACACCTCGTACACCATCTAAAACTTTTTTTTTTGTCGATGGAATTTTAATTTTCTTGTTTACAATAAGCGTCGTAACTTGAACATTTATCGACCGAATTCGATATACCATGACTTTTCATACTCGGCATTAATATTTCTTCAAGATCAAATGTAAAAAAGTAAAGGCTTTTTACCGAAATGTTATATAAAAAAGACGTTTAACTGTGAAAAACGGAAAAAAAGGTAAATCTTAGATAACTTTTAAAAAATCACGTAGTTTTTTTGTTTGAAAAAAACTGTTGCCTGTAAAGTCGGTTTTACGGGCGAAGATTTTACGTGACAACGTCTTTTTCTCGGTAGAATATTTATTGATATGAATATTATTAAATTGCACAATAATAATTCCTATTTGAGTGATTTTGTTGAGGATAGGACGATGATAGGAGAAATAGGAAATGAAAGGAAGTGTTTCTGCTGTAATGTGTCTTGCGAAAGTCAAGTCGATGGTTGTTTCTTTTAACGTAGTTGACTTAGAAACGTTTGATACGCAATCAAGATTATACGTATATTTCATGAAATTATGAAACGAGTTGTCAGACTTTACGTTTTCGTATCTCTTAATAAAATAAAATTTTCTCGGCAGTAGATAATAAATAAAAAGGTATAAACGAATGGTTTGACAGAAGAAAGGCCGAACTATGCTTGTTAGCATGCAAACAAAATAACAAAATTTTGTGTTGCTAAGGTAGCGCAGTGCGAGTTTCTATTTGTGCATTACTTTTTCCGCAGTTGTAATGCAGATTTTTGGCAGATCACTGCTTTTCTATTTGCCTCCGCTTACAATCCCTCAAACGAAACGCAGCGCTTGTAATCAATTACGTTTTCTGCGGAGGTAATGCAGTATTTCGGCAGACCGCAGAGGCTATGCGCCGCTGGGGTTAATCAGTTGCGCTCACTCAAACCTAAAGTTAGCCACCGCTGTGAGCAGTGTCGGTTTGGTGCTGAGCGCTAAGCGGTGCGGCTGACGCTGTGCGTTGCTTGTTGCTGCGATTCACAAAAAGTCGCTGGTTCGTTTATAGATAAGAGCAGAGCGCAAACCAAAAATAAAATAGTTATTCAGTTGCGCTCACTCAAATCTAAAAATAGCCACCGCTTTGAGCAGTGCCAGTTTGGTGCTGCCAACTTATGCCACTTAATGCCACTTCTCGTTACGATTATTTATCGCTAGACTTATCGTTATGGTTATCGTTAGATTTTTTCAATGGTGCCTCCCATACAAACCTAATTTAAGACGTTGTCACGTCAAAAATATTTCTCTTGTATTCTTGGTGCCGCAGACATATTGCGTTTAATTTATGTACCAAAGCAAACAGTGATGTCAATTGGTTTTGGACACTTGGCCGCTAGATGGCGCTAGCAGTAAAATCAGCTGCTTTTTTTTGCGCTATAAGCAAAAAGAAAGAAAAAGACTGCTAAGAAAAATTATATGATCGCGGAAATTTCACACCAAAACTTCGAGCCTTATAGCAAGACAGTTCGTACGCAAGCATTAAAAATTTGGAGTTTCGTTTTCAGCCGGATTGCAGATGCTCTCCATACGCTTTTTTAGGCGAGTTTTGTAATAATGGGTCGACGCAAAAATAATGCTTCGAGGAAACGCAAAATCCATCAATACCAAAGCGATTCCATTTTCACCATTGGTAAGAAACCATTTCAGCTTATTGTCCGCGAAATCGGGCAAAAGTATAAGCTCGACCTTCGTTTTCAGCTGGAAGCTCTAGCCGCAATGCAGGTTAGTGAAATCACATTTTTAAAGATTTTAAATTGATATTTGCCCTTTTCGTTTTTAGGAAGCAGCCGAGGCATACTTGGTCCAGTTATTTAAGCATGCAAAGCATTGCGCCCACCACGCTAAGCGACAGACCATGACTGCAAAGGATCTAAAATTTGCTTTATACATTCGCGGCGAAATATCCTTTGGGGAATACACTAAATCTCGTGGGCTAAATAGGAGCCAGGACTCGGAGAGCGATGCCGGCGGTAGCGTAGCTACTGGCAGGGCCAACCATGCCGGTAAGGTCAAGGAGGAGTTCCGAAACTAGTCCACAAGAAGTATCTTATTATTGTAAGCATTATAATGAATGATGAAAGACCAAGGATGTGGAAAATGGGGAAATGCAAATTGTTACTTTATATATTTTTGCGTGCTCTTACGGTGGTCAGATCAGAAGCATTGCACTAACAAAATCAATAACTTCGGCAATTGTGGCTACTACTTCTAATCCACAAAAGAAATCCTCTAAAAAATTGCGCCATATCAAGAGGATATTTTTGTTTGGGATGCTACTACTAAAAAATAAAAATATAAATTGACTTATAAAAAAAAAATTGTATAGGTTTTAATTGTAATAATATAAAACAAGCTACATCTTTATGTTGGAATTGCTTTAACCTATTGCGAATTATAAGCAGTTTACCGCGCAGCAATTTATTTGTAGCACAAAAGCGCATAATGGCGGATTGGGAAGATTTTAAAAAAGATCCATTAAAAAATTGCGCCATATCAAGAGGATATTTTTGTTTGGAATGCTACTACTAAAAAATAAAAATATAAATTGACTTATAAAAAAAAAAAAGTGTTTAGATATTAATTGCAATAATATAAAACAAGCTCCATCTTTATGTTGGAATTGCTTTAACACATTGCGAATTATAAGCAGCCGTGATCAAAATATTTACATCTGTGTGATTTTATTAGTGCGTGATTATCTTACTTGCCAACATTTATTACACAATATTTTTTAAGCAAACTTCGATTATTTAACTAGTTATCGATAACAAGACATTTAGGTATATTTTTCTTTGATCCATCTAAAACTTTTTTTTTGTCGATGGAAGTTTGATTTTCTTGTTTACAATAAGCGACGTAACTTACACATTTATCGTCCGATTTTGATAAACCATGACTTTTCTTACTCGACATTGATATTTCTTCAAGATCTAATGTAAAAAAGTAAAAGTTTTTTACCAAAATTTTATATAAAAAAGACGTCAAAGTGTGAAAAACGGGGAAAAAATTGTAAATATTAGATAACTTTTAAAAAAACTCGTAATTTTTTTGTATGAAGTATAAACAAACGTATATCATCTTAAAGCTTGAATCTTCTTTTTTCCAAAACCGTAAAGCAATTGGTTGAAAAATGACGACAATGTGATTGTTGGAGCACGCGCACTACACGCAAAACGGTTTTTAAGCAATAAATTGAATATTTTAGGCAATTTGGAAACACATTATCGTGATGTACTTGTCAAGACCTACTACGTACACTAGGTCACTTGAAAAGTGCTAAATCTCTGTAGTCCTGCGAAAAAAAAAAAGAAAAAATCGCGTTTGCGGCAAATTTCTTCTGTTTTTATACCCTGTACCGTATGGTACCAAGGGTATATTAAGTTTGTGCAAGCCGAAAATATATGTAACATATAGAAGGAGACGTCGGAGACACCCCAAAGTTACCTAAAATATGATCAGGGTGAATAGAGAAGTCGATATACCCATGTACGTCTGTCCGTCTGTCCGTCCGTGTGAACGCCTAGATCTCAGAGATGGTAAGAGCTAGAGTAACCAAACTTTCACATTAGATCCCATATTATTCCATAAGAGGCAAGTTTATTTTATTTTTTTGATATCGGGGATAAATTATATAGCTCCCATGGGGGTGTTTGAGACGACCTCGACAAAAAAAAGCGTTTTAGATGAATAGTTCGTTTGTTTATGAAGATATCGTAACCAAATTTGGTATTCGAAAGTTCTTTATAGTTCCCAATCACTTTACCAAATTTGATCAAAATCGGTTGACTATATTATATAGCTCCCATAGGACCGATCGGCCAAAATAACTTTTTTAAAGAAAAATTCGCTATATTTCGTTTTTTAATAAAGATATCGTAACCAGATTTGGCGTTTGGAAATTTTTTTAGACCACTTAAGCAATGTGCCAAATTTGAACAAAATCGGTTGACTATATCATATAGCTCCCATAGGTCCGATCTTCCAAAAAATCGATTTTTTAACAAAATTTTTTGTGTTTCGTTTGTTTGTTAAGATATTGGGACCAAATTTGACATTCGTGAGTATTTTATAGTTCCTAAGCACTGTACTAAATTTAATCCAAATCGTTTGACTAGATCATATAGCTCCCATAGGACCAATCGGTCCAAAAACACGTTTTTTATACAAAATTCGATGTGTTTTGTTTGTTTGTAAAGATATTTGAAATAAATTTGGCATTCATATCTTTTTTAAGGTATTTAAGCACTGTGTCAAATTTTATTGAAATCGGTGGACTATATCATAAAGTTCCCATAGGAACGATCGGCCAAAAAAAATTTTTGCTTAAAAATTCTTCTTTTTTTTGGATTTTTGTGAAGAAATCGGACTTTATTACAAATTAGTGGTACAGGGTATCCTAAAGTCGTCCGCGCCCGACTTTACGTCCGCCATTTTTTTGTATACTTTTAACCTTCTAATTCAAGTATTTTTAAAGGAATTAAAGTTCCTGCCTTGACAAGTTTTCTTTGAGTAGAAAACTAATTTAAGTCACGTACCAAATAATTGCTCTACCCGAGAATGTCAGCCTTAAGCAAAGTTTTGCTTAAAATTTAAATTTATTTAATGAGCCCCGAAAAGTATGCAATAATTTGGACTTTTGACGCCAGGCAGCTCATTTCCGTCAAAAAGCGTTGACAATACACATTGTGAAGTGGAGTAGGATTAGGAACCGCACATTGCGCCCAAAGCCATGTCATGTTACAACCATTTCGGGTTGGAAAACAGAATTGGCACACCAATGCAGCTGGGAAATTGTTTTCCCACATTTATACCAAATGTGTGGACATCATCGTAATCCTTCAACTATTGGATTTGCTTAGTTATGCTTTCTAACGTAATCCAAGCGAATCTTTATGTCTTTTGAATACACTTTGATTACTGCAAATCACTTACTAATACCTTGCTCCCTGTATCGGTGTAAGTTAAATTTATGGTCAAAATCATTTTGGGATTTGTTATATAGCTTTTTTTGTTATGTGTCTTACCAGCTATAAAATGTTGGACAAGTCCCTGCTGGCTGGAAGTCCCTGAAGTAAAATCATTAAATGCCGCCTTCTCTGGAACGTTGCTCTTGCTGCTGACCACGTGGCGTATGATGAATTTAAGTGTGACCCATAAAGTTTGATTTTGATAAGATTTGAATCTAAGGCTCTTCGCCACAAATGATGCTACATGGCTGCTGTGGTTGGTTTCATTGAATTTTGGATTTACACTGCACACTGGTCAAAGAATAATTTTTTTTATGTAAATTCCCAATCGAACAAGCTTTGGAGTGGTGCTCACCACAGTTAATCCTGTTCATCGACTTTCTAAAGGCCTTTGATTCAGTAGACAGAGCAGCGAAATGGCGGGCATTGGTGAGGAATGGAGTGCCAGTCAACATCGTATCGATAGTAAAAGCGAAGTATGATGATGCGGACTTGGCGGCACTAAACAACGGCAAAATTAGAGCACCTTTCTAAACAAACACCGGTTTCAGGCAAGGATGCCCCCTATCACCACTACTATTATGAGATGAGGACGATATATGTTTTATCTCTCATAAACTCAGTGATATCCAAGCCAAAGCGAATGATCTCAAGATCCTTGCCCGCAAAGTTGGACTTTCTATAAAGGCATCCAAAACAAAAGCGATGCGCTTCAACCACACCAGCCAATGTAGCAAAACCATCTGCGAGAACACTATCGACTTTAGTTTCTCATACCTTGTTACCACAATTTCCAACAGTGGTGGGGTGGATGAGGATATAGAGAATCGCCTCAACAAAGCGCGATCAGCATTTGGACGCCTGTTCCGCATATGCAGAAACCAGCAAATATTCAGAAGAACAAAGTTGCGAGTCTTCAATGAAAGTGTCGAGTCCATCTTGTTGTACGGCAGTGAGACTTGGCTGGCACCGCAGAAAATGATGTCAAAACTGCAGTCATTCGTCACCAAGTGCCTAAGGATTATGGAACTGTACTAATGAAGTTCCTATCTGCACTCAGACAAGAACACGCAAGTGGCGTTAGATCGGCTATGCTCTTAAAAAAGACCGAAGCAGCATCGTCAGAATGGCTCTGGAATGGAACCCCCAAGGAAGCAGTCGATTGGGAAGGCCAAAGGCAACCTGGCGACGTAAACTATTAATCGAATTGTCCTAACACAACGTCAGCTGGGACACAGCTAAGCAAACTGCGCCAAATAGAGTCCAGTAGAAAGTTCCCTAAGCTCCCTGGAGTACTAAAAGGAAAAAAAACAAATTCCCAATATGCTGTGCTGAACCTTGGCTTTTGAGTCATTTGCATAAATAGTACTTAAGGAACCAAATCTCTGAAAAAGTTGGGACACGCTGCTGCTGATTTCCCCAGAGGTCTTTCGAGAATCTTAAGCTATACAGCACAGTGTACGGACTAGCCCAAACGCACTAAATGGAGGAAGGCGCTATGAATACTTCCTTAATGACCGGGCGTCCACTTCCGGTTATAGACACATTGCACAATACTTTATAATGCCACAATGCCAATAAAGTCAATACATTTAATTGGACATCATCAAAACTTCGATCTTAACAAATTAGAAATGTTTTATTTATTGTTTATTGATCAAGATCGCGAAAAGAGAAAACATTTAGACATTTTCCTGGCCTCATTAAATGGATATTCATTAAATGAATTTTCTTTTTATGAAATTAAAATTCATTATTGTATTTTTTTGATTTTCCTTATAAGTCTTAACAAGCCACTTAAATACAAAATTTAAATTTTAATTAAAAACCAAACTCCCATGTAAAAACGACTATTTTATATCACAAACTGATATTATTTAGTTGGATTTACAAACGGAGAACCAATCCCCTACTTTTATATGGATACTTTTTATTTTTCTAAAAAGATAATTTAATTGGTCTTAAGAAGTACATCAGGGATTACATCCGAAGTCAAAATGCGATTTTTGGTGTTACAAATTAAAAAATATTATTTTTATAGAACGCACTTTTGATTTTCAGTTGCTGTCTGGGCTTAATTCTGACATTCTCAAGCCGTATAAAAAAAGTCAGGACTATAAAAAAATGGATAAGTCAAGTTGAAGATTTATTTTAAACTTTTAACAGCGTCAAGGCTAAAAATCAGAGCTCTTGAAATTGGGAGAATGCAAAAACGAGAAGAACAAAATTCAAACGCTTTCATTTTTTGGAGCACAAAAAAAAAAACATTCCTCAAATATTCTTATTTTAATCAGTAATATTATATTAATAAAACTAGGGGCTCCACCTCCTGCCTACGCCAACTACAGAAAGGTTGATAGATATCAACTCTCAAGTTAAAAAGACTTAAAAAATATATTAAATGTGAAAGACGTAGGGTATCAATTTCTTCTGTACTATTACGAAATATTGTAAGAATCGTTGCGGTAGAACGTTTAAGCCGAATTTTCTGCCTTTATGGCTCAAAAAAGCGTTTAAAATATTATTATTATATTATAATTTTTATTAATTTACAAACATTAAAGAAAACTGTTAATTGACTGTAAGTGCAAAATATGAGAGTTAAAATGATATAATTTATGTAAATACGACTCGTATTCTCATCTAGGGTTGAGACTCCTTTGGCGAGGTTTCTTTAGTTCCTCCTTCATGCTGCTTGTTCATCTCAGCTTTGGTCTTCTCTATCAGCAGCTCCTGCGAGAGCACTTCCTCTCCTAATGCCCGTTGATAATCAAATTTTTTGAGTTCCGCTTTTATTATGGGGCCGATGTATCGATAATATATTTTTCTTATGTACTCCTTATTAGGAACGATCTGCACCTGATACTCGGCAAGCCCTTCAGCCAGTATACGCTCCATTTCTTCCTTCAGCTGGCGCAGAGCTTTTAATTCCTCCCCCGCCTTGTTAAAACGTCGCTTCTTCTCTTCATACTGGGCGACTTCTTGCTTCAACTGGTCAGTCATAGCGAATCCATGGCTCAAAAGGTTCTCGACTGAGTCGGACATTTTTTTTTTTAATTATTGCAGTACTGAATATAATACAAAATTTTAGGTTTATTAAACAATAATCTCCTTTGTAATACTCCTTATGACTCGAAAAGCAATGCGTGTTAGATTATTTTACACAAATTTTCAATTGGAATAAATTTACTTTTGGTGCAATTCGATATTTATTCCTATGAGTTCCGAAAATTTACTGATTACCGATTATGATGAAACTCAAAAGTTAAAGTAAAGAAGATTTTTAAAGTTGATATGTTGAGGGGTGTGGCAGAAAACACGGAAAATGGATTGTGGGGTGTGTGTCGATAAAATTTGGATGCGGATTTGTTCATTAGAGCCACATAAATAGGCTTTCTAAAAATTGTGATTCGAGGTCACTTGTAACCATAATTAGGGAGAGTCAAATATTGACGCAGCTCGTATTTTTTTGACTATACCTTTTGCTTTATTTAACCGATTTTGTTCATTGGAATGGAACCATAAGTCATTACTCTTGTAAATTTTAAATAAAAATATTAATCGGTGTTGCCAAAAACCGTAAAAATCTACTGGGGGGGTTCGGGGAAAGACATGATTCAACAAACTTCATCTTCTAAGGAAATATGCGCACCAGTTGGTAAAGTTTGGTGTCTCTAGCTCTTCCAGTCTCCGAGGTCTTATTCTTTATTCTACAACTTTCAGAAATACTCGCAGAGACCAACTCCGAATAAATAAAGAACTTCATTAAACTCACCTCGAGACTTAAAATAATCCACTAATGAAGATAGTATAAAAAATAGTATAATAAGAATACAATGTAAATAATAAATTTTTAAACCACCCTGAAGGCCTATGTTGCTCTGGCTACAAACCTTTATAACTTGGAATCAAATTCTACTTTTTAATTATATAAATAAATAAATCCAAACAATCAAGGGGTGCATCAAGGCATAAGGTCCACACGGTCCGGTCGTGCAGGAGGTCTTGACTAGGCGCACACACAGCCAGCTAAACGCATCTATATAGAACTTTTAAAAGAAACGCGACTAATATGCTGGATCTGTACTCGTTGTTTTAGCTATTGGAACTTCCTGTTCATGTAAGGTTGTTTATGACACATTGTGCAATCATGATGATTAATAAGTCATCAAGGATCGACGCCCTTAACAATTTCATTTTACAATTGGTCTCTAATTACATGGAATTCCAAATTGTCCAGCCATAGACACGCATATACACAAAATCATTTATGTACAAATTAGAATTGAAAAAACAATTTAGACAGCCATAAAAAGTTGATGCCTTTGACGTGGTCGCACTTTTCAGTTAAATCCAGGAAATACGTTACCTTACCAAAACATAGCTGCAACATAAATCCCAAGAGTCAACAATATATATGTTACATATCTAAAAGCAAAACTTTATTTACGTTATTCAACATGGGAATGTGTGTTTGTGTGCGTGTATATTGCTTAGAATTTAAAAACTTTGACATTTTATTATATAGCTCCGACTTCAACTCCCAGATCTGCTCGCCCTTAATCGGTATCTTATGAATTTTTGGTTTGATTTCCACCACGCACCTCCTCCTTGAGTAAGCTCCAAAAATATGGATTCTCCTTTTTCTTAGCTTCGAGTTTTTCCAACAACATTTTTTGTTTTTCTTTAAAATCCTTACGGGCCTGTTCAAATCCATTATCGCTTTCAGTACCGAAAACTGCTGCCGGCATTTCCTGCTTAGTCGCTGGCAACGTAACCTTGGCTATTGAATACGCATTCAATTTCTTACGAATAGTTACCCCCATGAGTTCTTGTATCGACACATCCGCCAGTTCTCCGAATGCAATCGGCTTATTGGCCTCCTTATCATCATCATCATCATCAGCTCTAGCGACTTTGTGCACAGCCGCATCTTTGCGACGGTTCAAGTGCTCCTTACCAATGCACATATTTAAAGGGCAAACCATGCACGTGCCCGATTCCTTGTTCTTAGGACGCTCCGAGTGCTTGCCAGTGCTCTCCATTTGATCCGTAGCAGTAGCCAAAGTCATTTTGCAAACAGATGCAGCAAGCTCCTCTAACTGCTCAATTTTTTTCTCGACCTCTGATTGCTTATTATCAGTTTTTCCTTTGGACTCAGCCTGTTCGACAATCTTTTCTATCTCCTCTGCTGATATGTCTCCACATGTAAGCACCATTAGATGCTCTACCTATTTCTTAGCCTTACCAGCTGGCTTATTTGGGCCTATCTGCGCTGGCTTGTGAGCCATATTAGTCAGCTTCTTCGAAGCAGCACACGGTTTGCCGCGCTGCAAGGAGCTAGTGCAGGGTTGTTCAGTGCCTTCGTCCTCTGCGTCGTTACTGTCCGAGTATAAGGTCACTCCATAGCCGCACGGATTTATTGCGCACACCTTAGGGGCCACCTTAGCCACGTACTTGTGCTTGCGGCGTACGGAGCCCTTGCCCCCAAGGCGAACAGCCTCTTGCATTTGTTTTAGTTTTTCCGTGTTCATAGCTGCGAAGATGTTTAAGATAATTGCGATAGTTCCGTTTATAAGACCATAAACCACTTTACGTACCTTGGATATTTAAGAAAAAAACCTTTTCTGGCGTTTATTACGAATTTTACCACAGCTTTAACCAAACACCAATGCACGTGGAAAAATTCATCGATAGATCGCAGACACATCGCGGAAGTAATCGATATATGGTAAACAAAATTTTGTAGCTTGAAAATTGGCATTGCAATTTTTAATTAAATGCTGTATAAAATGTTTTTATAAATAAAATTAATTGACGCTTTATTTATTGCTAGAACAGAAGTTATTTAAAATTCATGTTACAAGAATGTTTCCAAGCCAGCAATAATAATAATTTTGTCTGGCAACGCCTTTGCGAAATAAAGCACAAAGAGGGCGATCAATGGATAAAATTTCACTCTGGCAACTTTTTGACCAAAAATTGCGACTAATAAAACTAAAAGTTTAATGTGATTAAATAAATAAATCTGTAAGTTATTATTATTATTATTATTAAAATTATAAAATGAAAAAGTTTAATACGATAATCATATACTCAAAGAACAGAAACAAGTTTATCTGTTAAACAAATTAGAAGGAAATTAAGACCTGCGTCTTTGCTTTTGCATTTCCATGAATTGGTCGAAGCGTCCCAGTTTTACTCTCCAGCTGTGCATTGCTGGCATTGGAGGTGAAGTTGGGAGTTGACCTGTTTTCATAACCTGGATTGAGATTGCCTTTGGAAAAATTTCGAAAACATTGTGGTCCGCTTTCATTTAGTTGTGTGTCTATTGCAGGAATAGTGGCTGGCTGTCTTTTGTTAATGGACACCGGTTGAATGGAAACTTCGTTCAATGAACCGTTTTGATAGGCGCTGGTAGATACGGCAGCATTTATAATTTGCAGTATGTGGTGAATTGCAGTGGACACATTTGGCGGGTTGGTCAAATGGCTTGTTGCATGCGGTTGAGGTATGGTTATCCCCACATTTCACGCAGCGGAAGGCTCTCCTGCAGTAAAGTTGTGTGTGTCCATAGCTCTGACAACGGTGGCATTGGACGAAATCTTTGCCCTTGTGGGGCTTCTCTACGGATATCTTCTAATGACAGATAGCTGTTAGGTCAAAGATATCTTTGTTATTTGATTTGGATTCCAAATCTACTCTAAAACAAGTTTAGGGAAGACCCATCTCGTTTGCTTTTCGGGTTATAAATATTGCGCACTGAGTATCCCAGAATTGTTAGCTGCTCTTTAACAAAATCATGGCTAGTCGAATAATGCAGGTCTTTAATGACAACTTTATAAGCGCGTTTACTTGCTGATTGATAGACGTGGAACTTGGCTCTCATTTTGTCCAGCTTCCTGACAATATCTCTAAATGTTGGTACGTCTGCACACATTATTCGTAGGGATTAACCTGCAGGTTTTAAAGGATTCAAATTCATTGAAATCTTTAAAAAGTGCATTTATATCCGTGCATCTGTTAATAAATAAAGGCGGAGGCTTTTCAGTGCGGGTCTTTGATGGTTCGCTCATTTCAACGGCCATATCTTCATCCTCGGAATCAGCTCCCACCAGCTACAAAAGCTAAAAGAAATTGTCATGTATCTTTGAAATTGGCTTATGACTTAAATCACGAAATCATTCAAAATTGTTCGTCTTTCATCTTTATTTTTTTTTTTTGCCTATTAAAGATGTGTATTAAACCAATTTTTCTAAACTTAAATACATAATAATACATTGTATCTTAAAAACTTGACTTTTGATTTATATATTATATGGGATTAGTGCCTTTTGGAGTCAACGTATTATCTTCATAGGTTTCCAATACGTCGGCTAAATGCTCGTTGTCTCTAGGTTTTTTGAACTGCCGCTTTTTACCAGAAATTTTCTTTCGCTTAGGAACAGGCTTCTTCAGGCCATCGCCATGATCCTGCATAGATCGTATACCTTGCTTTTCAAGATAGTCGTCAATTTTGGCATCGTCGACAGCATCGACGGTTGCGGATCGCCACAATTTTCGAAACTCTTCATCTACCGAAAAATTCACCGTTCTGTCGTTAAAGAACAATATCTTTTTTTTATCAATCGGTCGTACAATAATCAGAATCTCAGAGCTACGGTTTTTTAAAACTCGCTCACAATGCGGTAATGACTCTTCTACATCTTCAAGCATTATACCACCCAAGCCTTTTAAATCGTGTTGCTTCAGTAGTCGCATTAAACTTTTTCCATCTTTTATTTTATAGACCGGCTTGAAACTGAACTTCTGACCATCAGGACCATTATTCACCTCTATCTTTGGGTTGTCACTTAGAGCTTCACCTGCAAGCCAGTTTTTCACAGATTGTCCAATATCTTGTTGATTAGTTTCGTCCAAGATTTCATCAATGCTCAGGGGGTGATCATCACCCTCTAGATGACGCGTTCGCATAAATTTCACAATTTTAGCCAATGCTCCAAATTTATTCTGTGAACTGCCAGTCGTAGTTTTGTATGTGGAAGCATCCAGTTTTGAAGCGTTTGGAACGTTTGGACGTATTTTTCTCTTCGAATCATCTTTTGGGGTACCTACCCCAGGTGGAGGCACTATTCCAGATTTTGTTTTTTTTCTACGCTCGGAGTAGCTATTGCTCGTTTTTTAAACGCATCGCGTTCTCGTAAAAGTGCTGGATTCATTTTTATGGTATATGTGCCTATAAAAACAATAATCAATCTATCCCGAACTTTGAGATGGAAAAAGAACTTTAACTTTCTTACGCTTAGTACATAAAACTCGTTTTAAATTCGTTTCCTCGAATGCCTGCCTTTGAATTAAGCAGCTTCAGAATTAGAATGAAACAGTTTTCCCAAAATGGGCTTGACAAAAATTCAAATCAAATGAGTTTAAATGCAAAGCAAAGTCGATTTGTTGCAATTACATAATAATTGTATAAATCCAAATAGATCCGACTAAT
>JBAMAX010000857.1:0-11208 GCA_037043745.1 Chymomyza amoena | reverse complement strand
GTTTAAGTAGAAAAAATTTGAAATGTAACACGAACACTCTTATTAATATAGCAAAAGCAATAATTTTGGCTAAAATAGATTACGGCCTCTGCGTGTTTGGTAAACAAACAAAGCCAATATAAACAAATTATCCACTCCTCATCACTCCTCTATCAGACTAGCTCTGGGTGCTTTTCGTACAACGCCCATCATCAACATTCTCACAGAAGCCGGACTCCCTGATCTAAACACCAGATTTGAATGGAGCATCGGCAGACAAATAAGCAGACTCAATAACGCATCCGACTCAACTCTCAAAACAACACTTACCAACCAACTTAACCGTAAAACAGATCTTCGTATACCATCAACCCTTCAACTTATTATCAAAAAAGCAGCAGAACATAATGCCATAATATCGCCCAATCAAAAGTACAAACAAAAGGTGCCACCATGGCATTTCAATCAACTCCATTATACTTGAACTTTCACGATACAAAAAGGACACAACCCCGAATGACATATACCTTAAATCGTTCAACAGCATAAGACCAAAATTCCCCACTTGGAAATATCTCTTTACCGATGGCTCTAAAACAGACACCATAACAGCCTGCAGCGTTGTCACTGAGGAAAACAAAATTTTTAGATCAGCGATAACACCTACATACACGTCAATATTTACAGCCGAAGCGGAAGCCATCCTCGTAGCGGTTGAACTAGCAGGCTCAACCAAAAGAACAAAATACATTGTTTGCACTGATTCTTTATCAACACTCCACGCTGTCAGTAACATCAACAATAGTCAACCCACCATAAGCAAAATCAGGGACATCATTGCCGCAAACAAAAGAAAAATTAAACTTCTGTGGACACCAGGACATACTGGAATTAAAGGAAATGAGCTAGCAGATACAGCATCAAGACCGCTACATCATCTCCACTAGTACTCCATAATACTTTTAACAAGAATGGCTTAAACAATATGATCAACACAACTAGCAAACTTTCTCTAAACAAAATCTGGAATGACTACACCGACCACTATAAAACTATAAATCCTTTCCTTATCCCAATACAAATACCTACAACCATAAATAGAAGAGACGCGAGATTCCGCTTGGGTCACACAAATCTCACACACGAGCACTTACTCAACAAAACACCCCAACCGATATGTCCATATTGCAACGCAAGTACCCTTACAATGGAGCACCTCCTTAAGCACTGTCAATTTATCCACAACCTATGCACCTCCTTACAATTTCCGAATCCATCCGAATTACTCGCAGAGACTAACACCGAAAACATAAAGAAATTCATTAAACTAACCTCTACACTTAAAAAATAATCAACTAATGTATTTAGTATAAAATAATATAATAAGAACACAATGTAAATAGTAAATTTTAATCCAGCCTGAAGGCCTTGTTGCTCTGGCTTCATACTTTATATTTTAGAATTAAATTCTAATTTATAAATAAATAAAAAAAAAGGAATGATTTTTAACATAGTAAGCGTTATTTGCCTAAATTTTCTTGCTTCTAAATAAGCAAACAAAAATATTTTCATTGTAGTTACATCCAGTGAAGTGTAAAGAGCTAAAAAAGCTAAATTTGAAGTTTTTTTAATAGTTTTTTGGTTGAAAAGTTTTGATTTTAAATATCTAAATTTATTTGTTTTTTTTTATTTTGGCAATTAGCTCACGGCATTAGTCCACGCTCTAAACGAAATAATTTTTATAAAGCGTAAGTTAGTTGGCAACTTGCAAGTGATAAAAACTTGAATCCAACAAAATTTTTCATTGCAGAAGACGCTGATAATGCTCTCTAACCTTAGATGTGTTACATAAATACTTTGATGAGATAATTCATGCAATTGAAGCATGTGGCATAAGGATCGAGCCAGGTAGATGTGCTTAACTTTGATGCCCTCGGCTTGTGCCAGCATGACAGCATTATCCTCAATTTATGGGAAAGCCATCTCAATATTTCCATCCGATGGAGTTGGTAAAGCGGAAATGGCTCAGAACACAAGCTGAACCAAGTGCTCAGAATTGCGAGTATTATTCATCATATCCCGACTCGATAGAGTGCCAGAAAGCTGCAAGAGAAGGGAATCCACCAAATGATTGCCCAAACATGTATCTGATGCTCTGTTCAGAAGTTGAGCAGATGCGCTAAAGTTTTATCCGTAGCAAACATCCTTTTGTAGTGTGACATTCGGACTATGAGATGGATGAAATTGCGGCAATCCTGAGTTGCGGCGTCCATTTTGTACACTTTTTATATAGGTTTTTAATGTAATTCTAGGCTCGGCACAGTAGTGCTTAAAAAAACTATCGATAAAGCTGACAATTTGACAAGAATGAAAAGTTTTCCAGTGTTAACAAGACTATTTAATAAATGTTTTACATTACTTGACAGTGTTTAAGATAGTTCATATGCAGCCTTGTTTCCAGTTCTGCCAGTTCTTATTCTGGAACTAACTCATTTTTTACGGTTTGCGAACATTTGGTAGGTTTCCTATACAGCAAAAACTTAAATCAAGGAGTCTTTTGAAATTTGCAGCAGTAGATAAATCTTTAGTTGGACTTTGCAGCGAATATCGCCTAGGTGCAAATCTCCCAATAGGAGTATCAATCTAATAACGAACACTGTTGAATGAATTACGGAACAGCTAACGCATTGAAGGAAAACCTAGAAATCTACCATTGATCACGAAGCTGAGGTACTTCATAATCGGCAGGAAACATTTTCACAATTTCGTTTTTATATCCAGCAATCATAGGATCTTGGAAAGTTTGCGGAAGGCACCGTGGCGGAGCAAAAACCAAATTTACCAACTTTAACTGGGATAGCGATAAACATACATTTAGACAGCCATATTTGAAGATTTTTAGGAACTGATGGATTCTTATTTCCGTAGACAAATTTTGCTACCGATTTCAATTTAACGCACATGGATTTCATCAATTTTTTGATAATCTTGGTATCTATATGACCGGATTGCCAGAAATTAGCTTTAGCAAAAACTAATAAATACACTTAAGGCAATAATCTAGAATAAAAATTGATTGTTTGGTATAAGTAAAAAATCCCTATATTAAATGCCATCATCTGACTTTTCAACTTTTGACAGCATTATCTTTTGAAGCTGCCCATCATCTGATCCGGATCAACAACATCATCTAGCCAAATACTTAAAGAAAGCGCAACATTTCAACTTTTGATCGTCACTTTGAAATTTGACTGGATCATCTGTAGAAGCATATAACATTTATCTCCTAAGGTGAACACATTATCTGATTCCGATTTTAGACAACATAATTTCACCAAGTACGTGAAGAAAGCGTAACTTTTCAACTTTATACCGGATCATCTAATCGATGCTCATGCCATTTATCTACGAAAGCTATAGGGTATACTAGATTTATGCAATGTATGTAAAGGACAAAAGGAGGCGTGGTGGACCCCAAGTCATTTATACCAAAATGCTTATGATAACCTCGGGTAGCGGTTGAGTTTTGTCCGTGTGTCCGTCTGTATGAGCACCTAGATAACAAAGCAAATACTACCGACCATTTCCTATATATACATAGGAACAGATATTTTTGGGTCTTCTTTAAAACTATCCGCCATGAAATCTTTGACTTCTTCACTTAGCATCAATATCTCACTCTGCTTAAGCTCACTCTCACTCTTATTCAAGGTGCTTACTTTGACATAACAATTGGAGAAAATTTCATTGTTATCTGGTCACACTATAACTTATTTTAAGCCCACCAAAATGTGTGCAAAACGCCTTATAGCATACTTAGTGGCTTTTTAGTTAGACACCAACATGGGGGGAGTACATATAGTAAGTGTAATCTGTGGGGAAGCATTACAAACAGACACAGCAATTGTCAGCACTCTGACTTGACCCACATTTTGATGGGTTTTAAATTTTTCTTCTGTTTGCTGCCAGTTTTTATCTTAAGTGCACTTTCGAGCATTTTATTTATTGCACGACTTTCGGGTCTGCCTCCGCCTCCGTCTCTTTTGTCTTTGTTGTCTTGGACCACGCGTCGCCATTGTCAAGTGATGCCGCGACAATGTCCAAGATATGACGGCATGTCTGGTTTTAATTGTTTCTGAATACGAGTGCCATAAAAAACCAAAAAACGAGAAAACGAATTTCTCTATTTGTTGTTACTCTTATTGGCGCATCATCTTTTTTTTATCTAATACAAAAAAACGTCAGAGATTCGGGTTTTTTATTCTGGGTTTGCTGACTCTAATTGCATTGAAATGCGCTCACATTTATTTCTATTTGGTTTTATTAGGGTATATTATGTATAGGGAAGCACAGTGGGTGAGGATGAGATTCCCTTCGGTCTTTTTTTTTGGTTTGTACTTGGGAAGGGTCTACTATATTTAGTTTATGGATGCTGGTCAAGTGTTTCCATTTCATAGATGTGAGAACTTTAAGTTTTTCCTAAATGTTACCTAAAGCTGCAGTTAACGTTTGTACATTTGACTTCTAGACCACTTAAACCATAAGGCTCAAAAACGGAACTCATCTTCACAGTACATCTTTTCGTTTAAAAGTTGTGGCCATTTAAACTTAGGAAAAGTAAACTTGGCTGCTGAAAAAAAATCTAGACCACTTGCTTTTGCAAGTGGGAGCTTATCTATTGTAAAGTATCCGAAGCTCACCTGGATCATTTTGGGCAAACGTGGGTGGTGCCAACTTAGGATGTTATTAACCAAAACTCTTGGCAGAATTTAAAAAATCGCCGAAAAACGTTAAAAGAAAATTAAAATTGAATTTAAAAAGTATAGCCAGAATAGATAGATATATAGATAGATATAGATATATATATAGATAGATATATATTTTAAGCTTGTTGTATCTAGACTGTGAATATGGAAGGAATTTATAAAAAAAAAAATTTTATTGTACGAAATCATTTGACATTTTTATTTACTTACATTTGGGGGCACCAACGGCTGCCAAAATGAGTCGGTCTTTAGATATAGCTCAGATTTTTTTCTGCAACCTGGACGATGATATGAATTGATAACCATTGTGTACATAGGTCGGAAGTCAAAATTTATATAACACGCGTGAATTGGGCACAAATTGCTGCCGCTGCGCATTCGGCTCAGGGAAGGTGCAAGTGTTTTATAAAAACTTTCAATCGAAGAATGGTATATGTAATTATTGACGGTTTAGTACCTCCTTATCGCGTTTCTTGCCTTAATGATACAATCGCTCATTCAATAGTTGAAAAGTTTCAGTTTTTTGGCAACTTTTGCCTCTGCCGACATTTTGTCATTTAAAAATAGTCTAACGAGCTTTGAATCGCCTCGTAATTAAACCTTCACTTGTTTCTCGAAACTGCATTGACTGCCATAAGTTGTTAAATATTAACCTTTGTTTATGCATGCATTGAAAGAAAAGAGGAACTAGGCACAAAAGATACATAAGCCATATAATTCCTATTCCCAATATTACTATCTTGCCTTTTCCCTATGCCTGCACAATTAAGATGCCAGTAATGCGTTTCTTCTTTGGTTTCCCAAATTTCTTGTAACTCTAGAGCCATTCCTTGCGATATGTCATATAATCATTTGCCCCGATAGTTCCGATCCATAAGCTAGTCTTCTGTTTTATTTTATAAATTTTAAATAGGAAAAACGATCTTGATGCCTCTAAGCGAAAACTATTTTGGGAAATAAAATACAGTTTTGCTAACAAAATTTTGTTTTCTATTCCATAGATTACGGAATTATGAAACTTCTCCCGTAACTACTGGTCCCCAAGTGAATTCCCCAAAGTGACAAACTTTGTGCCAGCGAAGTAGTGCAAAAGTTTCTTTCCAGTTTAGCTTCGAGAAAGCTGAGGCAACAACAGCAGCAAGTTGCCTCAAGCCGCATAAATATTAATTATAATAGATTTTCAATACTTCAATAAGCAGTAGAAAGCGTTTATGTAAGATCCATTTCTGCCACATATTGCCTGTTTCTTTCTGCTTGTGCCAACAAATTTCGCCATTAGCAGCTTTCATAAAATAAAATGGCGACGCAACAACGGCATCATCATCTCCATTGTCCTCATCATCATCATGATGGATCTCTTATGCTGATGTAACTTTTATTATATAAAACGCGTTACGCATACGCAGTGTAAGCTGAGTAGTTAGTTTATATTCTACTGAAGCTCCTTAACATTTGCCAGTTTGCCACATTTTCATGTGGCTAAAAAAAAAAAATATATCATTAAACTACAATATATAAATTAATCTGTATTTTATATTATTTTTATTTTATATTTTTTATAGTTAAAACGGCCAAGATATAGAGGGTTTTAGTTTTACAAAAAAATTTTCTATTTGTCAAGGTGAGCATTAAAACGGGAATTCGAGCAGAGGTTGTGATGGATCCAAATTCGTTTTCGGCCCCAAAAAATAGAAAATAGGAGTTAAAACAATTGCACAGGATTTTAATGCTAAGGATTTTAAAAAGCTCCGCCTGCAAAAGAAGGAAATGGCGAATCAAAGTTTGATCATGTGTTCAAATGATAGCTTTGGTGGACTGAGTCTTTGCATGGGGCTTTATATTTGTGGTCTACATAGTACTAAGAAAAGACTAGACTAGAAAATTCCGAGGACAAGTGTAGAAAATAGGGAGGCAAGTTAACCCATTTTTTTTTTTTTTATCTTAAGCTAGACACATAAGTTATTTAAAAACGCAATAATGGTAAGAAATATGGGAACGGTTTTTTTAAATATATACTTATTTTTCTGCATATAAAATTTATTAAATAACATTTTGTGTATTCTTTTTAAATATCTTATGTATAAAAAAAAGTGTTTGTCTGTTTGTATGAGGTTGGACGCCAAACTCGTTGTCCGATTTTAATGGGACTTTTTTTAAAATGTTCAAAAGCTTCCTGGCACGGACATAATCTATGGTAAAAATATAACAAAATTGCGACGAAAATACTAAAAAGGACAATTTGATTTTCCAATACATTTTTTTTTTAATTTAGGTTGGCATTGTGTACATTGTCAGATTAACTAATATTTTTTAGTTAATTGTCTTTGTCGAAAGGAAAAACAAGTATTATAAACGTTATAAATTTTATTTTATTGAGGCACACAAAATTTCATGAGAATCGGTACAGCCGTTTCGGAGGAGTATGGTAACTAACATTGTGAAACTAGAATTTTATATATGAGAAGAAACTTATGTTTTACGTATTATGGGTGTTCTCATGAACGAGTCGATGAATCTGATTTTTGCGTGTGTTAGAGGTCAATGCGGAAGTTTTAAGCCTATTGCGATGAGTTTGTGTGAATTGGTTCGTGGGATTGTGAATATTGGTTTTTGTGTGAACATACTCCTCCGAAACGGCTAGACCGATTCTTATGAAATTTTGTATGCTTATTGGGCAGGTCTGAGAATCGGCCAACATCTATTTTTCATACTCCTTAGAGATAAGGGTTGCCACTCCTAACACTTTTTTTTCATTTATCGACTATACCTTCATGCTGTGTTCACGGGCGCGAACGCCGCGAAGTTAGCCGCGAAGCCTTCCACACTCCTGTTTCGCGGCTTTCGCGAACGGCGCGTTACGCAATATTTTTCAATCTGTGGTTTGTCTTGACTGAACGTGAAAAAATTAAACAAAAAGACATCCTGTCGCCATTATAGGTTAACATTATTAGTGCACGAAAACTTTAATATTAAATACTGCTTACAATGCCAAGAAGAAAACTACCAAATCTCCATCAAACATGGTTAAAATGTAAAGATGGCGAGTGGTTGAAAATTTTATGATGAAATTAATCCACTCATCGATCAATCGGACGATGTTTTCCAATCGGAAAGATTCCAGGCTAGTTATAGATAAAATTAATTATTTATTTTAATAATTGTTTTGTGTATAGTTGTTAATTAACATTTTTTGTATAGTTTTAAAATATTACATTCAAGATATTTTCAAGATATACTTAATTATATTCTGATATATATGTTATATATATATAATTTTTAATTAACATTTTGCATATAATTTTGAAATATAATAATATACTATTTTTTGATATATTAATTATTTCTTTTTAACAATTATTTTCTATATAATTTCGAATAACTATTTTTGAATTGCTGATTTTTAGCCATTTCTGTTCGCCTGTTAATTTAGTGGGTCAAAAAAACTTTTTTTTTTAACATCTAAATAGTTATTGAATTTTTAAGTCCTGCTGAGATGCCCAATCTTAAGGTAATTTGATTAAGCAAGTTTTAATATCCTGTAATTTCCACAGCCCATCTGAAAACTTTTAAATTTAAGAAAAATGTTTTTTTTTTGTTACAATTATTTATTTATTCATATAAAATTGAATTCCTTTTTACAAACGTTTTAATTTAGCTTCTTAGTTTCTATATATAATTAACGCTTACATATTTAAACAAATTTTTGTTGTTTTTTTTCATAACTTATATTCAAATTAATATTTTTGTCGGAATCAGAATAACATTTATTTGGATGATATATATGCCTTACACTAAGCCAATATATATATATATAGCCAAGCCAGCTGGAGGCATAATTTTTCGAGTCCTCGGAGGTAATAGATTTCACGACCAAGTTTGGGTTCTCTTCTAAATCGGAATTCTTATTTTGTTAAGTTTTTCAACATTTCGCAAGGTGAGTTTGATTTTTGTAGCTGCTTCTGGAATTTCATCAAAAAATCCTCTCGTCAGTCTATTCCAGTGCTTTACTAGACGTTCTTTATAGTGAAAATACCAGTCATAGTACATATTTGTTTATATATATAAAACTATAAAGTAAAAATACATTCTAAACTATAGAAGCTTTAAAAATTTCAATATTTATTCAAAGCGCTTCTGTTTAATTAAAAAAAAAATTATTCTATATTTATCTGTTCCTTTTGTTCTTTAAGTTTTTCAGTTAGATCTTGGATGTACATTGAAAATTTAGCTCCAAGCTTGACCTGCTTCTAAGTAGGCATTTCATCACGCTTTGCTTATTTTAATTAAATATGTACAATATAAAGTTTAAAAATGGCGGACGTAAAGTCGGGCGCGGACGACTTTAGGATACCCTGTACCACTAGCTTGTAATAAAGTCCGATTTCTTCATAAAAAACCAAAAACAGAATTTTTAAGCAAAAATTTTTTTTTTGACCGATCATTCCTATGGGAGCTATATGATATAGTCAACCGATTTCAATAAAATTTGACACAATGTTTAAATACCTTAAAAAAGATGTGAATGCCAAATTTATTTCAAATATCTTTACAAACAAACAAAACACATAGAATTTTGTATAAAAACACGTGTTTTTGGACCGATTGGTCCTATGGGAGCTATATGATCTAGTCAAACGATTTGGATTAAATTTAGTACAGTGCTTAGGAACTATAAAATACTCACGAATGTCAAATTTGGTCCCAATATCTTAACAAACAAACGAAACACAACAAATTTTGTTAAAAAATCGATTTTTTGGAAGATCGGAGCTATGGGAGCTATATGATATAGTCAACCGATTTTGTTCAAATTTGGCACATTGCTTAAGTCTAAAAAATTTCCAAACGCCAAATCTGGTTACGATATCTTTATTAAAAATGGCGGACGTAAAGTCGGGCGCGGACGACTAGGATACCCTGTACCACTAGCTTGTAATAAAGTCGATTTCTTCACAAAAAACCAAATGAAGAATTTTTAAGCAAACATTTTTTTTTTGCCGATCGTTCCTATGGGAGCTATATGATATAGTCAACCGATTTCAATAAAATTTGACACAGTGCTGAAATACCTTAAAACAGATATGAATGCCAAATTTATTTCAAATATCTTTACAAACAAACAAAACACATCGAATTTTGTATAAAAAACGTGTTTTTGGACCGATTGGTCCTATGGGAGCTATATGATCTAGTCAAACGATTTGGATTAAATTTGGTACAGTGCTTAGGAACTAAAAAACACTCACGAATGTCAAATTTGTTCCCAATATCTTAACAAACAAACGAAACACAGCAAATTTTGTTAAAAACCGATTTTTGGAAGATCGGACCTATGGGAGCTATATGATATAGTCAACCGATTTTGTCAAATTTGGCACATTGCTTAAATGGTCTAAAAAATTTCCAAACGCCAAATCTGGTTAGGATATCTTTATTAAACAACGAAATATAGCGAATTTTTCTTTAAAAAAGTTATTTTGGCCGATCGGTCCTATGGGAGCTATATGATATAGTCAACCGATTTCAATCAAATTTGGTGTTTGGGAACTATAAAAAACTTTCGAATACCAAATTCGGTTACGATATCTTCATAAACAAATGAAGTATTCATCTAAAACCTTTTTTGTCGAGGTCGTCTCAAACACCCCCATGGGAGCTATATAATTTATCCCCGATATCAAAAAAAATAAAATAAACTTGCCTCCTATGGAATAATATGGGATCTAATGTGAAAGTTTGGTAACTCTAGCTCTTACCATCTCTGAGATCTAGGCGTTCACACGGACGGACAGACGGACAACGGTCAGACGGACATGGGTATATCGACTTCTCTATTCACCCTGATCATATATTAGGTAACTTTGGGGTGTCTCCGACGTCTCCTTCTATATGTTACATACATTTTCGGCTTGCACAAACTTAATATACCCTTGGACCATACGGTACAGGGTATGTAAAGAAATATAGCGAATTTTTCTTTTAAAAAGTTATTTTGGCCGATCGGTCCTATGGGAGCTATATGATATAGTCAACCGATTTCAATCAAATTTGGTGTTTGGGAACTATAAAAAACTTTCGAATACCAAATTCGGTTACGATATCTTCATAAACAAATGAAGTATTCATCTAAAACGCTTTTTTTTTGTCGAGGTCGTCTCAAACACCCCCATGGGAGCTATATAATTTATCCCCGATATCAAAAAAATAAAATAAACTTGCCTCCTATGGAATAATATGGGATCTAATGTGAAAGTTTGGTAACTCTAGCTCTTACCATCTCTGAGATCTAGGCGTTCACACGGACGGACAGACGGACAGACGGTCAGACGGACATGGGTATATCGACTTCTCTATTCACCCTGATCATATTTTAGGTAACTTTGGGTGTCTTCGACGTCTAATTCTATATGTTACATACATTTTTGGCTTGCACAAACCTAATGTACCATACGGTACAGGGTAT
>JBAMAX010000853.1:0-59799 GCA_037043745.1 Chymomyza amoena | reverse complement strand
TTTTATCTTCTGAGTACTCCTCCAGGGAGATTAGTGCTTCTTCAAAAACTTACCACCGGACACTATTTGGCGCAGTTTGCTTAGCTTTGTCCCAGCTGATGTTGTGTAGCGTCGCTAAATATTGTACATAGCCAGATTTCCTTTGACCTACCCACTCATCTGCTTCCTTAGGGGTTCCATTCCATGCATTCAAGCATGGCCGATCCAACGCCCCTTGTGTGTATCTGAGTGAAGATAGGAACTTCACTTGTACAGTGCCATAGTTCCGCGTTTGATATCCAGTTAGTCAGCCACGTCTAGCTGCCGTACAACAGGAGGGATTTGACGCACGCATTGAAGATTCTCAGCTTCGTTCTTCTACTTATTTGCTGGTTTCTCCATATAATCTGTTATCTGATAAAGTGAGCGCATGGCCATACCGCAAACTGATTGTACAAAATGTTTCCAGGATTGGAACAAGCGTTGGCGTAAGTGCGTTACAGTCGATAGGGTGGGGGACAATATCAATTTTGATGAATAATCTTGTATTTTGGATTTTGCGAATAAATTCCGGGAACTTTTTGATTAAGTTGTTATATTGCAAAAGGCGGACAATGCTTCTGTACGGAGTTCTGGTATGGTGGACAGCCACCGAGAAGTCCACATACCTACAAATAATGGAAAAGACTTAACGATGTGCACCATAACGAAGGCTTTAGGTCTGTTCCAAACAAAGCCCTACAAGTCACCCCCTAGACATTAAAGCCAGACTACTAGTACAGAAAACAGCACAACGTCTCTGTGAAGCAGGGAACATGGCCACAACAAAGTTGCAGGGGTAACATACAATAGCACGGTCTTATGACCCCAGTAAGTTACTTCTCCAAAACACTCACGCTAATGGGACCTGATGACTGGAAAATCGGCATGGACCAACGAGCCATCAGAGACTGATCCAAAATGGAATACGGCTTTGTGGGGTATACTCTATAGACCCACCCATGGAGGTATATTTCAAGTTACTGGACCAGGCGGAGGTGTTCGCCATAAAAAAGGCGGCTGAACTAGCGCTCACCCTAGAGCAGAGCCGAATAAATATTTTCATTGATAGTCAAACGGCAGTCAAATCCATGAGCGCCTTCAACATTAATTCCAAAGTTGTATTGGCAACAGGAACACATTAGATGAACTAAGCACCCATAAGGAGCTGTGCATCTTTTGGGTTCCCAGCCACCAGGACATTGATGGAAATGAAATAGCTGACAGGCTCGCAAAGGAAAGTGCTGTTACAAATCAACTGTCACTTGATGATCCTAAGATTCCATTAAGGACGATTTACGCTCTGTGGTAAACGCTGTAGCCAGATCCGACAGAAGGTGGTACCATACAACGAACTGCAAGATAGCTTGCACTATGTGTAAGAAAATCAACAACAGACTAGCCCAGTATATTCTGCAACTACCAAGAAGAGATTCATTGCCTGACCGCATGAATGCGATGAATGCAGGAAGTGTAGTAAGACAGAGGCCAAAAGGTTCTGAAGCACCTCATCTGCCGGTGCCCCACCTTATGCGCATCAAGACTTAAATATCTATGAAAACCCTGGCTTACCTGACTGGAAGAGGCAGCCGACAGGGCACCTCAAAAGAACATACTCGACGACTAACGTGCATTGTACACCAGCCGCATCCTCCGGTTCCACTAAGTACTATGCAGTCTATGTGTGACTCACCCCAGGGGTCAACTGGTGTAACCTAACTCATATTGCAAAATATTTGGCAGCTGCAGTTGTCAACTCTTACAGACCACAAGCTACAATGACAACCCTAGCATTGCAGAAACTGCTGCAATGTTATCTTCAAGCTGCCTTAAACATAACTTTGGTCTCAAAAGTATACGGATCTTAGGCTTATGTTCGAGGTGTGCTCAAGAAGTATGGCGAATTTTGAATTTTTGCGGTTTACGTATATTCGAATTTCAATTTTTTTGTGGCGTTATGTTGGTACTCATGTGTCTCACTTATGCCGACAAGCTCGGCCATTTTGAATGTTCACTTAATTGTTGACAGCTGCTTTGCTTGCACTAGTTTTGGCTCGTCTTTGATTTAAAAAACATGGATCAAAGAACCTGTATCAAATTTTGTATGAAAAACGAGATTAATTGCGCGGATGCATTCCGAATGTTGACTGAGGCATACGGAGCTACCTTGGACCGAAGCAACGTTTATCGGTGGTACAAAATGTTCTCAGAAGGCCGAGAAGATGTGAACGACGAAGAGCGTGCCGGACGCCCGAGCACTTCAGCAACAGACGAAAAAATTGATGAAGTGAAGAAAATGGTATTGGCCAATCGTCGAATCACCGTTAAAGAAGTTGCTGAGGACCTAGACATATGGATTGGCTCGTGCCATTCGATTTTTATCAATGATTTGCGCACGCGACGCGACGGGTCGCAGCGAAATTCGTACCAAAATTGCTCAATTTCGACCAAAAACAGCATCGCATGAACATTGCTAATAAGATGTTGGACTCTGTCCGCGACGACCCAAATTTGCTCCAGAGGGTCATAACTGGTGACGAACCGTGGGTTTATGGTAATGACGTGGAAACCAAAGCCCAATCATCTCAATGGAAGCTGCCGCACGAACCAAGACCGAAAAAAGCGCGCCAAGTTCGGTCGAATTTGAAAGTTTTGCTTACAGTGTTCTTCGATTGCAGCGGTTCTTGGTTCATGAGTTCTTGCCACAGGGTAGAACGGTCAATAAGGAATATTACCTGAAAGTTACGCGCAATTTGCGCGAAGCAATCCACCAGAAACGCTCGGATTTGTGGAAGAACAAAAATTGGCTTTTGCACCACGATAACGCCCCTGCTCACACATCGTTGCTCGTGCGCAACTTTTTGGCCAAAAACAACACACTAATAATGCCGCAGCCACCGTATTCCCCAGATCTGGCCCTCTGTGACTTTTTCTTGTTCCCTAAACTGAAGAGGCCCATGAAAGGACGACGCTTCACTACGATTGACGAAATAAAGACGGCATCGAAGGAGGAGCTGAACAAGATCAAAAAAAATGATGTTTTGAAGTGCTTCGAAGATTGGAAAAACCGTTGGCACAAGTGTATAATATCTCATGGGTATTACTTTGAAAGGGACAAAATAGATATTCATGAATAAATAAATAATTTTTTAAAAAACACAAAATTAGCGATACTTGTTGAACACATCTCGTATTATACATTTACATAGGTATACACACTCTCTCATATTGTAGGCATATTTTGTTATGTGTGGCTGTCAAGTAAATAAGACTGTCAACCCTGTGGTTGACTCAAGAAATTTTCCTCAACCCTAACTATCGAGTTGTTGAGCAAGTGTTGCAAAATTATCTGTTTGTGGCATTTTCAGCACTGAAACTTGTGGTATTTTTTAGGCACTTTTTACAGCAAAATATTTAATGATTAGATGACTTGCAGATTATGTGCAACTTTTTGTTGAACTTCTTGAGCTTTTATGTTTTCCGAGTTCCTTTCGCTCATAGGGATATAGGTACGGATACATTAAACTTCAAGGTTAGCGAATTCTTGGAACATCTACCTGATCTAAGGCGTCGCCAGCTTAATGCATGGGACAACATAAATGGCAGCTACAGTTGCTGGAACTTTGCCGACTAAATGCAAATCTGGCAGCTCTGTCAAAGTGAAGGCAGCCAGCTTTTGGAACCTGTTTTCCTTATGCAGACCACCTTGCGAACTGGAACTGCGGCAGAACTTTACTCCGTCTCCTTTGTTTCAAATGATTTCCTTGGTGTCGGCCTAGGCTTTTCTCCCCGAGGTTTTTCTGCGTCGGCTCTGCTACACTTGCAATAAGAATTGTCCAAACGGCAATGGTGGACAATGGGAAATAGTTAGGTGGTTGTTGGTCCATCAGGCAATTGCGTTCACTTTAGATTCGTGCAGTTGCCTGTTGAGACCTGACCAAGCTGATCACTTTAGTTGCTGCGCCTGCGCAAGGCTCCAGCTGCAAGTGGCACCCATTACCCGCTACCGCAACCGCCTCGTAAACAATTAAACACCAAAATTCTATTTACTAACAGGCAACGCAAGCTTTTGCGCTCCAAGATGCTTTATTCTAAAATTCATTTCTAAGCAGCAGACCGCTGTGAGCCGTCAGCCGATTTGTCCATTGCATAAAATGAAGGATTCTCAATTTGCGGTGAGATGTTCTCAAACTGCCCAGCAGAGATGCGTGTAAAGATTATGCTAACACCTTCAAGCATGCACAGAAAAACGCCACCCATAATAGCACTGCTTGCCATGGAGGCCAGACCCTTACGTGACGATAGTACAGCACCAGTAGCAGCTCCGCTCATAATCGAATTCCAGGGATCATCCTTGCCGCGTAGACGCGATAGCGTGCAATCGAATGTGCTAAAGATGGCACCCCAGGCGGCAAAGCTGCCAGCAGTTTTTGGTCCACCCTTCTTGGCAGCCATCAGGCAGGTCTGCAGACGTTGCTCCATGCCGGCTGGCGCATTACGAAAACCACGTAAGGCTGCAAAAAGTCCACCTCCGGCGCCGCCCATGGCAAAGGCACCACCGCAATCGTCCACAATACGATAGGGACAGGGTTCGCGTGCGTATTCCATTATTTTCTTAATTTGCTGATAAAAAAAATTATTTCCGAAATTATTTCTATACAATTTCAAAGTGTATTTAATAATTTAGCAGCTTTGTTGATGCAAGTGCGAAAATACAATTTTAACTGGACTGTCAAGGCCTGCCTAGTCGAATGACTTGTCAATTTGTTAATGTGTGGCAAACTCAGTTGGCAGGCTGGCAGCAGCAGTAGAAAAGTTGGCAGCGCAAGGTAAGTTAAAGAAAAGAGTTGGCAACACTGTGTGCGTTATGGTAAAGATGATTTGAGAGGTGGAAACAGTGTAAGTTTTGAAACTTAAAACGTAATTAAACGTAGACAACCTAAATGGTAACTTTTTAAAGAAAAATAATCTATTTCTTTCAAAACTAGTTGGTAGCTCTAGTGACTATTTAAATAATATAGAGGAGTACAAATAAGAACAGTTGACCTTATTTTATACAAAGAAAGTAAATTTATTCAGAAAAGCAAAATAGAGTGTGTAACTTATCCACGTCTCTAGCCCGAGGGGTGTTCCTTTTAATGATATGCACCTTCTCACGTCAGTAACTGGCCAGACACTTGGATTTACAAAATAAAAATTGAAACAAGGAAGCAAGATAAAAATTGAACATTATATCAAAAAAAAAGTGCCAAGGGATCAACGTTGACCAAAAGAGTGACTCATAATATAGGATTGGTCAAGGATGTTCGAAGGTGCAAGTCAAGATAACTTAGGATATAAGAAGTGATAGATTGGATAGACAGTTCGAAGAGAAAATTATAAAAGTTAATATAAGGTTGTCAAAAAAGTCTTGCGGTATTTCCGCAAGCTTGTCTTTGCAAGCGCGTAGTTCTAGTTGTATTCGTCGCATCGGTTCACGCTAGAGCTTTTTGAAAGCTCTTTTCACGTGCTAACACGTGCTTGATTAATTGTTGTTTGCTTTTAGTCGTTCGTGAGTTATAGCGTCTCAAACATGGAGCAAAATAAAGAGAAAATACGGCATATTTTACAGTACTACTACAATAAAGGCAAAAATGCATCTCATACTGCCAATAAAATTTGTGCAGTTTATGGACCCGATACAGTTTCCATTTCCACCGCACAACGATGGTTTCAACGTTTTCGTTCTGGTGCAGAGGTGATCGAAGATGCGCCACGGTCCGGAAGGCCTGTTGTCGAAAATTGCGATAAAATCGCTGAATTGATCGAAAGAGACCGGCATAGTAGCAGCCGTAGCATCGGCCAAGAGCTGGGCATGGGTCATCAAACCGTTATAAACCATTTGAAGAAGCTTGGATTGGAAAAGAAGCTCGATGTATGGGTGCCACACGACTTGACGCAAAAAAACATTTTTGACCGTATGGATGCATGCGAATCGCTTCTGAATCGCAACAAAATCGACCCGTTTTTGAAGCGGATGGTGACTGGCGATGAAAAGTGGGTCACTTACGACAACGTGAAGCGTAAACGGTCGTGGTAGAAAAGCGGGGAAGCTGCCCAGACGGTGGCCAAGCCTGGATTGACGGCCAGGAAGGTTCTTCTGTGTGTTTGGTGGGATTGGCTGGGAATCATCCACTATGAGCTGCTCCCCTATGGCCAAACGCTCAATTCGGACCTGTACTGCCAACAACTGGACCGCTTGAATGCAGCACTCATGCAGAAGAGTCCATCTTTGATCAACAGAGGCCGAATTGTCTTCCATCAGGACAACGCCAGGCCACACACATCTTTGGTGACGCGCCAGAAGCTCCGGGAGCTCGGATGGGAGGTTCTTTTGCATCCACCGTATAGTCCGGATCTCGCACCAAGTGATTACCACCTATTTCTGTCCATGACGAACGCGCTTGGTAATCGGAAGTTGTCCTCAAGAGGTCCTGTGAAAATTGGCTCTCCGAGTTTTTGACAATAGGGAAGCGAGCTTCTATAAGAGGGGCATATATGAAGTTGGCATCTCGTTGGGAACTCGTCATCGAACAAAACAGCGCATAGTTGACTTAAATCGCATTATTATAACCAATTTTATGAACAATTGAAAATTCAATAAAAATACCGCAAGACTTTTAGGTCGGACGGAGAGATACCAAAAAGTTTCCGAAAATTTCGATTTAAATGGCGCGCGCAAAATGAATCGGTATATTTTTTTTTTTTATTAGGTTGGTAGGACTGTCTTTGACATCTTGTCATAATTTGCCTTATTAGTATTGGTTTTGCAGCTGTTGTTGTTAGTCGAAAAAAGGAAGCTCTTCGATTTTTGCAATGGAAAAAAACGTGTATCAACGAGTTTGTTTGAAATTTGGTGTTGCGAATGAATTTTCATGTGTCGATTCGCTTAAGATGTTGCAAAAGGCCTTCACTGAGGACTGTATGTCCAAAACACAGGCATACGAGTGTTACAAATTGTTCAGAGAGGGTCGTGAAGACGTCACTTATTTGCCTCGTTCCGGTCGTTCTTCAACATCAAATACCTAAGAAAACGTCGATGCAGTGAAGAAAATTGTGCTCGAGAATCGTAGAGTTGGTATTCGTGAGATTGCTGCAGACCTTGCCATCTCATATGGATCAGCGAAAACAAATTTTGGTTGAAGTTTTGGGCATGAAACGCGTCACGGCCCGACTCGTGCCAAAAACGTTGAATTTTTTTTTCATTATTTTGGAATTTTTGGCCAACACTCAACGAATGTGGTTGCTCAGGCTTCGTATTCACCAGATATGGCACTGTGTGACTTTTTCCTGTTCCCCTAACTCAAATTGTCATTAAGCGTTTTGACACCATTGAGATCATCAAACAAAATTCGAAGAAGGAACTCAAAGCCATCCCTGCCCAGGCCTACCAGAAGTGTATGGATGATTGGATCAAGCGTTATAATATGTGTGTAGGCTCTAATGGTAAATACTTTCAAGGCAATAATAAGGATATTAATTAAAATATAAGAAAAAGGTTTTTTTTACAATTTCCGGAAACCGGACCAACCCTTAATTAAAGCAAGAACACCTCTAGCAACATTGACGATGTTGCAAATATGATTATTAAAATTAAGCTTATGATCAAGCAAAACACCAAAGTCGGACGTACTCTCGATGCGTTCTAAGGTAGAAGATTCTAAAGAACAAGTAGCCAAATAAGGAGCAGAATGATAAAACGTCATAAAATTACATTTTGACTGGTTGAGAAAGAGTTGGTTGATATTGCACCAAGATTGTAAGTTATCAAAATCATGCTGTAGAAGTAAGTGCTTATTTTTATCGGAATAGGACAGACAGAGTTTAACATTATCCGCATACATAAGAATGCCAGAAGATTTGAATACTTGAGGGAGATTATTTAAAAATAAATTAATAAAAAGAGGGCGTAAATGGCTACCTTGAGGTACCCCTGACGTGACCTTAATTTCTGTAGATTTGCAGCCTTTAAAAACTACCTTTTGGACTCGATTAGATAAGTAGGACGAAATACAAAGTAAAAGGCAAGACGCAAGCCCCAAACGTGAGAGTTTTACAATGAGAAGATTATGGCTTACTGAGTCAAATGCTGTACTGAAATCAGTATAAATGACATCAGCTTGCTTTTTTTTCGGTAAAAGCTAGATTAATTAGAGACGTAGGTTCTAAAAGGTTAGTAGATGGTTGGTTGGTTGGTTGGTTTGGGTGCCGTTTGAGTGACAACATATTCAAACTCAATTAGCGCTAATGCGACATTTTGTTATACGACTTATGGGAACCACTGCTGTTCCGTTTACTCAAACCATCTCGATCCGTTAATAAACCTGCTGATGTCGTCTATGTTCTTTTCTGCCAAGTCACGTAGGCTTCCTAACGCGAAGCTTCCTAGTGCTCTGTGGCGTAAGGACCCCAATCGTGGGCACTCACATAAATAATGATAAACTGTCTCTTCTGTGTTCTCCTGGTCACAGCTTCGGCATCTGACGTTGTAGGGCCAGCCCATTTTCTTTGCATGGTCTCCTAACGGCTAATGTCCGGTTATTGTCGATGCTATTCCGAAGATCATTGTTCTTAGCTTGCTTAGCAGTTCGACCGTTCTACGCTTGTCGTATCGCGTCCAAATTTCCTTTGCAACTCAACACCTTACATGCTTCTCTGTACCAAAGACTTCCGCCTGGAAGATGCTGTTTCTGTTGCCTAGGCGATAAGAGAGAGATACTTCGAGTTCGTCCTAGTAGACCCCTGCTCCTACACCGCGATCCATCTTGGATCCGTCAGTATAGATTGCAGCTGCGTCTGTTCTCATTACCCTGCTCATGTCCTACTCCTTTCGCGTCGTTAGGTTAGTAGAAGTGGACCGACGTTTTATAAGCCCATGTTGGGAATCCGACATTAAAAAAAGACAGTAGTGTTGCAATTGTGAATTGATAATCCTTTCAAAAACTTTTGGAATTGATGAAAGCTTGGCAATACCGCGACTTGATTACTGGAGACTAAAATGCAATTAATATAAATATTTTATTTTATTATAGAGATGCAGATAATTAAGAAATTTAAAAATCTTTCTTAACGCTTTAATGCCACATTAAAAAATATTTTTTTAGCAATGGTTGAATAATTTGTACCAAGCTACTTTTGACTCCTAAAATTAAATCTGACCTTCAAAATTGTGTAGGATTTTTCTTTTACCTGTGAGGTGAGAAAATCTTAAAGAGGCTCTTAAGAATTTAACTTAAAAATAAGTCACTTATGAACATTCTAAACTTTGGCTTTATTTATTTTTGAACAGCTTTTATAGTATTTAAATATTCTGTTATTATATTTTATGATATATAAAAAAACTAGTTTCATACAGTAAGTACCTCAAGCCACTATTGGGCATTAGAGGGTTAAAGAGGCAACCAATTATTTATGTTTTTATGTGTAATCGCCAATCCAGCCTGTTCGAGATTGTATCGGGCCAGAAAATTCGCATTATTTTGCGGAGGCATCGATTTATGAAAACCTGCACCATTTGGTGGTCAGCGGATGCGATGTTCCAGGTTTCGTACCCGTACAAAAGAGTGGACCACACGTTGGAGTTAACTAATTTAATTTTTGTGCGGCGCGTGATAATCGTGGAATTCCACACAGCATTCAGAGCAACGAAAGCTTGCTTCGCTTTCTTTATACGGTTTTCGATATCTTCCTTATAGCCACCATTTGCAGATATAATACTCCCCAAATAACCAAAGGAGCCTACGTCCTCAAGCTCAAGCTTAATTTGGCATTTTTGCGTGCAGCTTGCATTTATTCGCATCACTTTTGTTTTGCCGATGTTTATTTTTAGACCTACTTCTACAGCAGTTTGTGCTACCAGCGTTAGTTTTTTTGACATATCTGCAAAAGAGTGAGCCATGAGACAAATGTCGTCAGCGTAATCCAGGTCATCGAGCCACCCATTCAAACCCCAAGCATTTCGCTTGTAGCTTTGCTCATCACGACGTCCAAAACAATATTAAAGAGTATAGGTGATAGGACACAGCCTTGTCGAACTCCAGTAGTGACTGGTATACGTCCACTCAGTTCCTTTTTGTGTAGGATGCGACAGCTAACGTTGGTGTATAAAGCTATGATTAGCTGGATTAGACGGTTTGGTACTCCTTTGCAAGCTAGTGCATTCCAAATCGCATGATGGTAGAGGGCCTGATTGGCTGCAGATAACTTAGATGGAACGCGGCGTTGCACCCATTAAAATTTCTGAATTTTTGATTATTTGTATATTAAAATATAACAAAAAAAATAAATTATCTTATTGGTAAATATAATTAAATTTCGTGTATTAAAAGTGCAACGAAATAAATGTCTGTATACAAACCGTCCAATTTTTTTTCTACCCTCCGTACTAACGCAGAAAAGTATGCTACACATTTTTGCTAGCAACATTGAAACAGCATTTAAGCTGGCAACATGCTGCCCAACATCACGTATACGTCATGTTAACAACTACCATTGACTTCCTAGCCAAAATAAAATCTATTTATATTACAATGTAGCAACTTTTCACCACTTCCCCAAAAAAGAGCCAATCCAATACATTGAGTCGAATTAAATTAGCCAGCAAATCAAGCAGTCAGTCAATTGGCCAATTAAGCAGTCAACAGAGTTTTGGCTAGGTGTTGAGATTGCGAAGCTTCAATCAATTTCAAATCAATATAATTTTCTATTTATTACGATTATAAAATAAAAGCTGCAAATGCTTTAGTATACGGAACATGATTTTGACATCTATGTGCGGATTAGTTTATACACAGAGAGAAATAAAACGAGGAAAAAGGAACAAGCCAATGCAAATGTTGACAATAAAATGGGGATATAATAGACTCGTGTCTGTCTGTTTGTTGAATAAAAGGAGCTCTTAGACTATAATAGCTGCAAAAGATGAAATGTCACCAAATCGTGCGCATTATTTGCATGCAGTTCTATTTATCGTTTATCGTCTTATATCGAGGCAATGCTTGAGAGTTGGGACAAAGATATACGAGGTGTGTTCAAAAAGTAAGGTGACTTTTCAAATTTCGCGGGCAACGTATTTTCGATTATCGACTTTTTTGTTTTGTTGTGTTGGTACACTCTTCCCGAACATCTGTACCAAATTTCAAGTGAATGGCATTTTTTGTTTGGTTGTGAGAGGCGTAAAGGTTATAAGTGTTTTGCGTGCTCGGCGATTTTTTGCTATCGAAAAATATGGATCAACAGATTTTTGTGTGTAAAAAATAAAATTAAGTGCTCCGTAACACTTGAAATGTTGACAGTAGCATACGGTGAAACTGTTCTGAGTAAAAAAAATGTTTACAAGTGGTACAGACTCTTCCCAGATGGCCGGGAAGATGCCAATGACGAGCCTCGCTCTGGACGCCCAAGCACGTCATCAACTGATGAAAACGTTCAAGCAGTGAAGAAAATTGTTTTGGAAAATCGTCGAATCACTATCAGAGAAGTTGCTGAGGATGTCGATCGCTTGGCTCGTGGCATTAAATTTTTTCTAACGTTTTGGGCATGAGACGTGTGTCAGCGAAGTTTGTTCCGAAATTGCTAAATTTTGACCAAAAGAACCGTCGCATGAGCATCGCTCAAGAGCTGTTGAATGACGTCAACGTCGACCCAGATTTACTCAAAAGGGTCATAACTGGTGACGAACCATGGGTATATGGTTATGATATCGAAACCAAAGCCCAATCGTCCCAATGGAAGCGGCCAAAAGAGCCAAGACCGAAAAAAGACCGCCAAGTTCGATCAAATGTCAAAGTTTTGCTCATTGTTTTCTTCGATTACCATGGCTTGGTGCATCAGGAGTTCTTACCATATGTTCGTACGATCAATTAACAGTATTATCTGGAAGTTATGCGCAGATTGCGAGAAGCAATACGAAGAAAACGTCCAGAATTGTGGAAAAACAATTCATGGCTTTTGTATCACGATAATGCCCCTGCTTAATCATCTTTGCTTGTGAGAGATTTTTTGGCCAAAAACAAAACCACAATGATGCCTTAGCCACCATATTCACCGGATTTGGCCCCATGTGACTTTTTCTTGGTCCCAAAACTAAAGAGACCTATGAAAGGACGGAGATTTGCAACGATTGAAGAGATAAAGACTGCATCGCTGGAAGAGGTCAAGGCTATATCGAAAAGTGCTTATGAGAAGTGCTTTGAGGATTGGAAAAACCGTTGGCATAAGTGTATTGGATCTGAGAGGGATTACTTTGAAGCGAACAACATAAATATTGATGAATAAATAAATATTTTTTCTTAAAAATACAAAGTCACCTTACTTTTTGAACACACCTCGTATATATAAAATTGCAAATATTTAAGACCCTGCTGCTATAGAGTAAAATATGAACGTATTTTTAAAAGTTAGGTGAAATTTATTTTTTGTTAGCAAGTAAGAACGGACGTCTGATGAAAACTTCAGAAAAGATATCCAAAAATTGCCAAACATACCAAACTTAATTTTTTATCCGGTTTGAATTCGCAAGTGAAATCATATTGTTTTGCCAAAATAGGCTTAAAAAGGCATTAAATTTGAAGGAAAATATTTTTGTAAATATGCTATGATATTCCAAGATTCGATTTATGGCAGCTTTAAGCTATAAATTTTTTGATAATTGTATTAAATAGTTTGTTTTCGGATCCAATCCAAAAAATAGCAAGCACAACTCAAAAGGAAATTTTGCTATGGTCTAAGTCTTGCTTAAAGAAATTTCCCTCGTAATCAGAATTGCTTAGTTGCGGCTAATTTCAATCGAAAGGTGTAGAACTGTGCTAACAAAGAGAAAGGGAAATACTATATGAGGGAAATTTGGAGCACAGAAAAACTAAAACAAACGAAACGAGAGCAAGGCCGAATATTGCCTTACAAAGAAATGGCGTCAAAAAATGGCGTTACAAAAATACAAAATGGCGTCACAATTAAAAGAATTTCTTAAACCTTATGCTTGCTAAAATATTGGTTTTATTTTTAAACATACTTTTTTCCATTTAGCTAGTAAAAAATAATAAATTAACTTATTTATTTTTAATGCATAATTTTAATTTTGTTTTTTAGATATGTTGACATATTCGCCATATATTAAATTCCATATTACTTAAATACAATTTATTCAAATATAACATATTTCAAGCAGTTTTAAGCTTTTTTTATTGCAACTTAAGGACTTCATATTTTATGTCCTTATTCAACCCAATTTATTCTGGAAATGGACCAAACTTGCAAAATGTTGCATTCATAAAATTTTCTTATTTAAATGGAAAACGTAACTTTTGTTTTCACCAGTCAGCACAATTTTTTCTCCATTTACATATGTAAAATTTGCACTTTTATTTAATAACTTTTAACCATAGAGTCAAGAGATAGTGCACAAAGTTCAGCAGGACGAAGTAGCCCTTACGGGCTATAAAGTCCTTTATAAAAGAAATAATTGAGCTGTGTATACCTGTTCGTGTGTTCGTTGGAACTTTTAACAATTTTAAAGCAAGGATAAAGTTTTATTTGAAAAAACCGATGTTTGTGACCTGAAATATCTAGGGACACGCTCCTCATTTATAACAATTACCAATTTCTTAATTATGATTCTTCGCATTGAATTTACTTGCATAAAATGTTTTTGATCCCATTGTTGAGAAAAGTTTAAATCACTTTTGATCTCCTAAACTTAAATAAAAAGATTTTAAATCACAATAAGACAGCATTTTTACGTGTCCACAAATAGGAGAAAAAATAAAACATAAGCCGCAAATTCTATTTATTCCTATTTAGTTGAACGGCAGTGTAAAATATTCATTTTGCAACGCGTGACAATAAAAAATAAAACACTCAAAAGTTGGCAGCATTTAACAATGAGAGCACCGGGGGGGCATTCTGAAAATAGGAAACCGTCTGCAATTTTACGGCGCCGAGCAAAGCCGCAAAAAAAAAGAAAAGGAAGCCAGCTTATACAAAAATAAAAATGAATTATATTCAAAAATAAAAAATATTCGCAAAGAGATTTAAAGCATATTTTAGACTGGCCTTGGTACAGCGAAATATTCGAAATAATGAAATTGCGAATTAAAGCAGAAGTAGATAGAATTTGATGTCTGCAAAATTGATAAAGCAACAAATTGCAATAAAATTAAAATTAAAAAATACAAGAAAAGGCAAACTTAAAAAAAAATTGCTTTAATAATAGTGTATAAATTCATTTGAAAATAAAATTAATTTTAGCAAATGAATAAATAAATAGGTAAATTAATAAAAGGTAAATTAGCAAATAAATAAACAGATATTTAAATCAATAAATAAACAAATAAATAGGTAAATTAATATATACATAAAATGGCGATATATGTGAATAATAAAATATATAGGTAAATTAATAAATAACATAAACTACTAAATAATTAGGTGAATTAATAAATAAATAGGTAAATTAATAAATTTTTTTTATTTATTTATAAATTAGAATTTAATTCTAAAATATAAAGAATGAAGCCAGAGCAACAAGGCCTTCAGGCTGGATTTAAATTTACTATATACATTTAGTTGATTATTTTAAGTGTGGAGGTTAGTTTAATAAATTTCTTTATGTTTTCAGTGTTACTCTCTGTAAGTAATTCGGATGGTTTCGGATATTGTAAAGAGGTGCATAGGTTCTGGATATATTGACAGTGTTTAAGGAGGTGCTCCATTGTAAGGTTTCTTGCGTTACAAAATGGATATATCGGTTGGGGTGTTTTGTTAAGTAAATGCTCGTGTGTGAGTTTTGTATGACCCAATCGGAATCTCGTGTAAATAATGGCGTCTCTTCTATTTATGATTGTAGGGAATTGTATTGGGATACGTAGTGGATTTATAGTTTTGTAGTGGTGGGTGTAGTCTTTCCAGATTTTGTTTAGAGAAAGTTTGCTGGTTCTGTTGATCATTTTGTTTAAGTCGTTCTTGCTAAAAGTATTATGGAGTACGAGAGGAGAAGATGTAGCGGTTCTTGCTGCTGCATCTGCTAGCTTATTTCCTTTAATTCCTGCATGTCCTGGTGTCCACATAAGTTTAATTTTTATTTTATTTGCGGCAATGATGTCCCTGATTTTGCTTATGGTGGGTTGACTATTGTTGATGTTACTGACAGCGTGGAGTGTTGATAAAGAATCAGTGCATACAATGTATTTTGTTCTTTTGGTTGAGCTTGCAAGTTCAACCGCTACGAGGATGGCTTCCGCTTCGGCTGTAAATATTGACGTGTATGTAGGTTGTTACGGTGTCTGTTTTAGAGCCATCGGTAAAGAGATATTTCCAAGTGGGGAATTTTGATCTTATGCTGTTGAACGATTTAAGGTATATGTCATTCGGGGTTGTGTCCTTTTTGTAACGTAAAAGTTCAAGTATAATGGAGTTACTATTGAAATGCCATGGTGGCACCTTTTGTTTGTACTTTTGATTGGGCGATATTATGGTATTATGTTCTGCTGCTTTTTTGATAATAAGTTGAAGGGTTGATGGTATACGAAGAGCTGTTTTACGGTTAAGTTGGTTGGTAAGTGTTGTTTTGAGAGTTGAGTCGGATGCGTTATTGAGTCTGCTTATTTGTCTGCCGATGCTCCATTCAAATCTGGTGTTTAGATCAGGAAGTCCGGCTTCTGTGAGAATGTTGATGATGGGCGTTGTACGAAAAGCACCCAGAGCTAGTCTGATAGAGGAGTGATAAGGAGTGGATAATTTGTTTATATTGGCTTTGTTTGTTTTACCAAACACGCAGAGACCGTAATCTATTTTAGCCAAAATTATTGCTTTTGCTATATTAATAAGAGAGTTCGTGTTACATTTTAAAATATTTCTACTTAAACACTTAAGAATATTTAGTCTAGTGTTTAATGATTTGATTAATACTTTAATATTTTCAGTCCAATTATGTTTCTTATCAAAAATTAATCCTAATAGTTTAAGATGTTATTTTTTAGGTATAATTGTATTGTTTATCAATATATCTATTTGTACATTTGTGTTTTCTACATATGTGTAGATGCGATGATTTTTCTTTTGAAATTTTTGTACCTGTGAATTGGCACCATTGCTCTATTTTCACAAATAAATTATGAATTTGTGTGTTGTACCCCTCTTTTGGGTTGAACATAAGGCATAGATCATCTGCATACATTGTGTGTGTAAAAAACTTATCTTGGTTTATTATATGACTTAGTTTGTTGAAAGCTATCAGAAAGAGAGTCACTGACAATGGCGATCCTTGTGGGATACCATTGTGTAAATTCTCTTCCTTAGATAGTGTGTTGTTAACTTTTACCCTGAATTTCCTATTGCAAAGAAAGCTACGAATGTAATTGATAATTTTTTGACCAAATTTCCACTCCTGCAGCTGTTGTATAATACAATGTAGTCCAACTCTATCAAAAGCTTTTTCCATATCGAAAGAAAGAGCTGATACATGGTTTCTTGTGGAGAGGTTTTTGCAAATGTAGTTATCTATTATTAAGAGAGGGTCTATTGTATAGGCATATTGGTTTTGGGATAAAAGATTTTCTTGATTGAGAACCCACATTATTCGTTTTGACACTATCTTTTCAAGGGTTTTTGACAAATAGCAAATTAGTGATATTGGGCGGTACCCATCTATTAAATTTTTCGGCTTGTTTGGTTTACTTATAGGAACTATTGTTGCTACTTTCCACTGTTGGGGGATGGTGCTGGTGTCAAATATTTTATTATACAGTTCAAGGAGTTTATTTATGCCAGTAGGAGATAGGATTTTTAAAATATCGTAGGGGATGTAGTCGAACCCAGGAGTGGATCCTATTAGACTATTGAGGCATGATTGAAGTTCTATTACTGTTACTGGTAGCTCAATGAGTTTAGCTTTGCTTTTTGGGGTATAAGTTAGGGTGGATCTTGCAGTGTGTCTGTATTTGTTATGGATAAAACTATCAGAAAAGTTTGAGTCTTTCGAGTAGTCAGATCAGACCTTACTGAAAGCATTGGCCATAATATTTGGGTCACATGTATTGCCGGTTTCGGTTTTTAATGCGTGGATGTAATTGTTTTTGTGCACACCTGTTATTACATAGACTTTATTCCATAGCATTTTAGTGGATGAGTTGGGACTAATGTCTTTCGTAAAATTCACAAAAGCTTTTTTTTGGATTGTTTAGCTTCAAATTTGAATTTTGCATTAGCTCTTTTATATAAAAGCATGTTCTCTGTGTTTAAATTTCTTCTGAAAGTGTTTAGGTATTTTACTTTTTCCCTTTTTGGGTAAACTAATAAAGAATATGTTAATTATTAAATAAACATGTAAGTTAGTAAATTAATTTATTAAATAAATATGAAAAGTAATAAATAAATAAATAGCTGAATTAATAAATGAATAGGTAAATTAATAAATAAATAGGTTAATTAGTATTAAATAGGTTAATTAATAAAAGAATAAGTGAGTTAATAAATAAATAGGAGAATTAGTAAATAAAAAAGGTAAATTAATAAATAAATAGATACGTTAATAAATAAAAACATAAACAATAGATATTTGGTTATCTTTACAGATTTTCAAAAACTAATGATGCAGATCGACTCCAATGTAGAAAGAAGCGTATGGCCCTTAAACAGGTCCCTAAGAACGCTTTAAAAATAATGAATAAGGACGAAGGAAGGTTGATTGACGATTCGATTTCCTATAAGCACTTTTGCCCTCTCGGGTTTTGCCATCTTGTCGTGGTAAGGGGCATATTAGGGGCGATGAATCCAAAAGCGATACCGGCGGTAGCATAGCTATCGGTAGGACCGCCCAAGCCGGTAAGGTCGAGGAAAAATCCTGAAGCTAAGAGCAGTCCACAATAAACCCTGATGCCTTTTTGGCAGTCAAATTGCCATCATGTAAGCGTCTGTTTCCCCATATCAGGGGCGGCTTCTAACTAAAGAATCTTTGAACCCATCACTCATTGATTCTCATAAAAGATGTCAGAATAACATAGAACAAAACAATAATGGAAACATGTCTCCAAGGGGTACCTAACAATTATTGATCAATCTCCCTGCTACGTCAGCCAGCAAAGAGGATTTGGAGGTGCTAATTTCAGGTTATAGCGACTACACGATGAATGTAACCTTGAGGCTCTATGCTTCACTCAGGAGTACAGAATTCGTAGTAGTAGTAATATAAGCTCTTTTAGAGATTCAGTGCTTGTAAACTTGGCATGCTAACAAACTTATATAGACTTTTTATCATAATCATCGCCATTGAAGTTCACATAGCAATGGATGGGAAATAAGCCGGAGACCTACACTAAAAATATCACCAGCTCATTCAAGAACTTCTGAAATTTTCCGACATGCATTCAAAAAAAATAAATTGGACAAAATAATGCCTGCAAGTTAACGTACTCTCAGTAAGAGTAGATATATAAAAGATAAAGCTCAAGCTGCACTCAATGCCGTTGAGCTAGCTTGAGAATATTAATCGCTCTTGCAGCTTTGAGCTTTAGTAAGCTTTGAGCTTTAGTAAGAAAGCTTAGATTTGATATCTAGATTAAGTTAAGCTAGATTTACTTTTTTAGTCTTAATCGAAGGTCTCAAATGAAAACAATGAACATATTTAATAAAGACATTATACATATATAAAAAACAAAAATATGATGTACAAAATTAATTATTATCGAGAACAATAATATGAATTACAAAGTTAATTATGAACAAATTTAATAAAGACATTATATATAAAAAACAATAATTTGAAGTACAAAGTTAATTTGCATGATTATATCAAGACGCTTTCTGGAAATCCCTACAATAACTAAAGAAGTACTAGAAGAACTAATTTTACAACCTATCTTATAAGAACTTTAGCTAGTTTTATTTCGGTTCTGAAATAAATCAAATTTTGATTTCAAATAAATTCGATTTTTTATTTAAATGGATCTAGTATTATCAATAACAGAACAGCAATAGCGATAGGACCAAAGAATGAACTTTATTATGCAGCTTTTAAAAAATCCACTTTGAAAAGCAAATTTTGCACCATGACCTTGACCTGACTGGAGACTGTTGAGCAAAAGATACAATGAAAAAGGGTTCAAATTTTTCAGAACAGAAGTGACCTTCAAGCAACCACAAAATTTAATAAAAGTAAAAGAGTAAAAAAAACAAATTACAAATTTGAAAGGTTTGTAAAAAAAAAATTGTACCCCTCAAAGTACCAGGCGAACAGAAATGGCCAAAACTCAGCAGGCAACTTTAAATTAGCAACTGAAAGTATGCTGTGCCAATCGAACTGCATTTTTGACCCAAAAAAAAGTGTAGCATACCTTCAGGCATAAATTAAAAAATTAATCAACAAAATTTTGTAGCATACTTTTAGTTGCTTATATTAAGTTGCCTGCTGATTTTTGGCAATTTCTGTTCGCCTGGTAGTTGGAAAGTGGGTTTGCAGGAGAGGCGAGCTTGATTTAATGTTTTTAGCTGTTTTTCTGAGATCTTCTCTTTCAACAGGCTGATAACTAATTGTTCTCAAGATTTTGGACTGTGCTCGCTGTCAATAGTGGGTCTACTAACAGCGCCAGTTCCGGATTGGTTTTAGCACGCAGTTATAGAGAAGTATTTAATTGTCCAAGCTATGGAAAGAGGCTTTTTATTATTTCCTCAATACCGTCTGATGAACTGGGGTATCCATTTATTATTATTATTATTGGGTGTACAAATGTACTGCGACCCAGGTGGATCTATTGTATTCCCTTCATGGACTAGAGCTCTCCCAAAAATCCCAAGGCCTGCATGTATTCCAGTATTTTGTTTGGACTTACAGTAACAGCGATCTCCGGTGGGAGAACGTACATGTCTAGGAGCTTGTTTCTTTTACCACCGAATGCCATACATTCACATAACACATGCGCAGAAGATTCGTCCTCCATGCTACAGAAGCGACATAGTCCACTATTCACTATGGCAATTTTGTTTAGGTGGCTGCGTAGCCTACAATGTCCCGTCAGGAAGCCCGTCAGGATTCTCACGGTGTTCTTCCCGTACATTACCATGACTTTGAACCTCTTACGGTTGTCGTTGGGGAGGAGGGTTTCGGACTGTTTGAGTCCTCTATTCTCCAGGAATATTGTTATGTCCTGGCTCCCATCTAATCGTGAGCTTATTACTGGATTCTAAATTATTCAGTGACGTTCTCACTTCTTTAACCAGCCTTGATGTGATCTTGGCTTTGTTTAATGCGCTTAGTGCTGCTTGACTGTCAGACAGGATGGATATATCCTTGTCATGGTAGTTGTTTTGCAGATTGGATTCTGCACATCTTCCAATAGCACAGATTTCAGCTTAGAAAATGCTGGTGTGTCTGCCTAGTGGTTCGTAATATTTGGTCCTGGGTCCTACTACCCCTAGGTCACTTCTATGATCAACACCACTTTATTGCATGTGGTTTCATAGGGTGAACTGCTACAAGAGAGGTCCAAGCCTCTTTTGTGCTGAGTTTGGTATCATAATTTTGATTGAACCTGTTGGAGTATCCAAAGCCTATAATCTAGCCATCATCTTCAATTGCGATTATGTGATAGTTCTTTAGTTCCGTGCCGATTGTTAAAACTTTTCCTTTTTATGGAAGAGAACTCTTTAGCCAGTATTTATAAATAATATCGTAGTCCAAGCAGCTGGTGCTATATTTGGCGTTTTACGGGAAGTAACCTATCACGATGCTATGCTTTGGCCCTCTTTTAAATTGAATCAGGTTTTTGTTTGATTGAATTTTCCACCAGGAGCTGCTCTGCCAGACTTTTGCGGTGGCTTTTCTACGAAGCCTATTGTAGTAGGCTGTTTAAAAAATACAAAAATGAGATATACCTGCGTTCGACATTTTATATTTAGTTTTAGTTTTAGTTTTTCAGTTCAACGGAACACAACAATTTTGTTTAAGCAAAAATAATTTTTAGTTTTTTTTAAATATTTTTATTTTATTTTTTACGCACAAAAAAATTATTTTTAAAGTTTCATTTCTTTTTCGATATTAACGCATATATTCAAAATGGCGAAATTCCAGCTTAATGCACTCCAGAAATCTTTTCTTAATGTTCACAAACTTCACCGGGCTGTTCCTTTCAAGATTTTTGTACGCTATGAGCAGCAGGATTGTAAATCAACTTCGAAAGGAGTTGTTTTGGGACTCTACTCTGGCGACAAGCCAAAACTAACAAAAGCAGGCGAACATTTTGATGAAGAGCGCTTGAGTGGCAAGCTTGTGACACTTGTCAAGGAATATGGACTGACTGGTCAGCTGGGTATGGGTAAACTGTTTACCAATTTGGATGAGGAATACAGCTATGTAGGCATTGTGGGCCTTGGCAAAGAGGGCATTGGCTATAATCACGAGGAGGCACTTGACGAGGGGCTAGAACATGTACGCGTCGCAGCAGCAGTGGGTGCACGTATTCTCCAAATGCAGGGTTGCAGCGAAGTGCATGTGGACGGCATGGAGTATCCGGAGCAGGCGGCAGAAGGCTCAGCACTTGCAGTTTGGCGCTACAATATCAATAGGAACAAGGCAAGTCGAACTGCGCTGCCAAAATTGGATTTGTACGGTTCCAGTGGAAGGGATGCTTGGACGCGTGGTCTGGTCAAGGCCGAATCACAAAATATGGCACGCCATCTGACTGATGCACCCGCCAACCAAATGACGCCTGCTATTTTTGCACAGGCCACCGTTGATGCGTTGTGTCCGTGCGGCATCACCGTGGAAGTGCGCAATCTCGACTGGATTGAAAGTGCTGGACTCAACTCTTTCCTAGCGATAGCCAAAGGTTCCTGTGAGCCGCCGCTTCTGCTGGAGATTAGCTATTGCGGCACAGCGCCAGACGAGTCGCCTGTGCTTCTACTGGGCAATGGTTGTACCTTTAACAGTGGTGGGCTCTGTCTTGAGCGCAAGCCCGAATTAGAGGAGGGTCGTGGCTCAAATGCGGGTGCTGCAGTTGCCGTTGCTGCCGTCCGTGCAGCTGCAGCGCTGTCACTGCCCATCAATATAAATGCGGTCATACCGCTCTGTGAGAATATGCCCTCAGGCTTAGCCGTCAAGCCAGGTGATGTGATTAAGCTGCTCAACGGTTTGACTCTGGGCAGTCCGGATACGTCATTGGCTGCATCTCTGATGTTGGCCGATCCGTTGATATATAGTCAGACTACATATAAGCCAAAAGTTATTGTGCAAATGGCTTCGTTGGGACTAGGCGTACGTGCAGCCTTAGGTGCTTCCTCCACGGGACTCTGGACCAACAGTACCTACCTATGGAAAGAGTTCCAGCGAGCTGGTTCCGTGACTGGGGATCGCCCTTGGCGCATGCCACTATGGAAATACTTTGAGAACTTAGTTACGCCACAATTAACCTACGATCTGTGTAATAAAGGCAAAGGACCTGCCGACTCTTGCCTAGCCGCAGCCTTACTCCATCACCTAGTGCCTTGTGTGGATTGGGTACATTTGGACCTACGTGGCACGGGTCTGCTGGCAAAGGAAGGAGTGCCTCCGTACTTGCTTTCCAATCGTATGACTGGAACATCTACTCGCCTCGTCGTTCAATTTCTTCAACAACTGGCGTGCAAAAGGCAGAAGTAATAACTTTGGTTCAATGTGCATTTTGTTACACATCCTGGATAAGGTTAATCAAAATTGTATAGTGCGTTGTTAATAAAAAGAATATAACAAAAAAAAAACAGAATTTTTTACTTATTGGAGGAATTTTTAGCGGGAGCCAAGGATATATAAAACAGCGCTCATCAAACTGGAAGGTGAAAGTTCTCTTGAGAGGATACGCGCCAAGTCATAATTCGAACATAAAGCTCTAAAAGGCTCATGTAATGCATAATTTGTGGTGCATTGTACCATTTAGTAGACTTTTGTGCAGAACAAAGAGCTCCTAACTTCACAAGGTCTTCGATGTCTACTTCTATGTATTACATATATTTATTAACAGCAGAAATTAAATGAAAATAAATTAAGTTTCCAGACAATCTTGTAGAATACATTTGATGACAATAAGATCTAAGCACATCGATCCGCATAAAAATAATTCCAACTAAAATTCGATTTGTGTAAGACTATTTTTAAATAGTAGTAATAAATAGTTTTTTTTTATTGCTTCCATATTTGTTACGCCTGTCGTAAATGACAATTTTAACTCGTAGGGCTTTTTAGACCATACAGCCTCGGTAGTTCGCAGTTTGTCGTAGTATGTGGGCCAGCGCATTTAACACGAACTGGATTTTTAGTACAGTAATACTAGCGTTAGGTTTAAGTTCCAGGGAGAAGATCCTTCTTAAAGATGTTGTATATGTTGGTAACTGAATGTCCATGTTCTGCAAGTTCAGATATAATATCTTCTTTGTCAGTGGAATGATGCATATTACGTAAAATAACTTTGAATCCTTTTTCTTCTTTTGGTCGGAATGTGTTCTTTGAGTAACTTTATTGTTAATGTATAGTGTATTGATTCCTTTGTTTGTATTTTAATTTCATTATTGTTTAGTACTTTTAGTTCATAGTTGTTTTGTACTTGTTCATTTAAGGCGTTTATTAGGGTGCTTAAATATTGGACATTCTGCACATGGATAGGCGGCGGCTTAGGTGCATTTTTTGGTTTGGCGACCCCTGGTTTTATTTGCGTTGACACGCTCTCAATATTTTCGTCTTCTCGCTCATCCTCTATTTGTTCCTGGGCCAAGATGTCAAATCTGTTTGGTGAGGGCGGTTTGCTCAGCCTGTATGTGAGATATTGTTGTTTTGTTGATTGTTTTTTTGTTTCTTATTTGTAGTATTTTCTGTTTTATCGGGGGAACCGCGGCCGTGTTTCGGAGCAGAGAGCATTGGTGTTATTGGTTTTAGTTTTGAGCCTACCTCTAAAGCTGCTGTATGGATGCTAGTTGACATTACCGATTTGGCGCTTGCTGATGTTGATCCGGTGGTAGCCATTGTGGTTGATGCTGTTGTTGTAGTGCTGGAGCTGTTAGTTGTAAATAGTTAGTGTAATAGATTTCCATGGACTTGTACTCTGTTCAGGATATTATATAGTTATTAATGGAAATAAAAAAAATAAAATAGATTTTACTATTTACCCATAAATGCAAGTATGATCGGCGCCGTGATTGGATGTGAAATTGAAAATGAGTGTATCTAATGGAGATGTGTTATGTATTTCGTAAAATTGGGTGAGTTCACTAGAGGTGTTGCTGTAGGTCCAGCTGCCTAATAACATGGTCTTATCGCTTTTCGGGAACACCGCCTGCAAATTAAAAAATTAAAAAAAAAAAAACTATATAGAACTCACGAGGCACATGGAGACAGTCTTACCTGGACTTCAAAACTTTTTGGAGCATTATCGATGTTCTTCTTTGGTGTCTGTTCGCTAGCGACATGGGACACGGAAATGCCGTTCACAACAACAGTATGGGCCAAACGTATCCACACTGCTGCCTTGGATCCCTTATAGCAAAAGCATGACCCAAGTGACATGCTTGGTTGTATCATTCTTATTGGTGGATTCACACAGAACATTTGGCCCAGCAGCAATTCAACCAAATAGCCTCCTCCACAAATGACTTGCCCATTCACCTTGATGATTTTGGTTCCTAATTTTTCCATAGCAAAGTTATGTCGATGTTGCACCTTAGCTAAAGAATTTGCTTCTTGGCACAACTGCTTCTTGTTGGCCATTACCTCCTTCAAATGTTCTATTTCCTTCTTGAATGTACCAATTGCCTGCATTATAATTCGTTGAGCATCATTCTTGGCTGTTTGGGTCTGCCATTCGGCGTCATCTATATTATCGGCTGGTGGATTGCCAGCTACTCCGGCAAACTCGCGTTTGGTTTTGTGGTATGAGCACATAAGCTGGAAGTAAGGCTCCTTGGTAAAAATAAGCGCTTGGAAGTACGCCACATGTCATCCATTTTCTCAAGCAGTCTATCATGTTGCCTCGCATAACTCCCTATTGCTTGGTAAACGTAGAAAACCGATGCCGCAACAATAAGGGTGAGGATAGGGAATAATATGAACCAGGCTCGGTTGGGCTCCATTTTCGAAATTGAATTTATTCACAAAATTTTCAACACAAATTCACTTACTCTGATATCTGTGACAGTTGTGATTTTGAAGTGATTTGCAGCGCCTGTTAAGTTTAAAAAATTTAAAATATTACAAATTCATTAATTGTATACTTGAATTAGTTCTGTGAGCTAATAAAGACTTTATTTTATTCATTTAGTTTCTAAAAGCAACATATGGCTGATATATGTTTCAGTAATTGGCTTGGAATTCAGATGAGTGGGTGATTAGATCTACTCTCTAAGAGTTCTCTTCAAGTATGTTAGCAAGTAAAAATATTTGGTAAATTTTTGCTCCTAGTGCCGCACTTATATATTCCCTTCCTGACGTATTGATCTGCTATAGATCAGATTTTATGATCACGGAATTAATTCATAACAAGAAATTTAAATCTGTTCTACCAAGTCGGGAGACTTGGGCTGATGGCAGCCCCTATGGAAACCTCTGGTGGCATCAATGGTTCCCGGATGGGTCCAAAACTGAGCACCAGAATCTCTACCGCAATGGGCATCCAGCCCAGCGTCTTTCAAGCGGAGATTCATGCCACGACTTGCGTGCGAAAATATTGAATATCTCGTGAACTAAGAAAAGGACCATTAATTAAAAATATGCGTTATTTACATTATAAAATTGCGAATATGATGATATATTTTATTGAAATTTTCATTGTGGTGAACGGCACTAAAAAGTTAAATAAACAATTGAATGCTTAATATTGTAGAATTGTTAACAATAGAAAACAATTTTACTTCATACATTTTAAAGACAATATATTAACGAACAAAATAAAGAAAAAAATTAGACTGATCGGATAAATAGAGCCGGAGATAATCTATTCTACATGTAGTGCTATCGCGCGAACCAGCAAAATTTTGAATATTCATAAAATCGTTAAAAAATATTTTCGGTGAAATGCCTTATTTCATAAAATGATCCTTGAAAAAAATTTTGGTGAGATTTAAAAGTCTGAAATTATATTTTTCCCGAAATCCGTACGGTTTGTAAAAGAATGTCCCATATATGGCGTGCACTTTTAAAACTATTATTTTAATTATATATTTATAAATTAAAATTTATTTCTAAAATATAAAGGTTTTAAAGCCAAATCAGCGAAGACCTTCAGGCTGGTTTAAAAATAAACTATTTACATTGTATTCTTATTATATTACAGGGTGCGCCATTTGAATGTGGTCGATGGAAATATTGAATAACTTTGACAGATTTCAACCGATTGACGTCGTCGAACACATATTGGAAAGGTTATTGCATTATAATTTTAACCATGAATCGATTCACGCCCAAAGAACGCGCGGAATTAACGTTATTCGAGTGAGTGAATCGGAGCCTGATTTTTGGGAGCGAATTTTAATGACTGATGAGGCCCATTTCACGCTATCTGGCACTGTAAATAAACAAAACTGTCGCATTTGGGGGAAAGAAAATCCTCATACTATCCATCAAACTCCACTGCATGATCAGAAAGTGACTGTTTGGGCCGGTGTCCGCTTCAATATTTCCATCGACCACATTGAAATGGCGCACCCTGTATTTTTATACTATGTATGTAGTTCTTTATTTTAAGTCTAGAGGTGAGTTTAATGAAGTTCTTTATATTTTGAAAGTTTTAGAATAAAGAAAAAGTCCTCGGAGACTAGAAGAGCTAGAGACACCAAACTTTACTAACTGGTGCGCATATTTTGCCTAGAAGATGAATTTTGTTGAATCATGTCTTTCCCCGAACCACCCCAGTAGATTTTCACGGTTTTTGGCAACACCGATTAATACTTTTATTTAAAATTTACTAGAGTGATGCGTTATGGTTCCATTCCAATGAACAAAATATTTGACTCTACCTAATTTTTGGTAAGCTGATTCATATGGCTCTAATGTACAAATCCACATTCAAATTTTATCGTTACGGACCCTCACCTCCCGCAAACGATTTTCCATGTTTTCTGGCACACCCCTCAACATATCAACTTGAAACTTCACCCATTTTCTTTAAAAAGCTTCTTTACTTTAACTTTTGAGTTTCATCACAATCGGTAATCGATAAATTTACGGAACTCATAGGAATAAATATCGAATTTCACCAAAAGTAAATTTATTCCAAAAGGAAATTTGAATAAAATAATCTAATAAGCATTGCTTTTCGAGTCATTATAGTCATTGCAAAGCGGATTATTGTTTAATAAACTTAAAATTTTGTATTATATTCAGTACTGCAATAATTTTAAAAAATGTCTAAAACAGTCGAGAACCTTTTGAGCACTGAAGTCGCAATGACTGACCAGTTGAAGATAGAAATCGCACGATATGAAGAGAAGGAGCGACGTTTTAACAAGGCGGGGGAGGAATTAAAAGCTCTGCGCCAGCTGAAGAAAGAAATGGAGCGTATACTGGCTGAAGGGCTTGCCGAGTATCAGGTGCAGATCCTTCCTAATGAGGAGTACATAAGAAAAATATATTATCTATATATCGGCCCCATAATAGTAGCGGAACTCCACAAATTTGAATACCAACAGGCATTAGGAGTGGAAGTGCTCTCGCAGGAGCTGCTGATAGAGAAGACCAAAGCTGAGATGAACAAGCAGCATGAAGGAGGAAGCAAAGAAACCTCGCCAAAGGAGTCTCAACCCTAGATGGACTCGTTTTTATATAAATTAAAATTTTTTAACTCTCATATTTGACACTTATAGTTGGCTGCCCATGCCAAATAACAGTTTTCTTTCCTGTTTTTAAATTAATAAAAATTATAATATAATAATAATAATTTAAACGCTTTTTTGAGACATAAATGCAAAAAATTTGGGGAGTCTACAACTTTGCTCCCGTCGTTTTTTTTTTAATTTTAAAAATTATATTAAAAAAAATGGTATCTTATTTATGTTTCAAAGTATTGTCCGTCACTTTCCACTACTTTCGCCCATCTTTCAGGCAACAAACGAATCCCGCGTTGGAAAAATTCTTCATCCTTTGATAAGATCCAAGAATCGATCCATTCTTTCACTTTTTCAAAAGAATCGAAGCACTGGCCCGCCAGGCAGTGTGCCATCGACCTAAATAAATGGTAATCAGATGGAGCAACATCTGGAGAGTATGGCGGGTGAGGTAGAATTTCCCATTTTAGTGTTTCGAGGCACGTCTTGACTACTTTCGCCACGTGAGGTCGAGCATTGTCGTGTTGCAAAATTACTTTTTCGTGTCTATCAGCGTATTGCGGCCGTTTTGCTTTTAATGCCCGACTCAAACGCATTAATTGCGTTCGATAAAGTGCTAAAGTCATTTTTTCAGAAGGTTTTAGCAGCTCATAATAAATTACGCCAAGCTGATCCCACCAAATACACAACATGACCTTGGATCCGTGAATATTCTGTCGAGGTGTCGCCGTAGGAGTGTGGCCGGGCAATCCCCATCATGTGCATCGCTTAGGGTTGTCGTAGTGCACCCATTTTTCGTCCCCAGTAACAATACGATGAAGAAATCCTTTTCGTTTTTGTCTTTCAAGCAGCTGTTCACAAGCAAATAAACGTCGCTCAACATCTCTTGGTTTCAACTGATACGGTACCCAGTATCTTTGTTTTTGATTATTTCCAGCTGTTCCAGGCGTTTTGATACTGCTTGCTGAGTTACTCCCAATGATTTTGCTAGCTGTTCTTGAGTTTGGCACGAGTCTTCATTAAGTAAAGCCTCCAGTTCATCTGCTTCATAAGTTTTTTCTCTGCCACCGCTATGCCGATCTTCAACAACAAAATCACCGCTTTTAAAGCGCTGGAACCACTCGCGACACGTTCTTTCACTAATAGTATCATCACCATAAGTACTTGAAATAACCCGATGAGCCTCAGCCGCCGATTTTTTCATGTTGAAATGAAAAAGTAAAATCTCCCGCAAATGACGTGAATTCGGTTTATAAGTTGACATATTTAATTAAGTGTAACTATATAACGCAAACAAAAACTAACTAATATCGATGTAAGGTTATATTTATCGATGTCAAAACTGATGGAAAACAGCTGTGATTTATTTATTTGAACTATTACTGGCTACTAGCGCCATCTTTTGGAAAACGGCGGGAGCAAAGTTCTAGAAAAAAAATTTAAATTTATATAATGAATAACCATTTATTGAGGCCAGGGATATGTATACTTTTTTATTATTTTAGATATTTTTTAAGTAATATTAAATAAAAACAACGGCTGAAAAGAACAGAACTTGCTGCGTCTTCCCCCTCGAATTGGCGTTCTAGATGACTTTTAAAACTATTTTGACAGTTCGCTTTGATTTCGTCTTCAACTTTTCTTTGGCTTGATTCTGAAAAAAAAATTAATGAAAATAACTTGAAATTTGCATAAATTTAATCTAAGAATATTTTAAAAATTTATTCAGTATAAATGGCGCTCAATTTAAAAACTATTTTGTCAACACGTTTTGTTCATTTTATTTATATTACATTTTTATTTAATTTAATTTCCTTTTCCCCAGCGAATAACTTTTTATTTTAAGGACTTCGTTTAATATTTACGAAAATTTAATAAAAATAAATAATTTCACCCCAATAAAAAAATTTTCAGGTTCAGCTTGTCTGTAAATCAGCTTAGTAAGCTTTTGTGATTAAATTTCAATTTTTTTTTGTCTGTTAAAAACACCCAAAAGCTTAGCAAAGAAAAACAACCGAAAAAGTTGCAAAATTATTTAAAGTTCAATCGAAAGTCATCTGAAAAGTAATTTAAAGTAAATCTAGAAATATAAATAAAAAGTAAAAGCAGAGGATTAACTTTGTTAACTATTCATCGTAGACTGTCTCCAGCTTTGTTGTTTGTTCTGTTGGCATATCTATGATAAGATTATCCGGATTTAATGTTGGTGTTTCATGCCGGTTTCACTGCCAGGACTGCCAGTAAGGACCTTGTTGTCTTTAATTATACTGCCATTGGAACCAAGAGTCACAACCCCAGTCGACTATTTGTGAATTTAAATTCAATAGACTTTGCTCCTTATAAATATTTAAGCTCATTTCTGGTGTATAATCAACATAGGTACATAGCTTTTGCTGGCGACCTCTTATGTACTTAGTATGTGCTTATATATATATATTTGAGTGTGTGCCAAGTGTTTATATATATATACAGAAATTCAAATACTTGCGCATATATATATATATTTAATGCTATTAACAAAGCACACAACTTCGTATTAAGAGCAGCTAGCGGTTGCTTGACAAGCTCCAATGGTTGCATGGAATCAGGATGGGGGAGTGGGGCATGTTGTGCTTATATACCATGTAGCAAGAGTAGGCGACACGTTGTGTACTTTAAATGTAAGGTACATTAAAATAAAATAAAATAAAAATAAAAAAACGGGTCGTTCTATGCCAAATTGATATGGTCATTACACACACAATATTTCCCTCAGACAATATTGCTTGGGACAATATTAAAATTCCCAAGAGAGGGAAATTTCTTGATGAGGTGAGGGATTTATTTTAAAGTGGGCGCTTTTGGGTGTTCGCGTCCATAATTTCATGTTTTCGACCTAACCTAAAAATATTATTTTCTTGTGCCATTTATTGGTTACAGTTGCCTTATTTACAATTCGCTGAACAAGGTTTTTTTTTACACCAAGTTGCCAAGTTTAAGCCATCTCCATTTTCATCTCCATTATTGTAAATAGCATAATAATAAAAAACGGGTCGTTCTATGCCAAATTGATTTAGCACCAAATTTTTTTCGTTAGGCAATATTGCTTGGGACATTTTTTTGAATACCCAAGAGAGTGAAGAGTCTTGTAGGCGTGGGTTTTTTGGAGTTTTTTTTAAAGAATTATCAGAGCTACTTAAAATGATTAGTTATGGCATTGTGCTCAAGAAGCAGGCCAAAGAGCTAATCAGAAGAAAGAGTTTGCACTGAAGAAGAGCAATTCGATCTCAGGGTGCTTTGGACCGAATTTTGCGAAACCAAGCAGCAGGACAGCTACGTAACCTCTTAAGGGAACTCAGAAGTGATTTCTTTGAGTACAAACTGGCTTCCATGAACTACACCGTCGATGCGAACTTCTCTCTGTGGAAATGCACAAAATCGCTTAAACGACAACCCTTTAGACAGGTTCTTGTTCGATGTCCTGGTGGTGAACTTGCTAAAAACGAAAGGGAACAGGCTAATGCTTTAGGATACCATCTTTAGGATCGTTTCAGTCCTTATGAATTAAAATTATTAGTTATGGCATTGTTTTCACGATGGTGGCTAAAGAGCTAATCAGAAAAAAGAGGTGCCTCCGAAGGAGAGTAATTCGATCTCAAGATCCTTGGGACCGAATTTTACGAAACCAAGCAGCAAGACAGCTACGTAACCTCTTAAGGGAACTCAGAAGTGATTTCTTCGAGCAAAAACTGGCTTCCATGGCCTACACCGTCGATGCGAACTACTCTCTAGGGAAATGCACAAAATCGCTTAAAGGACAACCCTTTAGATAGGTAACTGTCCCATGTCCTGGCGGTGAACTTGCTAAAAAGGAAAGAGAACAGGCTTATGCTTTGGGATACCATCTAGAGGATCGTTTCAGTCTTTATAAATTTGCTACGATAGAGCAGATTAGGGAGACCCAAGAGAACCTTCAGACCCCACTTCAGATGTGCCTGTCTCGGATACTATCTAGAGGATTGTTTCAGTCCTTATGAATTTGCTACGAAAAAACAGTCTAGGGAGACCCACCAAAACCTTCAGACCCCACTTCAGATGTCCCTGCCTATTCACTCTATAAGGATTGAAGAAATAACTGAAGCGATCCAATCATTGCCCAAAAAGAAAACCTCCGGGTATTCATAGGATTTGCAATGCTACGTTGAAGGCCTTGCCTACAAGAGCGCTCCTTTACATAGCATTATTTTAGATGCTATTGCAGAATCGGGTACTACGACAGATAACCAACTATCCCAGGTTCCACACACCATAAAGACCTGAAACTGCATACAGTAGACGAACAGATTACTAGGCATACAAGCAGATACAGCTAAGGATTGCTGAGACAACGCAGCCTGCTCGCTAAAGGACTACTCCCTGCCCGAACTTTAAGGCGGCTTAAGTGGGAGGCTTTGTGAAGACGTTTGGAAGTCAGTAGGACTACCTACACTTAAAATCCTTATACTGTGCTATGGGGCTTGGCTTTTATTAAATTATCATCTATCTAAGGTACGAAATTGATGTAAAGGTTCTACATTAAAGAAAAAAATTAAAAAAAAAAAATTAAGTTTATGCTTCCTTGAAGCTTTTGGGGGTTGCGAAAACCAAGTGCGTGATTTGTTCAAGTCCATGATATCAAGTTTTTGACTAAAAATTAAAAAAATTCTTTATTATAGTTATTTTCTGAAGACTCCCATCAAAGTGACCATCACAATGTCAAGTGTGGAGTTCCATCAATGGATAAGGTTCATTTAGTGGCTCGTATTGTGTAGCTTTTTCCTCTTAATTAAGTTGGAGTCCCTGTATTTGCAATCTATCACTGGGCGAATAGCATTGTCGCTGATTTTTTATTTTCACAGTGGATCATAGTGGAATAAATAGTAGCCTGGTCATCATGTAGCATGCATAGCTTCCTAGGACCCCGTTTTAAGGGAAACATTTTTCTTTTCGTGCTCAAGTCGTTCGTTTTCGTTTTTGCGTGCCCCCAATTCCACATTTTTTGCAGTCGCTATTTACTTATATTTCTTTTACTCTTTTTTAGCACATCTCTATATATTTGGATGAAAATAGTCCATGACTAATCTGTTCATATGACAAGGAAACTTGTTTTCCAAGACTTAAGCCATTTATACAAGACATGAACCACGTAAACGAAAGCCAAAAATTTGTTTTCAGTTGAGAAAGCAAATTTTTGGAAATTTATAAGTAAATTGGTTAAAAATAGGTATTGGTTAATAAATATCTAAGCTGTGCATAAATGGTAATGAAGAACCACAAAAAATATTTTAAAAATGATTTAAATCCAATAAAAAATATAGTATAATTATTAAAAATTGACCCAGCCTGAAGGCTCTGGCTACAAACCTTATCTTAATTAGAATTAATTTTTATTTTGTACATAATTATATAAATAAAAAATAAAAGCTCCCAATATGGTTCTCCAAATACAATCTTTGCCAGTATGTCAAGGAATGACCCACACTTTATGCCGGCGCGGAGTACACGGCAAGCAAGAACAACAACAACAAGAGCAAAGGTGACACAAAAAAGGCAACGTGGCAAACAATCTACGGTCGCTGGCGGAGCCGGAGTAGCACCAAAGCGAACGGCCGACCAGTGTTGAAAGGTGATTTAATTTTTATTACGTTTAAATTTATATGAAAAACATTTTCGTAAATTTCGCATATAATCAACGTAAGCTGCAAAGCGGCCAGACGGAAGCGTAAAGTGGAGTAAATGAGTTAAACTGTCCGTGAAATGGCCCGCAGGTGGCAGTTTGCCATCTTTTGCTCTGCTTCTTTCTACTTGGCCCACACAAACACACTTTATTAACAGAATGTGAGAGCTGACAATAAAATATTAAATCGATTGCAAATGATTAACAAGCAATCGACATTTATACTCTTTCCCTGAGTTTCGTGGAGCACATAGATAGAATGATTCGGATGCATTCCCACTCCTACTTTCATTCCCATTTTCAGATATTTTTGTAATTATAAAAAACTACTCAAAATAGCAGAGTAGAACTGATTAATAATAAAATTTCCCTTTAGGGAAATAATTGACAACATTTAACCCAATGGTGGGTTAATGGTGGGACAGCTGGGTCTGGACAGATATGTAGGCTTTTCCAACAAGAGGTGTTATTTTCAGTCACCCGGTATTTCGGTAGCTGTTACTTTTGAAGCTTTTATTCTTTGACATTTGACAAGTAGAAACTACGCCATTACTAAAAATGGAACGATACACGCTTCAACAACGCATTGAAATTATTAAAATTCACTACAAAAATGGTGAAAATCGTGCAGTCAGAGTTCGCAAAAATAAAGCATTTTTGGGTCGTCGTAAAACAGCTTGTCGAACCGCAATACAGAAGTTGGTGGAAAAATTCGAGCTGTTAGGACAAGTTAGTGACGTAAATAAAAAAATAAAAAATAAAACCCGTGTACGTCGCTCAAGAACAACTGAGAATATTGCTGCTGTAGCCCAAAGTGTAGAAAAAAAACCAAGGTTTGTCCATTCCTTGTCGTTCTTTGGAATTGGAAATTCCACAAACGTCATTACACCGTATTTTACATAAAGACTTAAGGCTTATAAAGTTCAGTCAACACAAGAACTCAAGCCGGCCAATCATCAACAACGTCGTGTTTTTGTTGATTGGGTCCTTGAAATGCATGAAAATGATCCGAAATTCCATCGAAAAATCATCTTGACTGATGAGGCCCATTTCCACCTCGGTGGCTACGACAACCAGCAAAATTGTCTGAGCCTCGGAAAACCCAAGAGCTATTGTTGAGAAGCCTCTCCATCCTCAAAGTGTGACTGTTTGGTACGGTTTAGGGTTTGGTGGGGTCATTGGACCTTAATTTTTCGAAAATGAGGTTTACTTTCAACAAGACGGCGCTACGTGCCACACAAGCAACGAAACCATTGCTCTTTAACGGGAAAAGTTTCCGGACCGTGTTATCTTTCGATCTTGTGATTTAACACCTTGCGACTTCTTCCTTTGGGGTCACGTGAAAGATAAGGTCAACGCCAACAGCCCAGCTTCGCTTCAAGAACTCAAAGATAGAATTCGTGAGGCTATCGAGGACATAGGGCAGCCACTTTGCGAATTGGTTATGGAAAATTGCATGAAAAGGATATGGTCCTGTAAGCGTGGTTTTGGTGGCCATTTGGCTGATGTTGTTTTTCATTATTAACGACATTTATTCTTGAAATAAACATACGAAATCTCAAAAACTGTCATTTTTCTTCGAATACCAAAATAACACCTTTTATTGGAAAACCCATATTTCGTTTTTAATCGTTAATTCAAAGCATTTCTATTCACTTTAAACATTTCACTTTAAAACGCTTATACATATACCAGAGTTCGCAAAAAACTCAAATTTTTGGTGGGATCCTCACCGGAAACCCCAACCAACTAATGAGCATCCCATGTTTGGCTAGTTATATGGTCTTCGAGGCATGTTCCAAAAATCAATGCAATGTATTTAAACGCCACATAACTAATTTACATAATAAAGTGATTGGTGATGGTAAAAGTTAAAAGTCCTAGAGTCACACTATAGGCAAGGTTTAAATTAAAACTCAAATAGAAAATTTGATTTCAATTGATACTTGCGTTAGAAGAACAGTTTATCCAACCAATGGTTACAATCGCCGTTCAACTATATCAGCAGATTTAATACAATTTAATTCGACTTTCGCTTCGGGAAGCGTTGTCCTACATAGCCGACTATCAAAGTTAAAACTTCCCTGTATGCCAATTATAAACGGTTCAACAAGAGCTCTTATACAAACTTGGTTCATAACAAACAATCAATACCCATAACCGACAAGATAAATTACTTATTAGGTTGTTTATCAGGACCTGCAATAGATGTAGTCCAATCATGTCAACTAACTGAAGAAAACCATCCATTAGCATGGGAACGATTAGAGGCCAGATAAATGATGTGCTCATATTTCGTGACTGTATCTCAAGCCTAATCAATCTCACTACAGTATTGTTGAAAATGAATCGGCAATACGGTCATCCCTGCTGACACCAACGGCCTTCCTCAAAGTTTGGTGCACAAGATCTCTCAAATCTGCGCTGTTTGTCGGATGGGGGAAGAGACAGAAAAGGACAGTGAGCTCTTATCACTAAGATTTCCGGAAGAACAGTCGGCAAGACGGACATGGCTATGTCGAATTCTCTGCTCATACCAGTGGCTGATTCACGGGGGTGGTTTTCGGTTCCAAGCCCCCTCCACAAGTGCGAAAAATGGGTAAGAAGCCTTTTGCGAGCTCAGATATTCATACTCTGACCTGAAGAAACCCTCTCCAAAACCAAATCCTAGATGAGTTAGGCTCATACTGACCATATGTAGATGTGTCAACCTTATTTCGGCTGTCTTCAACGTCTTTGTTTATGTGTTGGAAATAGTACGCCTTGAACCTATATCTTTCCGGCAGTTCATGCTGATCAATATAATACAGGGACAGATGTAGTTAGGCTACCCCCACCTCTATATGAGGCTCCATGCATACACATACATTTTTTTTAGGGAAAACTTCTTCTAACTATATTTTTTGAAAGTGAAGCACAACAACGACAGTTTCACCGAGTAGTGGTTTCATCCACACTATTTAAAATTTTCCTTGGAAACGAGACGTGGGTAACATTTTGTTCAAACGATATGTACATCGGTGGAAATTAGGCACATCCATCGCCAGATCGTCCAGACATACCAAGTGTGGTGTTACACATGACTTATCTGGATTGTGCTACAACATGCAATACCGTCTGCAGTCGGGACGTTTAGAAAACATTGAGGATATGTTTTCATCCAATTCACAATAATTCGACTATTCTTAGACAATAAGCTTTTGTCCACACTTCTTGGAGGAGGGAGAAGTGCATGCTTTTGCTTTAAAGTCATCGGTACACGTAATTAGGATTTTTGGGGACGGCTGCTTTTTTTTGCCTTTGCCACAGCCATTTTGCTGCTAGTGGAGCAGCCGGCTGAAGACCGATTCACAGCACCAGCTGGAGCTACAACAGCTGTTCGTTTTCGAGTGAGGTGCTCCTTCACGTGGCTGCTGTCCATGAGCCGTAGGGAGCGCTGCATTAAGACAGAACTTTTGATCTGCTCCTTGCCGGTTCCCATCTTGCTGCTTTTGGAGCAGCCAGCTTGAGCGGAGTTGAAGTCAGTTGGACTAGGCCTGACCGTCGAACGCTGCCGAGCGGTTACTTTCTCCAAGTGGGTGCTCTTCATGAGGCGCAATGTGCGGCCAAAACGATACTTGCCCTATACTTGGAAGAAAATATGTTACATCGTGCATTATATTTTGCCGATATAGTTGCTACTTACGGGAACATACCGCATCTGTTGTTTGGAACTTAGATTGTTCCAGTGTTTTACAGCATTGTCAAATAGTTTGTTATTGCTAAAACGATCACCGAACCTCATTATGTAGTCGTGTAGGAAGTTGGTGCGGCACTCCACATCCTCGGTGTCCGTGCTAGATTCGCTGGAGTCTAAGTCTTCACTCCTTTCTTCGTTCTGAATCTCCATTGGCTTTGAAGAGTTGCTGCCGTTGTTGCGACACTTAGAATTTTTTTTAGACATTGTTGTATTTAACTGAAACTTAACTTAACTTAATTAACACAAATAATGTTCACGAAAAATTTTATTTTACAAGGAATTTTTAGATGTTAATTGCTGACGATTCAGAATACAATTGAAATTATGGAAAGCTGTTTTTCATAAGGTACATTTTTAAATGTGAAGTTTACAATTTAAGCCTACTTTATGTTTTCTAAACTTACTTTGCTTTATTAGTGAGGTACACCTCCTTAATATTGATGCTTTATACAACACTATTTAGCGCAGGCATACGCTACTATACGTAGTCAAGACCCTGCATAGTGCATAAGTGCCCATTTTATTAGTGTAATTCGTTGTTGGATGGAGTATGCATTGAAATCCGCTGTTTTTTTACAAAATTTGAGTCTTTATTGTGAAAAAAATGTATACAAATTGTTTATTCAAAGTATTGTCCATCGCTAGCCACTACTTTTTCCCATCTTTCTGGCAATTTTCGAATACCAGCTCGGAAGAACGCTTCATCTTTTGAGGCAATCCACGAATCGACCCATTTTTTGGTATCTTCATAAGAAGTGAACCGCTGCTCGGACAGGGCATTTGTCATGGATCGGAACAAGTAGTAATCGGAAGGAGCAATATCTGGAGAATACGGCGGGTGGGGTAAGACATCCCATTTCAGCGTTTCCAAGTAAGTTTTTACGGGCTGTGCAACATGTGGTCGAGCATTGTCGTGCTGCACAATAACTTTGTCGTGCCTTTCCTCATATTCTGGCCGTTTTTGCTTCAGTGCGCGGCTCAAACGCATCAATTGTCGTCGGTACAAGTCCCCCGTGATCGTTTCATTCGGTTTTAGCAGCTCATAATAGACCACGCCCCTCTGATCCCACCAAATACACAGCATGAGCTTCGATCCATGGATATTCGGCTTTGCCGTCGATTTTGAGGTATGGCCCGGGTATCCATATGACTTTTTGCGCTTGGGATTGTCGTAATGGATCCACTTTTCATCGCCAGTGACGATACGATGAAGAAAACCCTTTCGTTTTTGACGTTGGAGCAGTAGTTCACACGTGAAAAAACGGCGTTCGATGTCTCGCGGCTTCAATTCGTACGGCACCCAATTTCCTTGCTTTTGGATCATTCCCAATGCTTTCAAGCGTCTGGAAATGGTTGCTTGATCGACTGCCAATGATTCTGCAAGTTCTTGTTGCGTTTGACACGGGTCTTCATCGAGCAGAGCCTCCAATTCTTCCTCTTCAAACTTTTTCGCTTGGCCCGGGTGTTCCTTGTCTTCGGTGCTAAAATCACCACTTTTAAAACGACGAAACCAATCACGACACGTTGTTTCACCAATAACAGCATCGCCGTAAACTTCTCTTATCAATCGGCATGCTTCAGCCGCAGTTTTCTTTGAATGAAAGAGGAAAAGTAAAACTTCCCGCAAATGACGCTTATTTGGCTCAAAATCTGACATTTTTCGAAGAAAATAACTATATGACGACGCTTAAAAATCACAAATCTAATGATGAGAAATTGTTGACAGATGCCTAAGCTTGTCATCTGTCATTTTCAACCATACTTTTTTGCCCACCAATTTAGCGGTGGCTCCATCTATTGGCAAACAGCGGATTTCAATGCATACTCCCAATATATTGATCAGCATGAACTGCCCGGAAGATATAGGTCCAAGGCGTACTGTTTCCAGCACATAAAGGAAGACGTCGGCAACGGCCAAAATTAGGCTAATATTGTACATAGATGGTCAGTATTGTATAAGTTAGGTGCGGATCTAGGATTTAGTCTTGGAGGGGAATTCTACACTGCAGCTCAGAGTATGTATATCTGAGCTCGCAAAAGGCTTCAACCCATTTTTCGCGCATGAGGATGGGGGCGTGGACCCGAAAACCATGCTCGTGGATCAGCCACTGATGTGAGCAGAGAATTATCTTAGTGATAAGAGCTCTTCGACCTTTTCCGTCTCTTCACCCATCCGATAAACAGCGCAGATTTGTGAGATCTTGTGCTCCAAACTTTGACCAAGGCTGTTAGTGTAATTGCATTTTTAACATGTAATGAATTGAAATCCTTTTCAAAGACTTGATTGTGGGTACATCCCCCCTGAATGAGCGGAACTTGAATATATTGAATGCTAATGAACGCAGAGGGAATAATAGACTGCGCTCTAACTGAAAGAACTCAGCTGTGATCTTAAAATATAACAGCGGTACGTATCGGTTGTAATATTATTAAAAAGGAATAATTTTCAGGACCGACTATTTTGTTAGTCGTCCCCTGGGACAGTCATGGGAATCTCTATTAAAAACTGTTCGAAGAGAAGAAGGACCTACAGTTTATAGCCGAATCCCAATGGCGTTGTCTTGAGTTACTAGATTTGTTTTTCTAGCTTAGTTTTTTAAAGTCATTGAAAACGATATCAAAATTTATTTATTATATATTTATTTACTCTCCAAAGCAACAGCAAGCAACTACTCTCTCTTAATTTTTAGAATTTGTTCATGGATAACACGTTGTTTCATCATCGCGAAAGCCTTTAGGAATTTCTTGGTACTTAAGTAAAATTCCTTACTAAGACGTTTGTAGGTATCATTTTTAGGCAACAAACGTATCTTGAGCATCTTCGAGTGCTTGCGTTTCTTTGAATCTGGTACTTGGGAAGCAGCTTTTATGCGCTTTTGTAGACAACGCATCTTATCGTTTGGATGGAACTACCTAAACTGAAAAAATCAAATTCGCCATTGCAAAATTTTATTTTGCCATATTTATGCAACTTACCTGAAAATGTAACTTAGATTGGCTCCTTTATTTAGCCAATGTCAAGGGTAGAATATTCAGGCGTTGAAATTCGAAAAAAAAAATTTTTTTTAATGAACTTATCGTGCGGTAACGATGTTTACAGCTTTCGATTTTGTCTACAACTAAAATTATGGAAAACTGTTTTTCATGAGGCAAATTTTTAAAATTTGAAGTTTCCAATCAAAGCCTACTTTATGTTTTCTAAGGTTACTTTGCATTTTTGTTTTTGATTTATGTGCGCTTAACTATAGGATGGGCCATCTGTTGGTTTGTTTGTTAAACACTCATAATTCCTATGCATATATATGTCATATTTTTAGTTTTAGTCAAGGATCAAATGCAATTGGTCGCAAGAATTAGATCTTACTAAGATCACTTAAGGTCGAATTTTGCATGCGGATCTGCATTTATTCCATCCTTCACATGCAGTATGTGTCACAGCTTAGTAAAACAAAAGAGAAATTGAATGCATAAGTATGTCACTCGTGTTCGGAGCAAAGGACGAAAAGAAAGGATCTCCAACGATTTCTCTTTATAGCCAGCCGCTTGATATCATTGCAGCTGCCCCTGGAGCGGTTTCGGAAAGATACGTCAACATTCGTGTGCGCTGAGATCTGCCTTGTGGGTTCGCCCATCAGGAGAATCCCAGACGTATATATTTACATGTAAGTGGTGAGATAGGTAAGTGGTAAGCATTGCATAAGTCAAGGAGACGTTCACCATGGTAGATTCTGCTGGCCGCTAAATCATGCCTGGCCAAGATTTTCGTAAAACTTTTATTGGTATCGCCGAGTTTTTCGTAAAAGCTGCCCAGAATTATAAGTATGTCCACTATTGGTGAAGAACTGATGGTTGTAAAAAGCCTCTTTGGCCATGTTTGTGCGGACATAGCATTGTATGTATTAACGTGATGTTACAGAAATTGGTCCTTAACCTAGCGCATATAATTCGGTCGGAGACTGGATTGAAATTTAGCAGGGTGGAGAGCATGGTACGAGATATAGGAATGCAACGTCATTGTTCCGGAGGTTGTTATTGTTGCCCACGGACGTAGAGATAAAATCCGGCCACTTGATTGACTTTGGCATATCGAAGCTTATGCTTACACTTATAATCTTCATAAGCTGCATGTAAATCTCAACATCAGTGCCATAGATAGAAAATCCGGGCCCGAGGGAAATTGAACAGGCTCCATTATTCCACCTTTAGCTTAAATCACGATAGGTGATAGGGAATACCCCTTTTCTCCTGCCCTCTCTCAACAGGCCTGTTGTTGTCACTGTAGAAGAAAAAATTGCCGTAGGAGGTTGTTAATTCGCCAAAGCCAGGCCAAGCTCACATAGACCAAGTATTTGAATTTATAGCGCTTCATCTCCCTTCAAACCTGTGCAAGCTGCGATGATTCAGAAAGAGAGCGAACGTTTCTTATTCTGAATCGTTTCCATGACTTAAAGCTAAGAGATAATCGTTGGGTTGTTTTTATATCCAAGGATTGTTTCCCTTTCTTGACTAGGAGGTTTTTCCGGTCGGAGTATGACCGCCGTTGATACGCCAAAACGTATTACTCCGCAGCGCTTCTATTAAAGTAACATTCTCCACTTGTATTTTCATAACGGAGGGAGCTTTCTTCGACTTGTGTGGTCCACGGAAGACATTTGAATTCCATCTTACGACCCATGACTGGAAGGCTTTCAACTGTCAGCCAACTTGGCGACGTGCCCTCTAAGGATTACAAGCTCCCCTGAGTGGAGTTTGCAATTTCCAAGTGACGGAACAATGGAAGCTCAAGGAGCATTATCAGCGTCGCTTATTCCTTAATTTTCGTCAAAAAAATATCGTCGACAGTTACGATGTACGCATACGCAGTTTTGTAGGAAAATATATGATGACTGATGGCCCACCCTATACATCGCTTAATATATAATTTATTATAGTAAGCAGTAGTAATACTAACCTATTAGCACAAATAGCAACAGTCCATCATGGAAATTGCAAAACATTTTGCCAGCTGCATTTGCCAACTCTAACAGACAGAACGCCACGGCAGCAATGACAACCCTAGCATTATAAGAACTGCTGCAAGGACAACTCCAAACGCGTCTTTGGCTTTGTTGTCATCTTTGAATTCTTGAAATGTTTTCATGTTCAAACCACAATTCATGGCACGTGACACGTTGCAAGTGGCGCTGCCTTTTGGCAACAATAAAAATAATATGTTACCAGCCCAAAAAAAAACGGATATAAAAACGAGCAGCCGGCCTTGGAAGCTGCCTAAAACATAGCTTTCGTCCAAAGTATATACATCTAAAGCTTATGTATTGTATATGTGCATATATACACGATATACGCTCTTATATTGTAGGTATATTATGTACTGTTTGGCTGTCAAATTAAGTTGTATTTCATGGTCGAGCACTTGACTTAACTACAAGCTCATATGAGCTCACTATAAGAGTCCAAGTCTAGCATTTTCAGTTACCAGGATACCCAAATATCATTATAAAATTTTCACTATGCCATAAGCAGTTTTACCGCATGATAATCCTACGTTTAGAGTTGTCCAATTAATGAACTTTGCACACGATATTAATTAGCAGTCGGAGGAATCCTTCAAGCGCGAAACCCAACTCAACTAATTTGTAAAACGCTTCAAAACTTTAACATCAGCAAAGCAATGCAATTTGCTCCGGTACCAAAAATTGGTTCCATATTTCTCAGCTGTTGCTGCTTTTTGTCAGAAATTTTCCATTTTGTTGCCAACTTGTTTAAAAATTAAACTTTTCATTAATTATTTGTGCAGCATTTTGTTGCCTAAAGCGTAGTCCACCTACTCCATTGCCGATGACAATTTAATAGACCCTGCCAGCATAGCTTAATCATCAAGTGTCGCCTGGTAATTGTTTTTTGATAGCTGCCGCTGACCATCATCCATTGGCAGCCACGCAGACCCGTCACATATTTCCACTTGAATGCTCAGCCCTGGCGCTGATGTAAACAGGACTGCGAAACTTTCTATGTGGCAACAACTATTTGAGCTTTGAGTAATGATTCACGGCTCAGAGCTAGACCATTTCCCAAAAGACTAGGCGCAAAGCCCCAAACAAATTTGTTACTTTCTGTTTCATTTCGAAAGTGTGCCAATGGTTGTTGACTGAACTTGGGCAACAAAGTTTGGCCTTAATTAAACCCTTTTGGCAATCCGGTGTGGCGGAATCTGCGCAGCCAAAACTCAAACTGTAACTTTAATCAAAATCAAATGAATATTCAGGACACGCAGTTTACATTTTCATCGTTCAAGCTAGCCACACCACCAGCGTCCAGTTGTTAAAGCACTGAGGCAATAAATTGTCTGGCCCTAAAGGCGGGCACTAAGAGCCAGAGGGAGAGGTTCGTGGAGTACCCACGTTAGAGTTAATGCTGACAATAGGTACTTAATATGTGCGTGTGTTCAATCATTATTTAAGTTTGGCCAGCAGAATGTACAAATCCTCTTGGCTTTTAATCTCCATGATGCCAGCATAGCAACTGGCCTTCAAGTATTTTTCCTTCGTACCCGTACAGATTTTAGCCATACAATGAGTTGCCCTTATATCCACATTAAACACATAACTCGGTAGAGCTGAGAGTGAAGCTAGTGGCTTTTTATCTGCATGACTATGTCAATGTATGGCAGAGCTCATGGAGTTCATCCTTACTCGAATGCAGTTGATCATACCAGTTGTTATCGTTTCGAAGGCCTCCGAATAACCCCAACTGATATAAGGTTTTCCATTCGGTGAGTTCTCACAATGTTTTCATTGGAAACCTTACCCAGTGGAGCTTCGTATTGAGCGAGCTACTGAAGCCGATGGACTTTTATCCGTTTGACTATACCAATGTACTGCCAGAGTTCATGGAGTGTGTCGCACTTCTAATACTGGTGACCATGCAGTTGTGATCCTTTCTAAGTTCCCTAATACGTTCCAACGGATGAATGATCTACCTATTCAGTGCGTTCCTACAACATCCATATTAAAAACCTTACTCGGTGGAGCTTTCTAATAAATTAACCAGTGAAGCCGATGAACTGTGATCCGCTTCACTACGTCAATGTAATGACAGAGCTCATGGAGCTCGTTTTTAATCGAATGCAGTTAATCATGCTAGCTGTGGTGCTTTCTAAACACACCTTCTACCCCCAACTGATAAAAGTTCTTCCCACTCGATGAGTTCTCACAATGTCACTTTTATCCACTTGACTATACCAATGTACTGCCAGAGTTCATGGAGTTCATGGTCCCCTAATGATGATGATAATTTAGCTGTGACCCTTCTAAGCTCCCTTATACGTTCCAACGTATGCACGATCTACCCATTCAGTGGCTTCCTACAACATCCAGATTAATCCTAATAAACGAACCAATGAAGCCGATGAACTTCTATCCGCTAGGGTTCATGGAGTTCGTCGTTTTTCTAATTATTTTCTAATCCGCTTGACTATGAAATGACAGAGCTCATGGAGTTCTTCTGTACTGGAATGCAGTTGATCTTGCTATTTGTCGCCCTTTCTAAACACCAATAATACCCCCTACTGATACAAGCACTTTCCAATTGATGAGTTCTCATAATGTCCTGATTGGAAATCTTACCCAGTGGAGCTTCCTAATGAGCGAACCGCTGAACTGATGGACCTTCATCCGCTTGTCTTTATCAATGTACTGCCAGACTTCATGGAGCTCGTCGCACTTCGAATGCAGTTAATCCGCAAAGTATTTTTCCCATGGTGAAGTTTTTATCCTTTCTAAGCTCCCAAATATAGTCTACCTTCTTCAGTAAGTTCCCACAAACACCAGATGGAAAACCAAGCTTGTTGGAGCTTCTTAATAAACGAACCAGCGAAGCTGATGAACAGTCAGTCATCCACTTAACTATGACAGAGCTCATGGAGCTTCCTAATGTCTAACCGATGAAACTAATGGACTTTTATCTGCTTGTCTATATCAATGTATTGCCAGACTTCATGGAGCTCGTCGTATTCGGAATGCAGCTAATCCGCAAAGTATTTTTCCCATGGTCAAGTTTTTATCCTTTCTAAGCTCCCTAATATATTCTACCTTCTTCGGTAAGTTCCCACAAATACCAGATGGTAAAACAAGCTTGTTAGAGCTTCCCAATAAGCGAACCAGCAAAGCTTAAGAACAGTCAGTCATCCACGTAACTATGACAGAGCCCATAGAGTACGTCTGAGCTCGAATACAGTGCTTTTCCTTTGGTTTAGTTGTGATTCCTTCTAGGAAGTGTGTTCCTTTTATTGTGCCATATTAAACCCGCAATTGAAAATCGTAATGAGTTTGAGGATCAACTCAGCATGCTGACCATTTCTCAATTTAAAAATTAATAAAAATAAAACAATAAAAGTTGATCAAAGAAAGAAGAGCTAATTAAGCAGCTTCCGACTCGAAATCAAAATGGTAAAAATTATTATAGCTGCAACATAATAAGAAAAGGCACAAAGCCATGCTGACAAAGCATCATCCGGATGTCCTTTTACTTCATAGACAACCCCCACAAACGCCCATTTTTCAATTTGTCAATTGAGCCAATTCTTGACGCCAAAAATTGCTGCCCATTTGTCATCTCCCAGTAAATGGTACTTCAGCAAGTTTGATGCACAGATTTTACTAATTGCCATCAATCAGCAGTGAGCCTAGTTCATTTGCCAAACGCTCCGTTTTATCCTCAACAGCATCAATCTTTCAATTGTGTTGTCAATAGATGTCTGTCTATCTAATGAAATCCATAGCATACAATTATTACTCCTCTACAACTTCTTTTATTCCCTACGCCCCCATTACACATCCCCTAAATATGCTCTAATAAAGCTAAAGGCGTCAAAGAGTCAAAGTCAGGAAACACATAAAATGCAGATGATGTGCGAAACAATAAAAATTACTTAATAAGATGGGTCACGTCTATTGCTCTTCTTTGTGCAGACAGAACTTGGTAGCTCCAGAAGGGTTAAACATCATAATCATCGTCATTTCGCATATCTCTAACTGGAGCATGGGGCATGATTGTAATAAAGGCTTATTCTTTTCTGGAATATGCAAGTAGAGTGAGAAATTACTCAACTTTTTTATGTCTTTATATGACTTGCTGCAGGAATGTCGATTTCGAAAGATTTCTGTTAGTTAGAAGCTGAATGGGAGTACTTATGATAACATATATGTATACCAGACCCAGCTTAGGACAAGGCTCTGAACCGGTCATGAGCAGTATGGCTTGGGTAATGGTAAGAGGGCACAGGTCTTTAGGAATAAGAATCTGTTGATGGAACATGGCTGCATACACGATAACACAGCCACACAAAAAAAGAAGTTTCGTGCTCTGGGCTCAAAGCAGAAAATTTTTTATATATTTCAACGCGTTGAATCCCAATACGCTATCAGAATTGGTCAAACCGGTCTTGGTTTTATCCCAATTCCAAAAGACCCCACAAAATGAAGCCTTTTTGAGATCGAAATCGGATTCAGCTATCCCACAAGCGTGCCACATATCAAAACTTGTAAGAGATTTTTTGTGAAAGTTTTTGGGCTATATTATCAGTTGGTAGATTCAGAGTCACTCTACAAGACGCTCATCTTGCCCGTGCTCCTATACGGCGCAGAAGCATGGGTTGTGTCACGGACAGATGCAGCTGCTCTTGGGGTGTTTGAGAGGAAAATTCTTCGTAAAATCTTCGGTCCCGTACGTTTTGAGGACAACTATCGCATACGGATGAATCACGAGCTGTACGAGCTCTACAACGACTTTGATGTTGTCCAGCGCATCACAATACAACGCCTGCGATGGCTTTGCCGTCGTACGTATGGATAACGAGGTATTCGAAGCGAATGCCGACGAAGGCAGACGAAGAGGACGACCACGACTCCGATGGAAAGATCAAGTGGAGGAGAACCTATCCTGCCTAGGTATTTCGAATTGGCGCGCAAAGCAGAGGCGCCAGGCGAGAGCTGCTGAGGTCGGTCATAACCCGAGAGCGGGTTGTCATGGCCACACGATGACGATGATGAGATTCAGAGGCCAGTCCGTGTCTTTTATATGATTTTGGAATCGTGGAGTCCAAGTTTGGTTCCACGATTTTGTCTTAGGGGGGTTCTTTACTTTGAATTTTGTATATATTAGAGTTCGCAGAGCAGACGCCTTAGGAGCCGTACCAAAACTACGTGACCCAGTTTTTGAGCACCTCCCCCCCTCGAAGAAGACTAACCGTAGTATATGCGACCCAATCCAGTTATGCAGAGAGCTATATGGCCGTCTGCCTATAATAACAATACCAAACGAAGCTGATTTCATGTACTAGATACATTTAACTCAAAGTCAAATCTTTCCAAATGCAAAATCGTACACCACATTGCCGTAAAATTTGGCAAACGATTTATTCACTTATCGAGCAAATCAAGTCGCATAATCAAGTGCCAGTATCCAGTAGTTGAAGGATCTGAAGGAACTGCCCTAGAAACCAATCAAAATTGTAACACATGCCTGGCACGTGCTCCCAAGTCGACCCTCATTACAAAGGGGCGTCACATTTGACCTCAAATAAATAGACAGCTCTTTATGAAAAACTCACAAGGAATTTCAAATTGCCTGAGGAGAGTCCTCCACACGCACACACATATATACACTGCCGCTCAACTGAATAGGTTCACGATTTCTATAAAAGCTATTGGATCATATCTTTTTAATTAATTGGCCGATTGTGATAAAATATATTTTTTTTTATAGAAAATTTTATTGTTAATAGTAAACAATAGTTAGCGGTCTCTAAAAATAGTAGAAGTAATTTTTTTTTTTTTTTTCCAGTAACATACCAAAATTTTACTTTTTATTTTGGCTCAACAGAATAGGTTCAATAGTATTTGACTTCAATTTGTGAGCGACAGCCATAATTTAAAGACGTCAATTCTTAAGTTTTTATCAATTAAGAGTAATCGCAGCAATTATTATGTAAAATGGGACGCGGAACTCAACTAAGTGATTTTGAAAAAGGTAGAATAGAAGGATATGTCGAATCTGGTCTAAGTCATCGTCAAATTGCAAAAAAAATTTGATCGAAGTCAAAATGTTGTGAGTAATTATCTTCGAAATACCTCGAACTATGGCAAGAACATAAAAGGAGGTTCAAAATACGTGACAACGGGAACAGCCAGAAGACATATTATTAGAACTGCATCCAATTCAACTCGCTCAGCTGCCAAAATCAAGGAAGCATGCGGTGTTAAGGCCAGTCTGGCGACTGTAAAACGCATAATTCGTAGGGCTGAACATTTGAGGAGGTTGAATATTAACAAAAAACCACCTCTTAATGATGTTCGTAAAGCTGCACGCCTTCGGTTTGCTCAAGACCATATGTCATGGAAGTAGGAATGGAACGCTGCCGTGTTTTCCGAAGAGAAAAAATTCAATCTGGATGGTCCGGACTGGTATAATTACTAATTCCATCACCTACGAAAGGAATATTGTGTTTTAAGTTGCCACCACTCTTGTGCAGGTGGAATAATGTTGTGGGGAGGCATATCCTATTATGGGACTTGTGAACTGCAGTTTGTTTCATCAAAAATGAATGCAAATTGTACGAAACTGTACTACAAAAGAGTTTTCCACAATTTTCCAATGTGTTTCACCGGCTGTCATGAACATTCCAGCATGACAACGCACCCATTCACACTGCAAGAGTGATAAAACAGTGGAATGCAGACCAGAACGTAAGATTGCTCGAGTGGGCACCATACTCCCTGGACGAAAAGTCTATGAGGGTGGGAGACAATTTAAAGACACAGAGTCCTTAATTGACGCCATCAAAAACGCCTGGACAGAGATTTCTCTTGGAGTTATCGAAAACTATTATAAATCTTTGCAAATTGGATATATACGAAGATAGACTCTAAAAAAGAAGGGCATACTAATTACCAAATTATAGCGAAAAAGTATATACTTTTATTAAAAATAAACCATACTGTGAATAATTACTTTTTATATTTTTATTTCTTATTCGAATCTCTTGAACCTATTCTGTTGAGCCAAAATAAACAGTCAAATTTTGGTATGTTAATGGAAAACAAAAAAAAAAAAATTATTTGTACTAATGTTAGCGACCGCTAACTGTTGTTTATTATTAACAATAAAAGTTTCTATAAAAAAAATATATTTCATCACAATCGGCCAATTAATTAAAAAGATATGACCCAATAACTTTTATAGAAATCGTGAACCTATTCAGTTGAGCGGCAGTGTATATAAGTGCACACTCACTTATATTGTTTACATAGTAACGTAGTGGAAAACAATTTACATAGCCCAAAAATAGTTTTTCCATTTTTTGTTTGTGTTAAGAGTTTTTCTTGTAGCAACTTTAAAGCTACAATCAGGACAAGCTTTAACTAAGGGACAGGGATAAATATTTGCAGCTATGAACACGGCTATCTGCAAGTTGCAATCGATGCACGGTCACGTTGTTAATCCTAACCGCCAACCCAAATCCCATTAAGCAACAAAGTGTTTTCAAGTCAAGTCGAAAGTTACTTTTAAACAAAAACCGCATTTAAGTCTTTCATAAGCTCCTGAACCTGTCCAGCAGTGGCTACATAGTGGGTGGAGCAGCAACCAACTTCTTGGTTGAGGCAAAGGAAGAAGAAATTTGTTTCGGGTAGGACGGTTCATGTCATGACTCCTGGGTGCGGGAAAGCATTTGAAACCCCAAAACTCCCTCTCGGTGACGCCCAAGATTGATCGTTTTTTTTTTGGTCTTAGCACATGGCTAATTAAACTTTTTCTGATTTAACGCTGACGTCATTAATACTTGCATTTTCTCCGTGGCGGGCTAAGAAGTAACCTCTTTCGAAGCCATCTTTGTCACTCAACCCACCTTGGATCTAAGATGCTTGCTAGGCTGCTCTGCTTGCACTGCTTGCTCCCTAACCAATTACATATTGCTGCTAATGGGTTTTTAGCTTTGGTATGCACTAGTAATGCCTTTTAAATTTAAATTTGATGTAGTGGGTTACATCACCTGATTTTTCAAAGGCTACCTGGCTCGAACGGACTCGAATTTCCCAAGGCATTACCATAAATATTAAGCAGTTGTCCTGCAAGGCTATTTGTCCCAGTCATCACATAAATAATTTTACATGGGTTCTGTAACAGTTTTATGGTTTTCAGAAGTTTTTCTACGTTCTACTTCTACTACAACGAATTTTGGACTCCTAAGTGGAGCATGAAGCCTCCTACGTTCTAGTTGCTGACATTTTCCATTTTCCAAAAAGCACATAGTTTATGTGCACGGCCTTTCACTTTAATTTCCCAAGCACAACGGCTTATTCGTTTCGACCGACGCCTTTTTTGCATTTTTAAATTGAAATTTTCATGTTTTTCGGGGGCCAGCAAAATATTTTACACCGACAATGCAGCGCTGGGAAAATGGAAAAACGGAAATAGGCACAACGGAAACACGTTGACCTTGATGTTGGCTTTGTGGTCGGTCGGTCAGTGGTTGCGGTCAACCTTAAAGTTAGTTAAAAAAGAGTTGACACTGACACTTTAAGCATTTGTAATGCTCCTGGGCGTATCCTTTGAGTCAGATTAAAGTTGAAAGATAAAAATTTGCATTAAATTTCAATGGGCATTTTCATTTTTTTTGTCACATTTATTTTTATGGCAGGGTTATCCTTGCACTGCTTGGCATCTGCTTGGCTTTAAAACTTTTCGACATTTCATGGCAATTGATTCTATGTGCGATAAAATAAAAAGTTTTATTTTAATATTTTTAAATAGTTGGTAGAGGATAATATAAAAAAAAGATAAAATCAAAATGTAATTTAATTAAACGTGCATCATCAGCTTATTTCACTAAATTTGAATTTAATTGTTGGTAAAGCCTTTTAGCCACAAATTTGATGGCAAGCTTATAAAGTTAGATATTTAATTAAATTTTGATTTACCATTTTTCGATAATAAATCTTTTTTATATATGTATTATTTTATAGAATTGCAGTTTTAAGTGAGCAATGGCTAAATTTGGCTGTTATAAAAGTTTTTTTTTTAATGCAAAGGGCTGTATAAAGTAATAGAAAAAGAAAACTTTAAAAAATTTTTTTTTCCTCGAATATTTATTATTGGAAATCAACCCTTGATTTTATGGATTATAATCCAACATTTATGAAAAGTAAGTCACTATACACTTAAAGAAACCTTTTGTGTGGTATCATTTAGATTACTCTACAATATTTAAAAAATCAAGTTGACTCTATGATATGATACGCCTTCTGAGGTCGTTTGGATGAAGGCGTTTTAGGCGTCTTCTTGGTCTATGACCGGCCAGGGCACATGCAAGCGAGTTCGAATGGTTCCTTATGCGATTAGCGTAACGGTCGCTAAGTTTATTCAATACGTCACCCACATAGGGAACGCCTAGATCCTTGTGAAGGTTTCGATTTCGGATATACCACGGGGCATCTGCAATTTTGCGCAAAGTTTTGTTTTGTAAAATTTGGATTTTGTTAATATTTGACTTGGCAGCTGTTCCCCAGATTTGAATGCCATTAGACCAAGTAGGCACAATTAAACTCTTTTATAGAATTCTTTTATTATCCAAAGATAACTTGCTATTTCTACCAAGTAGCCATTTTGCCAAGTTTGGTTCTACATCTTGCTGTTATTATTTTAATGTGGTCCCTGCAACACAATTTTTTGTCGAGGTGAATTCCGAGATACGGGTGTGATGATTTCATTGGAATTATCTCTCCATTTAAAGTAAGCGCAGGACTTGGGCCTTTCCTTAACGAAAATAAAACGCTAGAAGATTTGTCACCATTAAGCTGGATGTTCCAGCGTTTCGCCCAAGTTGCTATAATGTCCAGTTGGTTCTGTTAGGTATCAGCAGCCATTTGAACGCTGGAGAAAGACGAAAGAATGGCAGTGTCGTCAGCATACGTTGCCGTTATAAGCTCAGAACTGCCCGTCGAGCTCGGCATGTCCATAGTAAAAATGGCGAATAAAAATGGAGATAGAACGCTACCTTGCGGCACTCCAGCTTTAATGGTCCGTCGTTCCGAGAGTTCACCTTTCACCATAACTTTGAAAGATCGATTGTCAAGAAATGATTTTATGACTTCATAATGAGGAGCAGGAAGGGCAGATTTAAGTTTTTATAGTAACCCTTCGTGCCACACTCTGTCAAAAGCCTGCTTGACATCCAAAAATTCTGCCATTAAATAAAATAGCGCTTAAAATCCCTAAGTTCAAACTCTGCCATAGTCAGATGAAAATATTTTGTTTCAGCCCTACTTTTTATTTTAATTTCTTTTAGTATGATAAATAATATGGCTCAAAATGCCCAGAGCAAAGTTATACAAAGTTACTTCTCTATTAAATATTTGTAAAGCAATACATTTTGTATATATGTTACAATAATAGTAATAATAACAGCTTTGGTTGACCTAAGGGGCAATGACTTGCATAAATTTGCCGACGCCCTTTAAAGCCAAGAGATGATGCTTTTGGCCATATAAAAAACCAATAAACTCTGTATAAATAATTTTTCCACTTGTTGTCGCGGCACGCTGACTAAAAAATACTCTTTACGCTACTTAATTTTCGTGTTGTTGGTTCGAAATATATATTGGAATGTATTATGTAAAAACATGAAGAGATTGTACATGGACTGGAGAGGTTGCTTTCCCAAACAAAGTTACTTTTATTTTCAACTATACTAGAGAATAACTTGATACCAAATTTAATGATAGCAGTCTTCTTAGAATTTCGTGGAAAATTGATTTCCATTTTAAAATTTATTGCAGAGAGTGCTCGAGGTTTTCAAGCAATTTCAACAATTGTAGTTGTAGCTTTGGATTATAAGAAAAAAAAAGATTGGGTAAAGTACCCAAGTCAATTAATAGACGAAAAAACAAAACGCATATTGCTTAAAAAATTAAGCCTTTTTTTAATTACATATATAATTATATCCTACAAAAACTAAAATTTATTAAAAATATATAGGTCTACAACTTCTTTGGCCTATCTTTCAGGCAACAAACGAATCCCGCGTCAGAAAAATTCTTCATCCTTTGATAAGATCCAAGAATCGATCCATTCTTTCACTTTTTCAAAAGAATCGAAGCACTGGCCCGCCAGGCCTAGATAAATGGTAATCAGATGGAGCAACATCTGGAGAGTATGGCGGGTGAGGTAGAATTTCCCATTTCAGTGTTTCGAGGTACGTCTTGACTACTTTCGCCACGTGAGGTCGAGCATTGTCGTGTTGCAAAATTACTTTTTCGTGTCTATCAGCGTATTGCGGCCGTTTTGCTTTTAATGCCCGACTCAAACGCATTAATTGCGTTCGATAAAGTGCACCAGTAATTTTTTCAGAAGGTTTTAGCAGCTTTTAATAAATTACGCCAAGCTGATCCCACCAAATACACAACATGACCTTGGATCCGTGAATATTCTGTGGAGCTGTCGCCGTAGGAGTGTGGCCGGGCAATCCCCATGATGTGCGTCGCTTAGGGTTGTCGTAGTGCACCCATTTTTCGTCCCCAGTAACAATACGATGAAGAAATCCTTTTCGTTTATGTCTTTCAAGCAGCTGTTCACAAGCAAATAAACGTCGCTCAACATCTCTTGGTTTCAACTGATACGGTACCCAGTATCCTTGTTTTTGGATCATCCCCAGCTTTTCCAGGCGTTTTGATACTGCTTGCTGAGTTACTCCCAATGATTTTGCTAGCTATTCTTGAGTTTGGCACGAGTCTTCATTAAGTAAAGCCTCCAGTTCATCATCTTCAAAAGTTTTTTCTCTGCCACCGCTATGCCGATCTTCAACAACAAAATCACCGCTTTTAAAGCGCTGGAACCACTCGCGACACGTTCTTTCACTAAAAGTATCATCACCTTAAGTACTTGAAATAACCCGATGAGCCTCAGCCGCCGATTTTTTCATGTTGAAATGAAAAAGTAAAATCTCCCGCAAATGACGTGAATTCGGTTTATAAGTTGACATATTTAATTAAGTGTAACTATATGACGCAAACAAAAATTAACTAATATCGATGTAAGGTTATATTTATCGATGTCAAAACTGATGGAAAACAGCTGTGATTTATTTATTTGAACTATTACTGGCTACTAGCGCCATCTTTTGGAAAACGGCGGGAGTAAAGTTGTAGACCTAATAATACAATTAGCAGCTGAACTAGACATAAATAAGAGAGAATATCATAATGGATGGACTGATGACTTTTTCCATAATTCTTGTATAAACTTCTCTTATGGGTTGTTTTGTTTTTATTATTATTAAGGACATATCCATACCTTAAACAAATTATAAACCTAGTCATTCACATAAGTTGTTAACAATGGATTTCCAATGATCTCTGTTTCGCGCCATTGCTCATAGCTCGATGATGGATTTACCGGTCTCCCGGTTGAGCGTCAATTCATGTTAGGTCTTCCTTTGGATCGATTGCCTTGTGGGTTCCATTCCCGAACTGCATGCAGTATCTCATCATAATCTTTGCGCAGCATGTGACCCAACCAACCGTATTTGCGCTTGAGAATTTCTATTTCGATTGGTTTTTGTTTGCAAAGTCCACAAAAGCGCACATTGCTAATGGTTCGGGGCCACCACATAAGTAATACGCTTCTAAGACATCGATTGACAAATGTTTCGAGCTTCTTGACAATAATACTGGTGTCTGATATCTCACAACCATACAACAGCACCGAACTTATGATGCGTTGAAGACTCGTATTTTGGTTTTTAACCGTATATTCGGTTCTCGCCAGAATCTATTTTGTTGTCCAAAAGCAGCTATGGCAGTTTACATCGTCCAATGCTCCTCCGGATGATGTAATTTGGCTTTCAAGATTTGTCTACGCTTTCAATATGCAAGTTGTCGATACTTAGGCCGCTTGTAAAATTTTCGATTTTGCGCAGTTGATCTTAAGACCAATTTTTGAGGCTTGGTGGAAAGAAAATAGTGCAACATCATCCGCATATTCTAGATCTCCCAGTTTACGGTAAAATTTCCAGTTGATTCCGCAACTATTTAATTTAGCTGCTTCAAATACCAAATCAAGAACGGTGATAAAGAGCAAGGGCGACAGTGTGCATCCTTGCTTCACTCCGCTATGGCATTCAAAAGGAGCGCTTAGTTGTCCGCCGTGCAAAATTGATAATTTTGTCTGAAATCCCTCTAGCTCGAAGTGCCACCTAAATTGCTTCCTTATCAAAGGTGTCAAACGTTTTGATAAAGTCTATGAATCTAGATATTACGTAGAATTGAATTCCTCGGATTGCTCTACGATACTACGTACAGTCTTTATTAGAGCTAGACAAGATCTTTGAGGCCGAAAGCCAGCTTGATTTCTATGTAGAACGTTGTTGAATGGCTCGGAAATGCGGCTTATTATGACCTTGTTGATGATTTTCATGACGGTTGGCAGAGGGAGATACCCCTTCAGTTAGAGCATTTTTGTTGCTTTCCTTCTTCAGAATCTTGATATTTACCGATTTCTTCTAAGATTAAGGTACAAACTGCTTCCAAGATCGGAGTTAACTTTTGTGCCATCATGTGAGCATTCGCTTGGAAGCATTCAACGGTAATTTTTTCTGCTCCCGGAGCTTTGCTTTTTTCAGGCTGTTAATTGCACTCCTCGGGGGAGGCTTTAACCCCTAGAGGACGCGTCGCAGGTGGCGGATAGCGAACGCCTCCCAGATATGGGTGGTAGGAGAGAAATCAAATATCTCCTGCGTACCAAACACGGCCAGCGAAGGTAAACTCTGTCAAAAAAAAACATATGGCAGGACTGGATGCCAAATCCCTGTACGTCCCACAGACGTGTTGTGGTTCGCGAAAGGCTGGTAGCCTTTCCGATAAAAACACCCCTACCCAAAAAACGGTTCCGCCTTATGCTCTGTATAAGAGCGACAACTACAGTTACATATATTGTTACCTGAGCGTCAAGGAAATAATAATAATAATTGCACTCTCAATTTCCTCTTAGTTTTTATTTGCCTATTTACATTATTTCTCCTTCGGACTGGAAGATTCTCATTGGACCTATTGTAGGAATTTAGTGTTGCTTAGAAGTATCACTTCCAAACTTCCAACTGTTCATTCTGAGCAGTAACCATGTTGCCACTTCCGTCTCTATAGGGCAGGTCGTTGCAACGTGCATCCAACCTCTAATATTTTTACCAGACTATGGAGATTTCTCATATCTCCTTTTTCAACCGCTATCTGCGTATTCTTCGCCCGATCATCATAGTAAGCTTTCATGTCGTTTTTTATTTGTTTCCTTATGAGCCTGTTCATTACAGTATATTCAATAGCTAACTCTTCTCTCCACTGTGGATTACTTTTAGCCAATTGTCTAGATTTTACGTTATTCCTTTCTAGTATACGCTTCCAGTTCTCATCCGTCATCCATTCTTATGGGTTGTACACATCCAATAATGTAAACGTCCACGACTCTACTCTAAAAAAAAATAGATCTCAAAAAAGTTTGTTTTGGAAACCTTGAGAAATTTCGATATATTCTCCATCTTAGTTTGCTTGAGTGGAGGGACAATAAAGTTACTTAGAATAAAAATCAACGCTTTTTTGTTTATTAGGCTCTCATAAGAGCCTGAAATTTAGTTGCAGGGGTGTACGAAATAGATGTTTTCAAGTTGTTTTTCAAACTTAAGAGTATTATTGGGAATAGGGCTGGAAAACGTCTAATAGAAAGCTATATCAAAGTTCCCATAAAATCAGACAGATAGCTATATATAGCTGCAGCAGTCAATAAGTATATAACATAATTATATATTGTATGTATAATATACAATATAGAACACATGCTTTAGCCTGTAGCATATATACCTTACACAGAACAAAAATACTCTTAATCCTTTGAGGGCAGAGTGAAATATGTATAAAAACAAAAACATACATGAGGCAGCAAAAAGTTAAAATATTTACAGACAGGGAATTTTTATTGCATTGTTTATCTAGGCTTGGCTTTCCATTTCGTGGAAATTTTGCAATTTTATTTTTTATTTAATACTTTTGGTCACGCTTAATATTTAAATGCTAATAAACTTAAGCAAAAACGTGAAAAATTTGCCATAAATCAATTTTAATTAAGTTATTTTAGAATTTGCATAAAATTTTACAGCTTTTGTCGTTGTGAATTAACAAAAATATTTAAGTTAATATTTTATGCATATAATGTTGCACTGAAATGGGTTTATAATACAATTCTAATTACGGGGAAAGAGTATAAATATTATTAAAATATGTTAATTTGCATAAAATATTTTATCTACAAATAAAGAAAAAATAATGTGCTCTCTATTAAAGTTTTAGGCTTTAAAATAGTAGCCAAGTTAATGTTGAACGCTAGATGGCGCCAGCAAGCTGTTGAATACAATGTGTGCAAAATTTATAAATATTATTTAAAAATAATTAAAGTTACAAATTAAAAAAAATACATAAATTAAAAATAACACTGGCCTACAAAAAAAAATTTTTGGTTTGGTGCAGCTTTGTCCGTATCTGTAGTCGGTAAGGTAGGTAGTATAAACTGTATTGCTGCCGCTAGATGTCAGCTGACAGCTCTGATATACCTACAATCCTTATATCAATTTTTATCCGGTTTTATTCAAAAGCAGACAAACTTATAATCACTTTATGACATAAATAATTAAAATATATTATGGAAAGTAAGTTAAGAAGTTGCACTAACGATCCTGATATATTTTGTTACATATGCGGTGAGTATGTTATGAAAGACCAACGGAAATCAATTAATGACACGGTAATTCGTTTGTATTCTTCTTACTTTGGTATTGAAATTGGCAATCATGATAAAGTGTGGGTGCCACACATTGTTTGTAAGATTTGTATTGAACATTTGCGGCAGTGGGAAAAAGGAACGCAAAAATCTTTGAAGTTTGGGATACCAATGATTTGGCAAGAACAAAAAAATCATCATGACGATGTATTAACAAAACCAACCGCAGCAAGTGGAAGTACCCCAATATCTCTTCAGCTGTAAGACCTATTCCACATTCAGATACCGTTCCAATACCAGCTTTTCGTCGGGAAATTCAAGAATGTGAGGAGGATGAAATGGAAATTTTTGAAGAAGCAGATGATGATTCCGACTACTGCGAAAATACATCGAGTCCTAAAACTTTTTCTCAAGGTGAGCTTAGTGATCTTATTAGAGACTTAGATCTTTCAAAAGAGCGTGCTGAGTTGCTGTCATCAAGATTGAAGGAAAAAAATTGCCTTTCTTCTGGTGTAAAAATCACTTTCTATCGCACAAGAGAACAGAACTTACTACAATTTTTGTCTTCTGATGAAAATTTGGTATATTGTCATGACGTGAACAGACTGATGACTTTCATGGTCTTGAAGATTTATCATGCAAGTAATTGGCGTCTTTTTATCGATAGCAGTAAAAGAAGTCTCAAAGCAGTCCTTTTACACAATGGCAATAAATATGCTCCTATCCCACTTGCACACTCTACATCTATGAAAGAAGAATAAAAGGTAATATCTGTTCTCTAAGAAAAAATAAAATATTCTGAACATGATTGGGTGATTTGTGTCGACTTGAAGATGGTCAATTTTCTGTTGGGCCAACGGAGTGATTATACAAAATACCCTTGTTTTATTTGTTTCTGGGACAGTCGAGCTAGATCTATCATTGGATTCAAAAAAATTGGCCTATCAGGAACCTTGTTCTGGGAGAAAAGAATGTCATAAACCAGCCTTTAGTTCCACGAGAAAAAATCATTCTTCCACCTTTACACATAAAATTAGGACTCATGACACAATTTGTCAAAGCTCTTGATAAAAATGGTCAATGTATCAAGTTCCTGTCTCAAAAATTTTCTGGATTAAGTACTGAAAAATTAAAGGCAGGAATTTTTGATGGGCCTCAGATACGTCAATTGATTAAAAGTTCTACGGATTTTGAAGCTTGTATGACTGAAATAGAAAAACTGGCGTGGAAATCGTTTGTCGTCGTTGTACAGAACTTTCTAGGTACTATAAGGCAGATAACTACAAAAAATTAGTCGAGGAAATGCTGCTGAACTTCAAAAATTTGGGTTGTAATATGAGCTTGAAAGTGCATTATCTCCATAGTCATATTGATAGTTTTGAGCATAATTTAGGAGATTTCAGCGAAGAACAAGGTGAACGTTTCCACCAAAATATAAAAACAATTTGGCCCCGGTACCAAGGCAGATGGGATATTCATATGATGGCTGATTATTGTTGGGGACTCATGCGTGATTGTCCAGGACAAACCCACTCAAAGAAATCCCTGAAGAAAAATTTTCTTGATGTCTAATTTCCAAATAAATTAATATTTTTTAATAAATGTATATTTTTATTCTTCTTCAAAACGAGAGCTGATATGAAAAATGTGACTGATATTTTCGCATCAGCTCACAAATACTCTGCCCAAAATCAGGTCTAAAGTCTTAGGCACCAAAATGAGT
>JBAMAX010000852.1:0-189439 GCA_037043745.1 Chymomyza amoena | reverse complement strand
TTTGTGCAGAACTATTAACAGTAAACTCAAAATATAAATTTTATAAAAAGTCTTTTAAAATAATATTGTGATTGATGAAAAAGATTGTTAAACCAAACAATAATCGTTTTACAAACTTACTGCTTTTCCTCCTTATAAGTGGAGTTCCGATCCAAGCCATCAGTAACCATGGCATCGCGCACCAAACTCTGTAAAAGGTATCGATCGCAAAAGTAGGGCTCAGCCTTGCGAGAACCCTGCACATTGAGATGTTGCGCGAAATGCCCGGCCGGGGTTGCTCCATGTATATTATGGTGTGGCTGCGGCGACTTAGGTCGTACCTAGATGTTCAGAGATGTCGATTAGAAAAACGCCGCTATAGATATATGTATCTAATATCTTTAGATTGACTGCTTACCGACATCCACTTCCAACCGGGGCGACCAGCGCGTGCCAAGAAGTGCAAAACCTGCTCCTCTGGCGAGCCAAAGCTAGGCTCTTGATCGCGCGACGAATACTCGCCGGAACTTTCACGTTCCTTTTCCAAATCGCTAACGCTATTGTACTCGCAATACACCCAATCGGGATGTACGCGCCAGTTGTCTCCCTTGAAGAATTCGGTAACTATAGGAAGAGAATAGAGTCATAAGTAAAGTTTATATGCCATTCCTGCCTTTAGTAAAGCTTACCATTGCTACGCGAATGCCGTATCTCTTGTTGGGAGACAAACTCATGGCTACCGTATTTCTCCGGGAGCACAATAGCCAACGTAAATGGTGTATCCTCAATGGGCCCATAGAAGTAGCGATGAGTGCGCGTGGATACACGCTTGGCCTCATCATAATGATTCAGCACCGTAAACTCAGTTTCGCCCTCCTTGGGTCTTATCATGTCACTGCGCATCTATTTGGGGTTTACAACAAAGCAATTAGCTTTTTGTCAGACAGCTGCGTATGCCAGTATCCACACTCACCTCATTGAGCAAGTTCTTGTTCATTTCAACCACTTCATGATCATTACCAACTTCTGTTTCCGGCAGTTCCAACTCCGTTATATCAACCGAAGCATATTTAGGGCGCAACTGATCAATATATTGATTGCCATCGCTTAGTGGACGCAAATCTGGATGGTACAACACGCGCCCATTATTATCGACGATAAACGAATAGCCATTCGGGCCCAGTTTATGCTGTGGTATCATTTTGCGTATCTCCTCAATGGGCACATCAGTGCCCACCACACCCAAGAGATTAGCAACACGCACCGAATGATTTCGTCTATCGAAGACCGGAGTTGAAACTGTCGTAACCAAACGACGCTGATATTCCGAATCTCTACCCAGTCCACCCGATTTTCCTGCCACAAATACAGGACTCCAGTGCACGGGATGATCCGCCTGATACATGATCATGGGTCGAGCCATTACCAACGCATAATCTATAACCTTACGACGTGCCTCCTCGTAATCATTGATTTGCACAAAGAAGCCCTTATTGGAGCAGGCCATCTCATGCAAATTGCTGCGACTGCCGGAGTCGCTACCTATTAAATACGTGAAGATGCGCACAGGCATATGCGGCCAGTTGTATTGCTTGATGATCTCCTTGTGGGATTCTGAGGTGCTTTCCGTAATTAACATAATGGCCTGATTGCACTGACTGCCAGCTCCAGATTGGTTGTACTGCAAAAAAAGCATTGGTTAACTAATTGTCGGAGATAAAACATATTCCTCACCTTATGCAGCAAGCTGAAGGCATACTCCAGTCCAGCCGTAAAGTTGGCCGTATCCTGCAGCTTGATGGCCTTCACCGCCGATTTTATTTCCTGCACATTATCGGGCGTGGCGCGAACCATCAGCTCCTTAAAACAAGGTACTGGTGTTTTGACCACATCCGAGAATGTAATTAAGTTCACATAGTCATCCTCGCCCAGCGTGTCCAAAATGTTAAAAGCCGTAGCCATGGCCAAGTCAAAGGACTTCTCCGACATGCTCGATGAGGAATCCAGCAAGATCATCTGTAAGTTACCAAACTGTTTGTAAATTTTTCAAATAACTAACAACTAGGCTCAAACTTACAATATCCTTGGGCGAGGAGGCAGCCTGCACAAACCAATTATGCGTACGAAAGTCATGTATTTGTTTGCTGCCCTTGGAACCCTCGGGCGGCCAGGCCGTGCCTGGAAAACGACGCAGAAAACCCGAAGAAGAGCCAAAGTACTGCCAAGACAATGCCGGATCTCGCTCCAAGTTGTTCTGGAACAGTGGATCCAAATGTGCGCTCCACTGCAATGCCGCCTTGACATCACCCTCATCCAAATCGACACCATGCGGCACCAGAATCGAGCTTAGACTGAGATTCACCGGCAGGCGTTCGAAGCGTCTCATGAAACGTATGTCCATGTGACGTGCTCCATCCGCCAGCTTGCCATCGGCATTGTACTCATTGATGCGTCTTGCATCATAGTGCTGCTGTCCCAGCGTTGAACTGCTCTGTCCCTCCAGCTCCGAAAGTGCAGCTTGCTCCGCCGAGTCCATCAGACGCTACAAAGACAAGATAAATTTGTACACATTAGCACAACTTGTGCACATTAGGTATATAGTATATATATAGTACATGTACATAGATTTGTATATATGTATGTAATCTTCCTTAATTTAAGTCACATCTTCAAAAAAGTTTTTCGCTTAAATATTTTTTCTTGAGCCTTTGCTTTATGCAATTTATTCCCTTGCCTGCACTTTCAATTGCACAAAGCGCTCTGAATGCGCTTCGATGTGAAGTTTTCTCTACTCTCCACTCTCTTTTTTCTTTGATTTTGTTTTATATATTTCTTTTTCTTTTTTTTTGTTTTCCCGACAAGTTTTGCTCTCTGTGTTTGTAAAGTAATTCAAAGTGCATACGTGAATATTGGCTAGGTACAGTGCTTACAGCGCATAAAAGTAGGCTATGGTTTCTTTCAACTTCAGCTCACAAATTGCGGAAGCCAACGACAGCTTCAAGAATTTAATTGAAAAAGTTATTATCATAAAATTAATAAATTAAACTGCAGAAAGTTATGGAACTCTTAGTAGTTAGACAATTCTTTGCAAGAAGACTAATGTTTAATAGAATAAAGATGTGGCTGGAATTGTCATAAGAAATTTCTTAGCCAAGTTCAATTTTTGAACAAAAATTAAATATTTATTGATAGTACAATAACTGTAACAAAAATGTTAGAAGAAAAAAAGTGCAGCTCAAAACAGCTAAGCATCAACATGCTGACAAAATTCCTCGAGGAGGAAATCTATAATACAAAATTCTTTAATTCTTAAATTTGCTGCTTGCAGAAGATTATTTATTATTGTACAAAATGAACTTTTATATATGTACCTATATGTGTTTTTATCAGTTTCATAAAAGTATCTAGAATACGAAACCTTAGCCAGGTAAGGGATATTTATTTTTTTTCAAATAAATAGCTTTCCTTTTCACAGACTTCAAATGAACTTTAAAGGTTTGGAGCGGTTTCTCATTTTCCATTCTCAACAGACTTAAAACAGTCTAGAACAATAAACTTTAAAAATGAATTTGATAAGAAGAGACAAAAGATATTTAAGAGATAATATATGTATGTCTATAATAATAATATAATATGTCTATCAAGCTGACTTGAACTTGTTTTAGCCAGCTTTTGAAAAGCGGCTGCTTTCGACAATATCTGTAGAATCTGAGCTTTAAAGAGAGTACTACTAAATTTCAATTGGGTCCAAAAAGCAAAAGCTGATCGATTAATTTTAGGGATTTCTTTTCGTCAATACGGGCTATCATTGAGGCAGCCCGACATTTTTCTGATGACATATTTCGCTAAACAAAATGCGAAAACGTCATCGATCATTCAATCAGCCGTTTCTCGATCTGCTAATTATGACGCAAACGATCGACATTGAAAAAAATACTTTTTTTAGCCATATTTAAAAATTAAAACTAGGTAACCTGACAGCTACACGATACTTCCAATTGTACTTGTTTGCAAAGTATAAAATGTTATAAAAATGTTTTAATTTTTCATTAATTTGAAGAACCTATTCGCATCGTAATATGACTTGGGTAATACTAAGTGTGACCACTTGAGCTCAAAACCAGGCCATTTTTTTTAGGAAAATTGAACTGGTAATGATGTTTGCTTGAGTAATATTGGTTATCAAAAATCCCCGGGGGCTAGCCATCGGGGCAATGGGCCGTTGCTTTCAAAACCGGGTATATGTCAAAGATTTTCCAGGCCAGTTGGTCACACTAGTGATACCCTGTACACAAACAGTCAAGGAGGATGGAGCCGTTCGCAGAAGTGCATGCTAATGCGAAAAATTTCTGATCGCCATTCACTTGGGAGTGGCTAGAAATGATTGTTTTGCTGAACGGTTCAAGCAGCTCACAAACTTCCGACTCTCAATCAAGTATCCTCTGGGTAATCCCCTGAACAACCGTTCTGTGCCATGTGGCGATCCACAACGTAGTTTCTGTACTCAGAATGAGCGGTTTCCAAAGGCGTCTTGTCACCAGTTTAGGGGCTGTCTATTTAAAAGTGACCTGTCTCTGCGAGCGAAGTTGTCAGGACTGGTATTGGCTTATAACTTACTGTCAGAACCCTGCTTCCTCACATATTTCTTTATAAACATGAGAGTAAACCCGAGGAATATTCATTCTCCAAGTTGTTACCCGTGTTCCTGCGGCTAATCCACCTGCTTCAGCATGATGTACGACGGATTTGGAGGTGAAAACCCCATGCTATAGAAATAACAATATAGCGGAAACAAGTAACAAGACATAAGAAGAAGAATCAGCCAATCAGTCCTCAAAGCATTAAAGAGCTACATATTCACTTCCAAAGTCCTTATAGAGTGTACCGACGCACTCAATAACTGGCCACCCGCAACCAAGTCACCTTGATTTGGGTGCTCCGACATGAAGGCAATGAAAAGGCGGACCTTTAGGCCACTACGGGGCGAAAAAGCCATTAATAGGTCCATCTCCCTTTTTTGGCTTCACCAAAATCAATATATCACATAAGACCAATAATTTCAAAAAATTACTCAATTTCGACTCCAAAACAGGTAACACTGCTCCTAATCTAAGCAGGAAAAGTCTGAAGACACTCTTTGTAGCACTATCAAGTCCCTTCGCCTGCAATAATCACATGGACAGAATAGGTATATCAGCTTCGAACACATGCAGGTTCCAATGTGATGAGTAAGAGTCTTTGGAACACCTGGTCACTAGCTGCCACAGAAACCACAAAATGTTAGATGTAGGTATGCTCGAAGGTATGATGATGAAGAACTTCAAAAGCTCCCTATGAAAGAGCTAAATGTCTAAATGAAAAGCGGTGCACTGGTGCACAGTATTTGATCAGCACGAACAACCGGGTCGATATAGTCATACCTGAGATATAGGAGCTAGAGAGTCCAACTTTTATCAATTGCGCCATAGAAGACTTTCGCTTCTACAAAAGCCACCTGTTTGGATATGGACATAATTTTGCAACAGACTCCCGACGCTATGGAATTAAGGAAAAGAACAGGGCGAGATGTACCAATTATAACCATCCCATTCCGTCCCATCGTTGGTTTAAAGAGTTTAACCCTAACACAACCAAACTTCTTTATATCTCTCGTGCGTCCTATTTTAAAATATTGTTCCTGCGTTTGGAGTCCTCAATTCAAAATTACTTTTGTCATACCTTCTAGAGTAACTGTAAATTTTCGACCTTTAGCCTTACAATTTTGTAGATCTAATTATGCTTTACACGTTCCATTCCGTGTCTTATACTCTAATTATAAAAACATTTATAATTGCCTCTCTTTCGAACGGTCTACTCAATCTATCACTTCTTCTATCCTAAGTTACCTTGACTTGCCACTTCGAGCATCCTTGACCAAACCTATACTTTGAGTCACTCTTTTGGTCAACGGTTACCCCTTGGCTCTTTTTTTGATACAATGTTTAATTTTTATCTTGCTTTCTTGTATCAACTTTTATATTGTAAACCTGGCCAGTTCTTGTTGTGAGAAGGTGCATATCAATAAAAAGTACACCCATCGGGATTAGTTATACCATCGATTTTTCTTTTCTAAATAAATTAACTTTTTTTTCTATAAGATAAGGTAAACTGTTCTTAGTTACACTCCTCCAATAAATAAATAATAAATAATTAGTTTTTAGTTTGGAATTCATGAACTGCTTGCGTCAAAAAGTTGCTTATGAAAAGTGGAACTAGAGTCTAATGTAAGCATGTAGGTGCTTACTTGTTTACTTAATGACAACCGATTAGATATTTATATAGATAATCATCACATTATATACACAGAAGTATAAATTATAGCAAAGAAAACTCATCAATACTTGTGCAAACAACATGATGTATATTCCTAAGTTGTCTATAGCTGCCAATTTCAATAAATCTTGCATCACTGTGCAAGTCTTCCACGCCCCTGGCTCAACACACACACGCACACACACTCCCGTACAAATACAATCCTTGTACAGCCGCTTCGAAAACTTGGCGCACAAATTATTTTCACAAGTTTAACTTGGCTATATGTGTGTATTTTCATAAGAAACAAACAAGGCTAAGACGGGTTGCTAGAAAGAACTTTTGCTGCAGCAAAATTAGATGCGCCGAAGCTGGAGCTTCTTGGTTTGGTTCGGTTTCGGCCTTAAGAAGTTGCTGCCATCTTAAATGCTGGCAGAGCGAAAACAAACACCTGCAGTCATAGAACATGTGCAGGGTTCCACTGCTTCTATCTTTCAGTCTTTTTATTCCCTGAATTAGATGAATGTCTTTGGGTTTGCTACCAGGAAAAACAAAAACAACACACCCGTACTAGGGAGCTACTATGTGGGTGGGTTGGTTGCATTGAAATAGTTCAACTACTTAGTGCCACACCCCACACACATACTTACTTAATGCACACATACATACTATATAAAGACGCCCCCAAGTACGAAGCAGATTTCAATGTAAATTGGCTGTGTATGTGTGTACCACGGGAATGTGTCAGCGGCTTAGTAATGGGGCACAGCCAGACAAATGGCGCATCCCCCACACCGGGAAGTTGCCACACAGACACATCGGCTACTTCATCTATTCCCAGTACAAAGTGTGCACTGAAGTTGTTGTTGTTTTTGTAGTTGTTATTGTTGTAGTTGTTGCACGTTGCATTGAAAAGTTTGGAGCTGCAGCTAAAGTTATTTGCGCACATTTTTCGAGCCAAAAGAAATTAGTTAAGACTTAAAGTTTTTGTAAAGGTGTTGAGTAGCAGCTAGTTAAGGCATTAAATAATAAACAGTAGTTAGTTTCCCCCAACTGAAACTTACACAAATAGAAAATAAAAGTGTTAACTTTTAAAAAAGATGAAACTGTCAGAAGTGTAGCCCAGAGTTTTGGGATGCTTCAGGTTATTTATTAAGACGGCAAGTTTTGCATAGTTTTGCCAGGTTTTGTGGCACTCGACGCGAGAATCTCTGAGCCAAAATTTTTGAAAGTTGTGCTGAGTAAGAGTTGAAAGTTTTTATACTTAAGAGACTACAAAAATCAATTTTGGTTGATTTGTGGCAAAAAAAAAACATTGATTGAAAAATGCACTTGAATGAGTTTAACACCCGGGGTTAAGTTTTCTATATAAGGGTTATGCAATGTGATTGGACTTTGACTTTGAAATTCTATTGAAATATTTTGCTATATAATGTAACTAGTAAGCCCGGCAGACGTTGTCCTACCAAACTTATTGAATACTCTTAAAGTGAATAAACATCGTAAGATCCGGCGAAATTTCCTTCATCTGGAATAACATTTTGCTTGACGTATTCGAAACAAAATACTTTCTGATAAATAATCTTGATATTTTATCCACCATTCAGGTGGATTTGATGAAAAACATGCTGATGATGATGAAAAACATGTATTTGATATGGATGAGCAGTAATTGCAGCATCTGCTAAAATTTGATCCCAGCGCCACTACATTATTCCAACAATCGACTAGATACGCCATTCGCTGTTCTCAATGATTGAAACGATGTTGGACCCCGAACATTGATTAAAAACAATATAAATTTTTTACAAAAACCAATATTCACAAAAATGCGTATATCTCAAGAACCAATACACATAAAAACATCGTAATGAGCCTCAAATCGCCGTATTGACAACCTCTAACTTACGCGAAAATCAGATTTGAAATTCATTAATACATTCATGAGAACACCCGTAACACGTAAAACGTAGGTTTCTTTTATATATAAAGATTAAAAAATAAAATCAATTATTAAATTTCAAGTTTAATATGAATGAACGTTAACAATATAAAGAATCAAATTAGTAAAATTATCTTCAATAATACTATAAATGAAACTTCTATTTCAGCGTGACGTTATTTTTGTATATTAGTTCATATGAATTAAACCATATAGTACAAGCAAAAAACCAAAAAGCGCATTTTGACTTGAATTAAAGAGTTCCTAACTTCTGAAAATTTGTCCAGTTTTTTAATATAAAACTCTTTTTTTCTTTTTTTGTATAAGTCTCAGTATCTGACGTTGTGTAAATTAGATATGCTTCAAAAAAAAGTTTTTAAGGTTTTAATCCGGCTTCAATTTTGACTTCAATATTGTTAAATTTAAGGAACTTGACTTATTGAAAAAAATAATCAAATAACGATAGCCAATAGAATAAAAACAAAATGGTTCTTAAATAGATAAGTCTGAACTTTAGGTCAGAAAGATTTTTTTTAAATATTTAAAAAAATTGTAGATTTTTGGCCTGAATATGACAATCTGGGCCCACTGTGCAGTAAATCATATTTATGTTGGTTGGCTATATTAACATAATATTGTGTTCCTAATAAAGCACCTTAAGCCTAGTTCCTTCTAAAGGCTTAAATTTTAATGACTTCATAAAAACTAAATGATAAAACTTTAATAGTTTTTGCTTTTTAGCAAACCTCGTCATAAATATTAAGTGATTTATGAACACTGCAAATTAAAAAATTTATATTAACTTTAAAATGGCTACTTTTATTTTTTTTAATAGCCTTACGTGTGCAAACTTTTTATGTACTTAATACTGAGTTCATATGTACATATATACCTCATAGACATAACTATATACATATACCTCCTTAATGGATCCTGTTAATGGATTTCAAAATTTGTAGCACATCTTAATGAAAACTTCAAATTTTGTACAATGCCTAAGAATTCTTGAAACTAAAAAAAAACTCTAGCATTTATTTTTTGTCAGGACAATACATTTTATTCTGCTTTTAAAGCTGGTATAAATAAATTTTTAGATTTTGGTATCGGTAGAGTTACGATAAATATTGCATTATAAATAAATGCAACCCTGTGTTTCAACTCTCAACTCAACTTTTCCTCAACCAAGACCAATGTTTACGTTTTGATTTTTTTTATAATCCAATATTTATGAAAAAGTAAGTCACTATACACTTAAAAAAACTTTTGGTGTGGTATGATTTAGATTACTCTATATATATACAATATTTAAAAAAAAATCAAGTAGATTCTATAAAATGACACGCCTTCTGAGGTCTTTAGGTTGAAGGCGTTTTAGGCGTTTTCTTGGTCTATGACCGGCCAGGGCACATGCAAGCGAGTTCGGATGGTTCCTTATGCGATCAGCGTAACGGTCGCTGAGTTTATTCAATACATCACCCACGTAGGGAATGTCTAGATCCTTGTGAAGGATCGATTTCGGATATAACACGGGGCATCTGCAATTTCGCGCAAAGTTTTGTTTTGTAAAAATTGGATTTTTTTAATATTTGACTTGGCAGCTGTTCCCCAGATTTGAATGCCATAATACCAAGCTGGCATTATTAAACTCTTATATAGAATTCTTTTATTTTCCAAAGATATCTTGCTATTTCTACCAAGTAGCCACTCCATTTTGCCAAGTTTGGTTCTACATCTTGCTGTTATTATTTTAATGTGGTCCCTCCAACACAATTTTTTGTCGAGGTGAATTCCGAGATGGGTGTGATGTTTTAATTGAAATTATCTCTCCATTTCAAGTAAGCGCAGGACTTGGTTCTTTCCTTAAAGAAAATAAAACGCTCAAAGATTTGTCACCATTAAGCTGGATGTTCCAGCCAAATTTAAAATAATCAAATTGAATAAACACAAGTAAAAAAAGTTGTGCCTTTTTTGTACAAAATTAAGAGAATTAGACATAACAGCTAAATGTTGGAGTTATCGCAAGTAAAATAGTAAAAATGGATGCGAATTTGAAAATGCTGGGAATGTACTAGCCTAAGTATATGCTAGAACTGTTGTGGAGTTCAGCATTTAAGCCCATCGGTTTTCGTCCTAGGAACTGACCACGCTCTGGCGCCAATCAATTGTCTTCGGAATGTGGAAATGGCAGCCCTGACGCGAGAATATTATTGCGTTCATGTCCTCTACATAATTATCTAGAACTTCATACATAATCAAATAATAATCATAAAGCTACTTTAGCTACAGGTTTAATTGCAATTGATTTTATGTTCTGTCCCGGCATCTTTATATTAAAGTCTTTTAATTTTAATTCAATTTGTACCAATTTACAAATATAAACAAACTTTGAAAAAACGAAGAAAACGCAGCAACTTAACTCCACAACTCAACAGGAGGGATTCACGCTTTGGCCTGTTGACTTTTTGCTCAACTTGTCAACTCCTCAACTCAACACAAAGCGTGAATACCTCTAATAATTCTTATTGAAGCTCGAAATCACATTAAAAATTTTATTTTTTGTAAATGCAATAAATTTATTTATATTTTCTGAACTTGTTAGTCAGAAAGCATTTGTTTTTTGGCATTACATGCAGTTGTTCTAGAAGAAGCGAGAATTATAACACACATGAATATCAAAATATATTTTAACAATATTATGCACTTATTATGTACATTGAAGTTGGACATGCTTGGCAAAGAGTTGCAAAGGATTCTGTTCCAGTAAGTTGCAGTAGAGACACACACCGACACAGTACGTAGCAAAACGGGTGTCATCTTAGACTATAAACATGGACCTGAGTTGGAGGAATGGGCAAGGGACTGAGGACTGTGTCTGGGTGTGGGTCTGGTTACTGGTTACTGTGCAATGCCCTCGCACACAATTTTCATTTGACACCAGCTGTTTGTCTGTCGCCCTGTCCCCAACGGCAGTAGCTGTAGGAGGAGCAGCAGCAGTAGGAGCAGCAGCGGCGGCAGCAGCTGTCGACATCTTAACATTCAAAAGCCAACAATGACAACGGGTACGACAAAGACGACAATGACGGGTACGGCGAGACCTGCTCAAATGTCAACGCTGCCCTTTTCAGCTTTTTTGCTGTGCAACGTCTGCCCCTCGTCGCGTCCGGAATTAGCAAAATGCAGCTACTTGCACGCAATTTGTTTGCAAGACATATGAATAAAAAAATAAAAAAAACATACATACTAAAAAGGCATGTTGAGGGTTAGGGGAGGGTGCCACAGACAGTGGTTGCAACAGAAATATAGTGTAGACACACACATAAAAGCTGGAAAAAAAGCACATATAATGCGTACAAGTGTGCAATTGCATGGGCGTTGCTGCAACATTTTGTTAAGCAGCCCAAAAGTAGGCTACAGTTTTTTGCAGTTGACCATTTTGGTTTAAGAACGGTCACACTGTAATGTGTATGTGTGGTGTTAATAAAGTCAATGGCCGTGTTGATAGGAAAATGTTGCTAAGACGTTTGGGAGTGAAATTTTTGGAGAAGAATTTTTATATATTTTATTTTATTAAACAACTAATTTGTAATCAACTTATTAGCCTTAAAAGGTAAAGGAAAATTTATTTATTATTTTAAATTTGAGCTAGTAATATCTTTGAGCCAGTAATATCTCTTACCATCGCGCTACCCCCCTGACAACTCCGCCCATGTTTCAAATGGCAAGTCAAATGCCAACTGGCTGGCATATAAGTGATTTTTCTTATATACTTTGTTCACGCCCCGTGTAATGTAAGATGTGTGTTTAAATGACATGCCTCACACGAGGGCGACAATTTTTACAAAGCTGTCTGAGCAAAAAAACTTCTCTTAGTTTTATTTGCAACTTATGTTTGCCCCCAACTGACTGCATAAGAACTTACGATAAATACAAAAAAAAGAAGAAACTTGGCAATAACTTGTAGCAAAAATTACATATTACATTTAATATATCATAAGATAAATAGCAAGAAATACAATAGCTATATGGCAGTTATATGTCTTTACAAAAAGTCAAGCCGCAAAACAAACTTTAACTTGAGGTTATATTAAGTTGAAGAAGAAGTTTCGAGTCAGTAGCAAACATTTTTACATACTACTCTTGCCCAGAGTTGGGGAGTCGGAGTCGGCGTCAGCGTCTTTTGCCGTGTGGATTATGCCAAGTTATTAGACAGCACGACTGTCGCAGTTGTGGCCAAAGTAAGCAAGTAAGCGTGTAAGTAACCAACTGGCAAATAGACTCATGTCAACCACTTTGCAACACTGCCACACTGCTATACTGCCACTCTACCACACTGTCATACAGCCGTGTCGTAGTAGAGTCCGTGAATTCTGTGCACCGTGCAATCTGAGCTGCGAACTCTGAGCTCTCTCCAGCTTCGCTGCAATGCCGCACTCGCATTTGATGTGGTTTACTTTAAGGATTATTAACGCTTTCTGACTGACGGGTGAGTGGGGCGGGGTGGCTGCTAGGTATGTATGTGAGTTGTATGTGTTGGTCTGCGGGCTGTACTTTTTTTTTTGTCTACCCAACACTAGTTGTTGTTTGGTTAAAGTTTTTCTTCTTTTTTCATCTCCTCTCTGCCGCTTTTAACGTGAAACTTGAAATGTGGTCTGAAGTTTGGTAACATTTGGAAAGGTTTCAAGTCCTATTTTGTTGTCAACATTGGGTACAAATCTTAAAATCTTTACAAACTTTGATGGTCGGTCGGTTGGCTTGAAACAAAATGCTTATTGCGGCAAAATGAAAGAACATTTTTGTAGATATAGGAACTTTTTGGTCATACATATTTCATGACTCGTGTTGTACGCTTTACTTAAACAATGGAAAAAGAGGCTTAATTTAAGTCTTCTGCAGCTTTTGAGTAGGTTTAGTTGGTTGGGAATTCGTTCCAGAAATGTTCTCACGCACCACTCTATTATTTTTGGTGCAGCTTTTTATTAAATTCCACTTGAAACAGCAAAGAAACCAGAGTAAAACTTTGAGTATACAAATTTTATGCTTGGTGGAAATTTTTAGGCAATAGTTTAATTCTTGTGTAGGTTAGTACCTAGTTTTAGTAAACCCATGGATCTGGCTGTAAATTTAGACAAGATGCTAAGGATCTGACATCACGTGGAATAAATAGCTACAACTTCGAAGATGTAAAGCATTTCGTGGATTTGGTTCCAGCATGGAAATACGTCAACGGACTAATTTCGTTAATCGGTGTTACCTTGGGCAGAGTAAGGAATTCAAGAATAGAGCCTGCTCTCGACACACGAATATAACCCTTGACAAATCCCTCATGCTTCTCTAAGATGCTGAAGCATGGACATTGTGTCATCCGAGAAGGCGATTTTGGGACCTTCGAGAGAAAAATCCTTCGACGGTAAATGTGGATGGTGATCGCCGTTTTCGAGTTGTATACAAAGATACTAAACTAGGCGCATAGAACTACAACGTCTGCGCTGGTTAGGTCATATTGCACAAATATGTGATGGTATTCGAACGGAAATACTTGTAAGGTCGTCGACGACAACCCTTCTCTGCGTTGGAAAGATCGGGCAATGGGGGATCTTCGTAGCCTTGGGATTGTCAATTGCTGGCCTAGAATAATTTCCGCGGCCAAGACCGATAACTGGTTGTAATTGCCAAAATAATAGTAGTACCTAATGAAAATGCTTTAGTGCTCTCCGGAAAATTTTAAATTACACCAAAGACCCTTCTGCCAGATCCAACTCTTATTCTTATATTATAAAAAATTGGTTCTTCGTCAATATAATCTTATGTACGAGCTTTTGTACATCACATAGTGGATTAAAAGGAAATATTAAGTGGTTAACAAGGAGTACAAATCATGCTACTACTGGGTCGAGTAAAATGATCAACCGGAATAATTTAGTCGATATTTTCATAACAAAGAGAGAGAGATTACTCCCATAAACTTGACGTCACTGTTTATTTTATACGCCCAGCTAATTAATATTGGGCATTTTAGATAAGAAAAGGTAAAGAAGATTATCCGTTCTTCTCGATACTTGAACAGTCTGGAGGCCCCAGTAAATAAGAATGTCCGTTTTGGAAAGAGTTACTTCTGTGCGTGCCTTATCATCCTGTTTGCTAAACCATTTCGCGGATTCGATAAAAGGAGACAGGTGCGCTACGACCAAATTTGCCAGACTGCCTAGGTCTTCAAAGAAGGGCTTCTCCAGGTACTGGGTACGTTTCCTAAGAAGTGCAGTGCAGCCACACAGCAGGTGTTGGATGCTTTCAATTTACTCTTCTTCTCCGCAACTGTGTCAGAAATCGTTGCAGGGGACATGCATTCTCTCAGCAAGAGGCTCTATGGCGCAGTGCCCTGTATCAACTCCCTCCATCGTCGTAGTCCTCCTTTTGCGGAATCGCAGGAGTTCCGAAGTTCGCTTTAGGTTGTATTTTGTGTATAGATGTGACAGCCAGACACAGTGTCCTATGGTCATTCTGCCTCGGATCTGACAGTATTGGTGATCTCTGAAATTACATCTTGCAGAGGTTTTAGTATATCCATAATAGATGCGGGCATAGATAGCGCTGATCTGTTACTAGCACACTCGTCCGCCACCTTGTTCCCTGGTATCCCAGATTGAGCAGGTACCCAGCAGAGGTGGTGCTGGATGGGGTTTAGCGCCGACACGGTGCTATGAATAAGTTTAATCCTTGTAGTGAGACACGTTCTGCGGACTGTCATCCAATTCCGTTTGACCGGTAAAAATGTATTTCAATGAAATATCAAGTCTCTCAAAATACGTGTAAGCTGAGTTTTATATTAAGTTTATCCCAGTTCCACTATTGTGGCCGTCGGTGGCGTAAGTGGTTGCGTACTCGCCTCTAAAACCGAAAGTCTGTGGTTTCATTCCCCGCATCGCTAGCTCAAAGACGCTATTTGCCATAGGAAGTCTCTATTTATTAAAAACACCGCCGTTCGGATTCGGCTATAAACTGAAGGTCCCTGGTCTGTTCGAACAGTTATTAATAGAGATCCCCTATGCCCCTCCAAGGGGTCAAACAGGGAATTATGTTTTTTTGTCCCAGTATCCTTCTCGTTCCTCTACCCAAACAGTGCTTCCATAAACTTTTTCTTCAAATGTTACTACTAATCTTTAGGTATTTTCCTAAACTCCCATAATATAAACTCAATCAACGATATACTTACAAATACTTAAAGAAAAACTCTATCATAACCACATTAAAACTTCTTTTATATACACAATACTAACCGACAGTTCCGGTTGATTGCTTAGCACTCGACTCCCATAAACAGCACTTAAATACCAATAACATTTGCACACAGCTTCAACTGCCACGCCCATTAAAATACATATATACCAGCATGTTTCTAGTACATATATATACTACCTATACATATGTACACAAACTTATGCATCCACATCAAAACTGCAGTCGATGTTAACGTCAATAGAGCAGGAAGGGAGTTGCTGGGTTGGGAGTGCTTTTAGTGTGAAGACAGACTTGGAAGGGTCTGACGAAGGGTCTTTGGTGGCGCCTTTTTAACATGTTTCTATTTAAGATCTGCTGCAAGTCTAGGGCTTTTCAATACGCTTAATATATACAGAGACGACACAAATACATACACACGCTTACAATGTCAACGTCAAAGTGCAAGTGGCATTATTGCAAAGAAGTCAACAATGTGCAACGTTTGAAGCACGGGGCAACAAGCACGATGGTGACGATGATGATGGCGATAATGATGATGGTCATGATGATGATTGGGATAGATGGCCATACGAAGGTTGCAGCGGCATTGAAGTAACGTAAAAAAAAGAGTAAACTGCAAAGCTTTTTGCCATTAAATGCAATTTTAAAGTCAATTTAAACTTCAAACTTAACGCAAATAAAGCCTGTCAGCGACAGGACGTGACCAACTTCAGCTAGAGATGAGCGTTTAATCGTGAGTGCAATTATCGTAACTTGACAAAGGTCACGACAAATTGTGTCAGTTGTAGAGTTCGACGCAGAAACTTCAAAGAAAGGTCTGAACCGCTTTATATTGTTGTCACATATCGGCAGAGAGCCAATTTAAAAAGAATTGGGAGGGAAGGAGTCCAATTCAGCCTTACCAAGAAAGACGCAGGAGATATAGAAATGGACATTCCTATGCTTCTGCAACCAAAGGAGTTGAGTACAAGTTCAATCAGAACTTTGATATCAAACTCAGCACGAAAGAGACGTGGACATCTCATACAGCATTGCACTTAATGAAACCACAGACAATAAAGTGGTACTCAGGTGGATTCTCACCGATGGGGGAAGTGGCCTGGGAGTAGTATGACCCAGGACTAAATAACACGAATGATTAGGCAGACACAACCGCATTTTCCAAGCTGTCGTCTGTGCTATTGGAAGGTGTGCAGAAATCAATCCCCAAAAGAACTACAACGACAAGGATATCTCCGTGAGACATTCAAGCAGCGATAAAGGCATTAAGCAGAGCAGAGAGAGAGAGAGAGAGAGAGATCCCATCAAGGCTGGTCAAAGAAGCAGCCAGAAATAAGCTCACGATTAAATTTGTTCCAAGATAAAACTATATCTCTGGAAATGAACTGACAGATAAACTAGCAAGGATTGGTGCAGCAACACCTCTAATAGGATCTAAACCATACTGTGGTATTGGTAACCAAGTGGTGCGGAACCTACTGGGAATGGAAGAAGAAAACAAACGGATCCACGGACTTAAGCAGACGAAAACCTTTTTCCCTAATAACATATGTAAGAGGATTCTTCCGGACCTCTTGACGGGACATTGTAGGCTCCGTAGCCGCTTGAATAAACTCGGTTTAGCCAATAGTGGACTATGTTGCTTATGTAGCTTGGAGGAAGAAACTTAAGCGTATCTGCCATATGAGTGAAGATGGTACAATACTTGTATCGCTCCCATTACTAATAATAGTAAAGTTTGATGCGTCGATGGCTTCTTTTTTAAGTAAGAGTTGGAGAACTGGTTTGAGATCTGGTTGATTGAGAGTTGAGAAAAGTAAACTTAGTCAACTTCATTTTCAATGCCGTACTCTTTCAGCACTGACTCAATCCTCACGCTTTCTGCCAGGCATCGCTGTCAACACGACCGAAGCCTACGACACAGAGAGGAGATCTTATTTAATCATAATCGGATCGAAAAAAACTTTTGCATATTTTTAATATTAGTATAGCATAGCTTCTTCCATCACTAATTTATAAAATTCCCTGACTGACCCCTGAGAGGGGCATGGGGATCTCTATTAATAGCTGCTTAAACAGAACAGGGACCTACAGTATAGCTGAATCCCAACGGCGAACGTATCACGAATGTATAATTTACTCAACCTAAACTCACGCTCCCATACCTAAGTGTGACAAATGGACAGGCTTCACTGTTTGGCTTTTAGTAAACGAACAGGTCCTGAAACTAAAAGGGGTTGTGACAGAGTGTAAAGTAAAGCAAAAGTGTGTGCAAAATTGAATTAGAGTTGCTGTTAATGGATATTTAGCCACAAACTTATCTACTCGTTCGTATATACAGATATAACGCATACGCCGCATTGGCAGTTCATGTGTTAATAATAATGTTACATTGCACCACTGTGCCGCACAGTTGGCTTTATGTTTACAGGCAATTAGCATTTTTAAGGCAACAGTTAAGTGTGTGTTTGATGGGTGACTACGGAACGGTGGAAGGATTGGAAGCGGCAGGTTGCCAAGGCAACAACAAAGGCAGCCACATTACTGACAGGTGTTGGTGCGTAAATGCAGCCAACGTTGATGGCTATGTCTATAATGATGATGCAACTGATGAAGATGATAATGACGATGAGACCACAGTCTGGCAAACACATACAGAATGATAGATGAACAGAGGAGAAGACAAGATAGGGGTACGTGGTGGAGAAACGTCAGTCAGAGACCTGGTCCAAGCACACCGCACGCACGAGTTGCTTTTCATTATTTTTCATGTTCGACATGAGTGCAAATTGTTGTGGCTAGGCAAACGTAAAAGGCAACAAGCAAATTGGTAAGTTTTTCAAAGCCGAATAGAGAATACGCTTTGGGAAATAATGATTGGCTAATAATTTCAGCAAAGTTTGTTTTTTGTACGGATCAGAATCGTAGTTTGTTACTACTGCAATTACACAAAAACTGCCAACCTACGTGAACAGATGTCTCCGTCAGGTAATAAGAATCATGTAAAGAACTAAGAACGATTCGTAATGCACGGTTGTGGGGAATCACTTAGCAACATCCGATCGACAAACAAATATTGAGGCTGGAACATACCCTACGAAAGCCTATCGACAAAATGTCACATAGAGCATTGGAATGGAACCCCCAGGACAGAAGGAACCGCGGACGTCCAAAAAGTACATGGCGGAGATGAATAAGGAGAGAGACGAACAAATCTGTCAGCGAACTACGAGCAACAACGCGAAATAGAAATAATTGGAAAATTGTTGTAGATAGACTAAGTTCTTAAATTGTTATATTTTTAAAACATTTCGTTATTATTATGTTTTTTGTATAGAAGTGAGATCTGAGATCTAGGTTACGTCTTTGAATTCCATAGATGATGTTTGTATTACCATTATATTTATTAAAGCAAATAAAAGTCTCAAGTTCAAGCATAATTGAGCTTAAAATCTCTTCAAAAGTAAGATCCTGTTTTTTGCATCCGTCTTTGAGTACGATAGATGGGGGTGTATGAGATTATCGATAAGTCCTGTAATCATACTTATTTTTTTATTTAGGCCACGTATCATTTTTCTATTTCTTGTTAAATGTGAACTCAGGAGATGAGTCTCTTTTCTCTCCCATTTTTTGAATCCGTCATTGAGTCCGATAGATCAGAATTATCAACAAGTCCTACATTTATGGAACTGATTATATGTCTCATACTCTCATATTTTATCTAGGAAAAGTAGAATTTTTTTCTTTTTTGTAAAATGTGAATTTAGTGGATGAGCCCATAATCTCTTTAAAATGGAAAACATTTAAAATTGCCTTGTGGACAATGTAAATCAATTTTTAATTAGGTCCAATTACCCTTGACAAACTTTCAAAAAATTAAAAAAAAAAATGACCGACTATAGTAAAATGTTCCTTAAAGAGCATCCAAAGTCCACTACAAATAGTGCTCAAAATGCAAACGCCCCGTTTTCTGAGCTGCAAAAATGTTGCAAGGCTTGTTGTTATATCGTCTTGTTGTTGTTGTCCAATTGCCGTTTGCAACCGAGCATTTGACTCCAGCTTTTTGTTGTTGCTCTTGCTTTTCTCTCCTACATCCTTTTTTCCTTTGTCTCTAACTGTCTCTCTTACACACACACACTATGGCTGTCTTCATTTTTACTGTCATTATTTGCCAAACTCTTTGCACTTGGTTGATTAATTGTGCGGGCAGTGTGCAGCGTGTTTAAATAATATTACGTATACGCCTCACTGTCACTATTTATAGGTCAGCGTGTGTGTGTGTGCGTGTGTGTTTGCTTGTTTGTTGTGGGTGTGCGTTTATTTACAAATACAATTATAACGCGAATTATATCAATGTACAATATATTGACATATGTAAGCCACACTAATTATACGATTGGTTTGATAGATTAGCCCTTTGGCTGTTGATACCCTGTAATCAAAGGATCAGGAGTGTTATAGATTTGTGGAATGTTTGTGGCAGGCAGGAAGTGGTATGAGAGATTACAAGTTTGTAGTACCAAAAAGCATCAACTCAGCATTGGGTCAGATCCATCAGTTTGTAGAAATGTCTATTTCTCAGTGACTGTAGTTCTTCTTATGTCCTGTTACTCCTAGTGGAGCATAGGGCCATATTGTTTGCGTTATATGTATATACATCCAAATCCGTTGTGCATGCTGCCGAAGCAGGTGGATTAGCCGCTGGGCACTGGTACCACTTGGCGAATGAATACTACTGGGGTTTACTCTCATGTTTATAAGGAAATATGTGAGGGAGCCGGGTCCTGACAGTAAATTATATGTTTAAAGTCAGTCCGGACAAGCCTGCTCGCAGTGACAGGTCACTTTTAAATAGGCCACCCCTAACCTGGAGAGCAGACGCCTTTTGCAGCCGCTCTTTCTGAGTACAGACGCTACGTAGTGGATCGCCACATGATCGCAAAGGCATGATTCGCCTTCTCACAATTAGCTAGCTCCCAAAACGGTTGTTCAAGGGGTTTCCCAGAGTATACTTGACTAGTAGTCGGAAGTTTGTAAGCTGCTTGAACCGTTCAGCAAAAGAATCATTTCTGGCCATTCCCAAGTGAATGGCGATCAGAAATTTTCCGCATTAACATGCACTTCTGCAAACGGCTCCATCCCGACTGTAGTTAGCGTCTTTATTTCAAACCAAACGTTGTGCATTATTCACAGGTGAAGCGTGACGGTTTATCCTGATAAATTCTCTAATTCCCGTGTGGCTTGTTCCCAAATTATACTACTACTATGAATTATGGACTCCTAGTGGAGCATAAAGCCCAAGTTATACAGTCCGAAAATTGTTAGTGTTTAGGAGCTTCAAAATAAAATAACATATTCGCAATGAAGTCTATTTGGATGGATGGTTGTGTGCATATTGGTTACAAATTTTCTGCAAATGTTCTTCGAGGTACACTTATCTAATAAGGTTTCTCAAATTTCTAGAATACACTGGCAATTGAGCCCCGAAAGCACGCTAAATTTTTAAGTTCGAATAAAAGCATCCGGTATGAGTCAATACGTAGCAATTTTAGACGACTCCCTCTATAAACAGCAAGTAGTTTCATCAAATTTAATTTTTTTTTTTTCTATTTCCTTTGAAGCCACATGCTCCTGAAACTTCTGTTTTTGACATTTAGTAGTTATGGCCCTTACGCAGTGCTGCTGGTTCCTCTGCATTTCTCGTATGCAGCAGTGCATCCAGGCTTCATTTATTTTCATACAATTCTAATTCATAGAGTTGTGCATATTTTTAAACAATATTGCGGATTTGCTCAACACCGTCACTTGGAGTTTGATGCAGATCATCCGATTCGTTAGACATTTGCTTGTCGTCGATTATCAACGGATGCATCCATCATTTCGGGAAATAAGCCGTATTCTTGCGTTTTGTTTTATTCATATCTTTCTAGCAAAGACGGTAATCGATTATTAACGCAAACATCCATACATTCAGGAAAGGAATTAAATATACTAAGTGCACAAAAAATAACTTTAAGTAAAATAATTAAGGAAACCAAGCTTCAAATACAGGCTTATATAAGTTACACGAGTATATTTATATATGAAATTTAAAATAAAGATGTTTTTTTTTTTTTTTTTTTATTGGATAGTAGGAGGGGGGGAAATCTTCAGAAAGACACCCGGGGAGGGTAGTGTCGGATTCGCATTCTGCGCCTACCGACTAAAAAACCCCCTCCTATTTGGTTGCCAACCTTTACGGTTCTAAACCTCAGAGTGTGTGGGTACCATCAGAGGGTGTATGAGGGGGTGCTTGACGCGGTATATATGAGAGGGGGTGCACGAAGCGGTATATTATGTATGATCGGTTGAACCGATCTCAATTTCCCATTTAGTCGCCTTTTACGACAAGCAGAGGAACACTGAGGTGGATATTCTTAATCCGCCACCTCACGGATGAAAATAAAGATGTCTACAAGTTTGTGACTTATACCCATCATGGTTTAAAGCAGTTGTGAATTGTAAGCCAATTTTTTATTATAGCTATAAAAAACAATAAAAAAAAATTCTGATACTATTCCTAATAAACATCAAATAGAGCTTAATCAAACATAATTATTGCAAAATTAAACTTAACTCCATAAAAACTAAACTTTAAATGATATAATTGCTGCTTCAAAATAATTCAATCTGGAGATTTAACCATTAAGAAACCCAAGCTTCAAATACAGGCTTATATAAAAGTTTCTAACATATATTAAAACAATATAATATAACAAATAAAGATGTCTACAGAAGCTGTTGACTTATATCCAGCATGGCTTAAAGCAGTTGTGAATTGTAAACAACTTTTTTTATTATACCTTTTAAAGTTCTCAAACGATTAGAATTTCTGAATATACTGGCAATTGAGCACAGTAAGTACGCTAAATTATTAAGTTCTAATAAAAACAAGTAATATGAGTCAAAACGTAGCAATTTTTGACGACTCCCCCTATAAACAGCAAGTAAGTAAAGCTATAAAATTATATATACACATATATAGGTTAGGTTAGGTTACGCTGGCCGGCCACAACAGAGTGCAGCCTAGCATAGACCTTTTGGTCCTTAGCTGTGCCAATACACATATATAAGTCTTATAAAAAACAAAGTAATTAAAGTCCCTTTTTATTTCTTCTCATAAATCAGCGCTCTTGAACAAACCTATAATCTTCATTATAACGTCACTTTATTAATACAATTTTTGATAAAAATATCTGCAGAGTATCCCACAGTCGTCCACCGCCCCCACATTTTCATATTTTTCTCGAATATATCTATAGGGCGTGCGTTAATGCCTGTATGAGTATTAGTGCTGCAATAAATTTGAATGTAATACAAAGGATTTGATCAACCCAATTAGGAGCTCAAATAAATGCGTTCCACAAACAAATAGTATTGATTATTCATACTTATTGAAGTTTTGACTGAATATACACAGGAAAGGTAATTTGATGAGTCATTCAGCCAGAGTTGAGGACTACTTAAAATAGGTTCTTGTTTTTTTTCCTATAAGTATAAAGAATAAGTTGTGCCCAGAAAAGTAATTAGCAAAGAAGCAAGATTATAAGAAAATACTACCCACTTCTAGAATAGACCATCCAAATATTTGATGGAATATAAATGAGACTGCCGGATGGCTTCCTCACCTCTTATAAGGGACCTTTCATGTGAGGAAGAGTGGTGAAATAGCTCACTGTAGTGCTATCGCAACAAGTTATCCTTGGCCTAAGTGATTTTTCAGTCCCAACTGCCGCCATAACCTAACCTAACCTTGTATTATTATAAAATAAAAATGTATTTAGTTACAATTAAATTAGACACATAATTAATTTAAAAAAAACCAAAAAAAATTAATGTTGATAAGTTTGGTGTATTTGGTAAAGTTATTTATAAACAAATATACTTATAATATTTTTTTTGCTCTAATTTTGTGACCCAGCTATTTTATGAAATTCCAATTTCATAATTAATTTGGTATTCCCCTAATTAGATTATATTTTATCGCATGTGGCTTTGACCTTTTTGTTGATTGTGGATGATCTAATCTACTAATGAAAGACAATTTATTAATAAAGTTTTAATATATTTAATATATAATTTTTTTGAAAGGACCTTACGAAAAAAGGATGCATTTTTAAATTTATATCAAAAAATCAAACTTTAACTCTGATTTTTTCACATAGGAATAAAAATCATGGAATATTTTATATAACTATCAATTTTTATTAAAAATCGCCAAAAAACTCTCATTTTTCAATTTTAATAATAAAAAAATATATAAATAATAACTATAAAAATTTTTATTTATAGAATTGAGAACAAGACTTAACTTTTATTTTTGATTTTTATAATTATAATACAAATATAATACAAATTAAATCTAGACAATAAGCTGAAAATAATCCGCAGCGTAGAGAAGAGTTGGCTATTGAATACACTGTAATGAACAGGCTGATAAGGAAACAAATCAAAAAAGATAAGAAGAATCTTGCGAAGAATAGTCTGATAAAAACTATTGGATTTAGGATGCACGTTGCAACGACTTGCCCTATAGAAGACGAAAGTGGCAACATGGTTACTGCTCCGAATAAACAGTTGGAAGTTTGGAAGAGATACTTCGAAGCAACACTAAATTCCTACAATAGCTCCAATGAGAATCACCCAATCCAAAGGAGGCACACTGTAAACAGGCAAAAAACAAACTAGCCCTCCCACACCAGAGGAAATTGAGAGTGCAATTAACACCCTGAAAAAAGCAAAGCTTCGGGAGCAGATAAAATCGCCGTTGGATGCTTCCAAGCGAATGCTTACATGATGACACAAAAATTAACTCCGATCTTTTAAGCTGTTTGGACCTTTGAAAATGTACCTAAATCTTGGAAGAAATCGGTATTTATCAAGATTCCAAAGAAGGGAAACTGATAAATATGCTCTAACTAGAGGGGTATCTCGCTTGATTTGGTATTTGAAGCAGCTGAAATAAATAGTTTCGGAATCAACTGGAACTTTAACCGTAAACTAGGAGATCTTGAATATGCGGATGATGTTGTTCTATTTTCTTCCCGTCATTCGGACCTTCAAACCCAATTAGATAGAGTCGCCAAAGAAGCGTCAAAAAACAAAAAGTTTTGCGGGTAAACCCCACTAATACAAGCGCCCTTAGTAACGACAACTTGTATATTGAAAACGTAGCCAAATTCGAGTATCGTGGAAGGCAAATTGCATCATCCGGCGGAGCATTGGACGATGTAGACAGCAGAATTCGTAAAGCCAGAGCTGGCTTTTGGACAACTGAATAGATTCTGGCGAGAACCGAATATTCGGCGAAAAACCAAAATACGATTCTTCAACGCATGCATAAATTCGGTGCAACAGATTGTGAAACATGGTTCATTACCAGTATTATTGTCAAAAAGCTCCAAACATTTGTCAATCGATGTCTTAGAAGCGTATTACGTATGTGGTAGCCCCGAACCATTAACAATGTGCGCCTTTTGGGAACTTTGAGAACAAAAACCAATCGAAATTGAAATTCGGAAGCGCAAATACGGTTGTTTAGGTCACACGCTGCGCAAAGATTATCATGAGATACCGCATGCAGTGCAACCCACAAGGCAATCGATCCAGAGGCAGGCCTAAAATGACCTGGCGCAGGACGCTCAACCGGGAGACCGGGAAATCCATCATCGAGTTATGAGTAATGGCGCGAAACAGAGATCATTGGAAATCCTTTGTTAATATCTTATGTGAATGACTCCGTTTATAATTTGTTTAAAGCAGAGTTTCTTTATAAATTTTGCACAAATATTGAGTGTGTAATCATCACGATCGACTTATTCTAATTTTTAAAGATATTTTGTATTTTTTATACCCTGTTTTATGTTTGTACAGGGTGCGCCATTTAAATGTGGTCGATGGAAATATTGAAGCAGACACCGGCCCAAACAGTCACTTTCTGATCATGCAGTGGAGTTTGATGGATAGTATGAGGATTTTCTTTCCCCCAAATGCGACAGTTTTGTTTATTTACAGTGCCAGATAACGTGAAATGGGCCTCATCAGTCATTAAAATTCGCTCCCAAAAATCGGGCAATTACATTTAATGAACATTGTCACTATTTCCGCGCGTTCTTTGGGCGTGAATCGATTCATGGTTAAAATTGTAATGCAATAACCTTTCCAAAATGTGTTCGACGACGTCAATCGGTTGAAATCTGTCAAAGTTATTCAATATTTCCATCGACCACATTCAAATGGCGCACCCTGTAATATAGAAAGAGTCACCAGAGACTTTCCATAGCAACCTACGTTATTAACTAGGGACCGTAACTCTTTTTTATATATTAAAATAAAAAAAATTTTTTTTCATTTATATTTAAAAGTAACTCTTATTCTTGACATACAAATAAAAACCATTCAATAATAATTATATAATTATTATTAATAATAGAATAAACATTGATATATACCAATGTTTATTCTAAATCGCGAAGTAACTCTTATTTTTGAATTTTTTTTGAATCGGAAAATAAACTTCCTTTTTCAATTTTTACATTAAAAATAAAAATTTTTGGCCAATTGTTTTCTATAATAAAAACCAATAATAAAAGTTATACCATTTATTTTAAAAATTAAAAATAAAAATTGAATTTAAATATCTTTTGAAGCATTTAATGTAACTGAAAATAACATTTTAAACATATTTTTAACCAACCAATTCCCTTTCGTAAATATACGTCCATTAAGGTTCATTACTAATGATATCTTAAAATAAAAATTGGCCAATAATTGTTAACTATTATTATTAAAATTGAAAAGGAAGCTTATTTCGCGATTTTTAATAAAAATTGATACATTCACATTCTTATGTGAAAAATTAAGAGTTAAAATTTATTTTTTTGATTAACGAGTAACGAGTAGTAGTTAATTAAAAGAAACAATTTGAATTTTTCCTTGTAAGGATCTTTCAAAAAAATTAAGTATTACAGCATGCACTTCCATACTTGTTTTTCTTCATAAATTTTATTTGCGTTCCCTGACCTGCTGATTGTGTGGATCTTGAAGATTAAAGGGGCCAGATGTTAGGGTAGACTCCCAATATGGGCAGGCAGATGTTTATTTATGATTTTTTCTTACGAATTTAATATCATCATATATAATAGAATCATAAATACCAAATATGGTTGCTATATTTTATTTCAGACATTTATAAGGTCAGCACGAGTCTTAAGTTCAAATTCTTTTCTTAATGTTTTTTGCGTGTGCATTAATTTAATTTGTTGGTTTTTTTTTACCACCAAATTAGGTGTTAATTTATTTGTTTAGAGTTTACAAGCGCTTTTGTTTCATTATTGCAATATTGTATTTATTTTATAGCCGCAAAATTATTTCTCTCCGTACTTAGGCGCAAAATTCGCTCTTGCTCTTTGCCTCTTGCTATCAGCAAAAAATGTTTATTTCGCTTTGTTTTGAAAAATAATTCTTTTAAATAAAAAACACTGGCTCATATTGCTTAAAAGACTTTTTAAATTTCAAATACACAAAAAATGTTTAATTTATTTAAGTTTATTGGTTTTTAGAGCGAATTTCTTGTTTTTCTTATTTAAGACATTTGTGCAAGCCTTTTATGAAATCTTTACCACACTCTGCTCAATCTTAATTTATGCATTCATAAAATTCCAATTAACCACAGAAAAAACACCAACACAATTATATTTTATATATAATTTATTATTTATTAATACGCATTTTGTTTACAATATGTAATTATGCCATTGGACAGCTATCCACGATGTTGTTGCTCTACACACGAAACAGTGACTGCAAATTGTTTATATCGATGACAACGTTTCCGTTTTGTGTATAAAGACCGTCATTGCAGGCACCATAGGCAAAGGCAGCACAGTACAATATAATAACAATGACATATATCACCATTTTTAATAGATTGGACCACATCTTGTAGAGAATAAAATTGTGAAGTGTTGTCTATACGTTGAAAAATAATCGACTGATTGCAGCCGCTTTAAACAAGCCGGTATTTATAGCGCAATGCAGGCCGATTAAGCCGGGGAGAATCCCAAAAACAAGTTTGACATGAACGACAACAAAAACAACGTAGATAAGCAACTGAGTTGATTGCTCTAAACAGTGGCGTAGTGAGGCCGCATTAGGGGGTCATCACAAATTTCCCTTTTTCTTATAAATGTTTCAAGAATTAAAACCAAAGAAAGCAATAATGATTGTATAATTTTTAACATATTATATAAATAAGACCCCTTTGTAAAAAACCTTTCTACACCCCTGATTATAGAGAGTATATATAATAATCTTCAGAGAACTGCAATAATATAATATATTCTTAACGCTCAAGAGCAATGCAATTATCAACCATCAATCAATTAAGAAGCGGAAATTCCCTATTTCTTAAAACGAAGGGTGTCCGAACTGCATTGATTTCATAAGATGTTGACAGAGGAAGTTGGTGAAATTTGAACTGTTTTATATTCGACGCAAATAAATGAGGCGAGCCACTTTTTCCCCCAATATGCTCCGATTTTGATGATTTTTACATATTTGGTAGAGCTACTAACCAATAGAAACCACATCAAATATTATTTTAAAATTACGATTATTTATCGATAACTGAAAATTTTATTTTTTATTTTTAGACTTTTCTTATACAAGCCATTTCTCCTAAATAAATAAAAAAGACATTAATGCAAATAATTTTTACCATGACAGATAAAATATTACATTAAAATTTTTTTTTTTTTTAAGAATTTCTTTTTATTTTTTAATTTTGAAAGTCAAAAGTGATCTGCCTAAATGACATAAGCACCTTTTATAAGTGGAGGGAGATTACTTTTGAATTTTAAAATTAAAAATTATAAAAAATTAAAAAAAAATTATAAATTTAAACATAAAAAAAAATTATAATTTTATTTTTTAATTTTATATTAAAAATTATGGTAAAAAAAAAATTAAAATCCCGATTTTCAGTAATCATATTTCCTAAACGAGTAAAGATATTGGTGCGCATCATTTTTACCATGACAGATTTTTTTTATTTATTTTTTTTTGAGTTTTTAATTTTAATATTCAAAAGTGATCCCAAAAAAAAGACATTTGCACCTTTTTTAAGTTGAGTGGAGGGAGATCGATTTTGAATTTAAAATTTATAAATAATTTAAAAAATATATATATATATTTTTTTAAATTTTATATTAAATGTCTCGGTAAAAAAAAATTTGCGACAGAATCTTTGTTTGTTTAGGAGATATAACTTGTAAAAAGAAAAGTCAAATAATGATAATCCCAATTTTTAGTAATCGATAACTCGAGGAATAAAAGGAATTTTGCAATAAAATTTTACTTTTGGCTAGTAGCTCTACCAAATATATAAAAATCATCAAAATCGTAGAATTATTCGCATCAATGTCTTTATTCGTTTAGGAAATAAAATGAGAAACACAATTTTCAGCAATCGATAACACGATAAATAATAGGGATTTTGCAATAAAATTTGAATTTTGGCTAGTAGCTCTACCAAACAAATAAAAATCATCAAAATCGTAGAATTATTCGTATCAATATCTTCATTCGTTTAGGAGATAAAATGAAAAACACAATTTTCAGCAATCGATAACTCGATAAATAATAAGAATTTTGCAATAAAACTTGATTATTGGCTAGTAGCGCTACAAAATATATACAAATCATCAAAATCTAAAAATTTTGGAGGAAAAGTGGTCCGCTTCACTTATTTTTTCCGATTACATTTACGCAAATTTTAAGCGTACATTAAAAATTGAACATAAATGATCATTATTCGGTTTTATTTACTACAATTATTTTATTAAGAAAGTGTATAGAAATATTCATAAAGAAAACTCAACATTAATACAAAGTATAAATAGAAGAAATTGTATAAGAATATAAAGGTTATCACTTAATTAATCAATCAAGCAAAACATGAGTTGTTTAAGTTGGCCTGGCCACAAACCATCATAAAAAAGAAAATAAATTGTATTATTTATGTAAATCGTATTTTCTGAGGAATCTCAAACTTCTAATGCAGAAAAGCCCAAAATTAACATAAAAACTTGTAAGAATTAATAAAACAAATGAGCAATCATAAATATAAATATTAAAAGCTGTCTTTAGATTATTTATTTACTTTAGCAAATCGTCTCTTTATTTTATGTTTTGGAAAAACAGAATTTCGTATAATTATTGCAAAATTCAACTCAACATCATATAAAATAAACTTTAAATAAAATAATGGCTATGTTCCAAAATAAGTTTAGCTGTAGAATTAAAATACAACGTACCAACACCATAACATAAAGAAAACCAATCTTCAATTGCTGGATTGTATAAATTGCGCATGAATATACTTAAATTTCATTAAAAACTCAGAATAAAGATGTCTACAGAAGTTGGTAACTTATACCCATCATGCTGGCTTTAAGCAGTTGTGAATTGTTAACCAATTTTTTTATTATTACTTTTAAAGTTTAAAAACAATTTTGCTTTCATAAAAGTTTTGTAATTGCAAGCGAGTCAAAATTCCTTGTTTCTGAAACAACAGCAAATTTGAGAAATAAAAACATTTTCCCAAAAAAAATGAAATACGGTAACTATTTGTTTGGTTTTAGTTGAAATAATGACAAAAAATAATTATTTTTGTGCCATAGTACGATTTGCATAACCTGTAATCATAGAGCGATTATCAGCAGTACTTATAGAGTTGGGAGAACAAGGGAAGAGAGCAAGTCATGACTTCTTTCCGCGAAAATAATTATTGCAACGACACAGCTATGACCGTCTGACCATCCGTTCATCTGTGCATCCATTTCTAGATCTTTCTTGCACGTAGACCAACATTCTTTTGACGGACACATTTCACGATCAAAGGAAATGCAACCCATGAGTCAACTCAAACATGAATTTAGCACACCTGAATGCACCGCCCTCAAACCGGTTTCAGATCAAACAACGATGCTGGAGTAAACCCAATAACATTCAATGTTAATAGCACCTACTTATGATTTCAAAACAATTAATTAAGTAAAATTATTTATTGAGCGTGTGCCTGGTTTCCCACAAACCAGTTTTAGATGCTTATTAAGACGGTATCAAAACAAGTTCTAGACTGTTCTCGACTTTGGGTAAGCCAATAACGTCACTAGCTAAGAAACGTGCTAAGCAGTGTTGAACTCTAAATTCTTTGCAGGATTGTTAAGAAGAAAAGTGTCGAAAGGTACACCATGAGGGTGAGTCATTTCTCCACCATTGTGAAAGCTGGATTTCATTGATCTGCTTAGACTGGAACAAGCGATTTTGTTTAGCGATTTTTATTAACTATCATTTAACGTCGAGATTTTGCTCTTTGCGTCACTATCCCGTGTTCAACCCACAAAAGATTCAGCTAGTGCGCTTCACTATAAAATACAAGATACTTAAGATTACCCCTCTACCTCCTCCTTTACATCTGTAAAAAGGCTTTCGATACGGAATAGGTAGTACATATGCCTATTCTTAGGTAAGGAGCATGGTCTGATCGAAGACAGCTAACAAGTTTCGCACACTGAGGGGACCTCACCGGATCACTGCGATCCACATTTCTGAGCCTGTCTTACTTAAAATGGGCATACACGCTGATACTAAGAAAAGTGAATGCTGCGACAGGTTCTTCCCAAAGATCCTGTCCCTCAAGCTAATTTTAAGTTTATAGAAATATATGCAACATTAAAAAAAGATCAGCTTAACACAACGTAAGTTTTCTGCTAAAAAGTTGGGGGTTGGAAAAGAATTTGATCTAAAAATGTTGTACCCAATTTACATGACCCGCTCAAGGTGAAGGGGGTCTTGAAAATACCACGGTAGATCACTCAACTGGAGGGTCTACGTTTGAGTCACGCTTTCAATAATATTCGGTAATGAAATAATGGAGTTAATAGAACTTATTTTTTTTAATTATTGGTTCCAAAACTTTAAGCATTTTTCGATTTTTGGTTTGTTGTTCAGAATTGGGACTTACAAATGACTACGTGACAACTAGAAGGTGGTTTGCCTTCGCATATACTACGGTTGGTCACCGGGGAGGTATAATTTTGTAAAAATTGGGTTGGGTACGACCCCTCACAACTACGATAACCTGGCTTGATATTAGCAATCCTTATGTGTCCAAAACAAGTTCTTTTTTGCTACGCCCTTATCCACTTCTTGTTAATTTTAAAGAAAGTACTCCTTGCTTGAAAATAATCTTTCGATAGAAAACAAACAGACCATGTAAATATGCCTTACATAAAAAATATAAATATATATTTTATAATTTCTGTAATACTCTCCCAGCTGCTTTTGTCCATACGACTCGACTCTTGCTGCTGCTCAGGAGTATATATATTTTTCAATGTCTGCCACGCCTTCTTCTGGCCATTACGAATCGAAGAATATAACGCCCACAAACACACATCTTCACACTTCCCCACACATCCAAAAATCCACACAAATAGACATTTAGAGCCCATCCATAAAACAATATACCAATACAAAAGGTCACTTAATCCTCAAAGGAACAGACAAGGCACAAGCCCAAAAGCTCAAAAAAAAAAAAATTCAAAACAGCAAATCAGAAAATTCAAAATCTGCGAAGCTCCCAAAAAAATGGATTTAAGCTGCCCTGGTGCGAATATATATTTGTGTGTCACTGGTGTTGTTCATGCTATGTTTACACTGTTTCAAGCAGTTCAGTATAAACATGCGGTAAAGATTTTTGCTTTCTCAAGCATTAATGAAAAAGAAATGGCCAACAAATATCTGCATTTGTGCTTGATCCATGTCCCAGTCTACGATAAGTTGGGCACTTCTGCTCTAAACGCAAGTAATAGTACTACGATTTAATAATTGGGGTGTTCACTTTGTCTGAAATAAATGCCAAATGTTAAACGAACAAAATGCACAGCAAAGAATTTTTACCTAATTTTGTCAGTAACTTAGATTTTAAGTTATTCATTTTCATGGTTTTTTTGTTTATTTTTACGTCCTCTAAAAAGTTATATCAATTTCTGTTTTAATATTATTTCATAAAAAATGCTAATAATATCTAACTAAGTTGGAAAGGCTAGAAGTCTGAAATATTTATTTAATATATATTATACATTGTGACAAAAAGTTTCGGAAAATGTCCATTCGATTTGAAACATTTTTTTTTTTTAATTTTCCAATATTTTGAGTTCTGTATGTTGGTAAGACTGTACTTAACGATTATGCCAAAAATGAGCGGGACCTTTCAACCAGTTCGTTAAGACACTATTGTGAACGCATTTAAGGCAAAACATTCGATAAATACCATCGACCAGGCACCGTACAGTCCAGATCTGGCCCTGCGTGACTTTTCCTCTTTCAAAAACTAAAATTGCCACTCCGGGAAACCAATTTTGACTCCATACCGATCATAAACTAGAATGCGACGAGAAAACTGAACGCCATTCCGGCCAACGCCTATAAAAAACGTTTCGAAGATTGAAAGAAGCGTTGGCACATGTACATTGCTTCAAAACGGGCATATTTTGAAGGACACAAAATAAATATTGAAGAAGATTAACTATTTTGCGTTTTATTTAGAAATTCCACAAACTTTTTTATCACAATGAACATTGAGTAATAGAAAACGAAAAAAAAAACCAACATGTCTCCATCAATCATCTATTTTAGATCGGAAAATATTTTAAGCTTACACATACATACAATACATATGCAGAGTTTATTAAAAATCGAACTATGATATTTTGTAGCTGGTACAACAAGCAGTTTCAGTCATATCATATCTTCGCAAATCCTTCAAAATTTACATTTTAAAACGTAGCCAAGTGGGGTTCGAATTGGATGACCAAAGAAAAGGTTCGTTCGAAAGCCAAACAAGCCGACAAAAATATGCCAAGATCAGGTCGTGTGAAAACTGGACTCTTATCATCTACAATTCATGGAACGGCCAGTGCGCCATTGTGTGCCAGTGTGAACCTAGCATAAGCTACTGTTTTTGCTTGCCAGTCAGACAGCCAACTCATACGCAGTGCACACGTTACGTATACGTCACGTTGCTGCCGTTGAACTTAAGCCAACGTATGCATAAAAAAAATGGTACAAGCTGCGCAATGTTTGGACTCTCGCTTAGCCATTTGCCAAAAGTTAGATGGCTGGGTTAGATGGCCAAAAAACAACAGCCAAAACAACAACAACAACTACGAAAACAACAAGCATGAGCACGTATATGACGCGTTTCTGACGGGTTTGCAGCTCCGTTGCCAAAGCCAAAGCCAAGCTGAAGTTAAAGTTTTGTTGCATGCCCCAGCAACAATTGACTGGACCACGTAGGGTCACACACACATGCACACACGCACACACTCGTTTATGGATGTTTAGGTGTATTAGTTTGCGGTGCGTAAGCCATTTCATAAATGTTTCAAACATTTGCTGGTCAATCTTTTATTTGGCGCAGTCACAAAAGCCAAAAAGGAAAAAAAAAAAGGAAAAAAATCATTTTGTTTTTGTATCATGTGTGTTTTGCTACCAAATAATTTGGTCCTGTTGGCATACTTTATAAGTCAGAGTATAAGAAGTATATTAAATTGATAAAAAAAAAGAAAAAGAAGGATAAATTCTCAGACCAAGATGATTAACATATACTATGGAATCACATTAACAATTAGCGTAAAAGCACGTTATCTAGGACTAATTTTAGACAGGAAACTGCTTTGGAACCTAAATATTGAAGATAAAGTGAGAAAAGCGGCGATAACCCTATGCTCATGCAAAAGAGGAGTAGGAGCAAGATGGGTTCTAAAACCCCATATTGTTAACTTGACATGCACAGCGATAGCAAGGTTTTCTAACCTACGGAGTTCTGGTATGGTGGCCGGAGCTGAACAAAAATAGTCCATTGAAATGAATGAATTCCATTCAAAGAGCGGCTAGCTTGAGTATCAGCGGCGCCCTTAGAACGACCCCCACTACTACTTCTTATTCTGGACTCCTAAGTGGAGCATAGAACCTCTTGGTTACATTCATCGTGTTGTCGTTATAAAGTGAAATTAGCAGGAGGATTGACCAATAATTGTTGGGTACCCCTTACAGGCATGTTTCCATTATTGTTTTGTTCCATGTTATTCTAACATTTTTTATGAGAATCAATGAGTGATGGGTTCAAAGATTCTTTAGTTAGAAGCCGCCCCCAATATGGGGAAACAGACGCTTACCTGATGGCAATTTGGCTTGCGAAAATGCATCAGGGTTTGTTGTGGACTGCTCTTAGCTTCAGGACTCTTCCTCGACCTTACCGGCATGGGTGGCCCTACCGATAGCTATGCTACCACCGACGTCGCTCTTGGATTCATCGTCCCTAATAAGCCCTCTCACCACGACAAGGTGCCAATATCCGACCACCATGCTGCATCTGTTGCCGATAGATCTATATAGTAAGCAAATAGCACTGAAATCGGCCTTAAGCCTAAGAGAATCTTCGGATCTAGCCATAAGTTCTAGAGGACACTCGACTATTCTGCGCAAATTTCCACAAATTCCTAAAACCACTGACTTTTCTAACTTAATGGAGTTATTCTTAGACAAACCGTTCAGTATAAGTTTCCCATCTCGTGAAGATTGGGACCATGGCATACCAAACTGCAATAGCAAGATTACCATTTTTGGGGACGGATCTAAACTCAATGATCAGGTGGGAGGGGGTGTCTATTCGGACTCGTTAGGCATTAACGAAACCTTCTGCTTACTAGATCATTGCAGTGCTTTCCAAGCAGAAGTCATAGCTATAGAAAGTATTCTCATAATTAAGAATCGTGTCTTAACCGAGAGGGAAATTCAGATCTGTTTTGACAGTCGGGCTGCATTAAAAGCACTACAGTCAGCTCGGCTCACATTCAAATCAATAATGGAATGTTACGAGCTTTTACGAGATGCTACTAAATTTTTCTATATAAATCTGTTTTGGGTACCAGGTCACCGAGATATTGTGGGCAATTGCAAGCAGGTCAACTAGCTAGACGGGGTACAAATGCACCACTTCAGCCAGATAAGGCGTTGGTATCTGTACCACTTACAACGGGCAAATTGTTAATAGATAGAAGAATCATTAATGATGCAAACTATAGATGGGAGCAAACAGGTTCCTGTTTAATTAGTAGGAAAACTTGACCGCAATGGAGCTTGAATAGGAGCAACAAACTTTTAAAACAGCAGACAAGACATAAAGATTGGGCGTGCCGCATTTTGACTACTGTAGAGGCTGTCAGGAGGTAGGAGAGGTGGAAACAGTGAAGCACCTCCTGTGTGGATGCATGGCACTATGCAGGAGGAGACTGAATACACTGGGTTACGAAACTTTTGGGAATATTACTGAATTCGCAGGAATCAGAATAAATAAGATTAATTCGTTTATTAAATCGGCAGGTTGGTTCAAAGAGGATACAGGAGAGTAAGGACTAACTCAAGTGGCATCGCACCGGCCCTTTCATAGGTGTGTCGGAAGACATACACTTCTACCTACCTGCCTACATAATGAAGGACCCAATTCTAGGGCTTGGTTATTATCATCTCTGATAGCTAAACGTACATACGGATGAACTGACAACATACAAATCAGATCTTAGGAAAGACAGACTATCAGAGAGATGAACAACCAGGCAGATTGATAGTTGGACAGACGAACAGATGTCGGACTGATATACGAACAGTCAGATGGAGGGGCAAACGGACGGATAGACAGACGGATGGAAAAACGAATGGAGAGGCGGATTAAACGGCGGATGGACAGACGGATAGAGGCCGAAAGCTGATCAGACAAACACAATCCGACACAATCGGACAGACGGACAACAGACAGACGAACTTGTCTATGACGAATTCTCTACTCATCGTAAAAATGATTTATCAAAGTTATCTAACTTTAGGTAGTCTTCGAGGTCTCCTTCTTATTTTTCTTATTTTCGGCTTGCACAAAATTAATATATTCAGCCATGCTCCGGAAAACGAATCCAAACAATTTATTTGGACTCAGCAAAAACGAATTTTTGTTACGTATTTATAAAAAAAGGGAAGTTATCGACAAAAGATTCGTTTTCCGGAGCTCGCAATAACAAATCCGAATTAAATTGTGAGTTTTGATTTTTCGTTTTTCGGAGCACGGTTAATTATTTATGAAAATAAAACCATATAGCTGGAGTTACGCTGAGCGAATCGGAGTGGACACCAATCTTAATCCTATTATCTTTAAGATGTAACCTTACTTATAACAAGAAAATTTAAAACTTGAAAAAAAAACTTTTTTAGAAACATTACCACACTGTAAAAATCTGACCTTAATTAAACATATTTAATGTTAGTAAGTGTATATTTTAGTCGTATTTTCTTCAATGTGGAGTTTTCTTCTCTTTTTTTTTTTTGCTATGCAGCTGTTGTTTTTGTTATGCTGTTTTTGATGTCGTTGTTGGTGTTCCTTGTGGTTGACGTTGTTGTTATGTGGGTTGATTTTTAATTAATGGTGCTTCGTATGCGTTTTGTGTCAGGAAACTTCCGCACACTCCCAAAAACACCAACACACACACACCTACATTTATTATATACATACAAGCACACGTGCCTTTGCTGCCATATTGTAAGATGGCATAAACACTGCCCCAAAAAAATAAAAATACATAATTTAATCAATATTTTGCGGAAAGCATAAAAAATTATTTATGTATATAAAAACACACACACTCACACATACATAAGCAGCTTTATGCCTTGATTATAACGTTTAATTATTTGTACATATTATTAATGATGACTGTACGTGTTGTGCAGCAAGGTTGTAAATATTTTCAATGAAATACTCATAATTCAGCCAAGTTAATATGATCATATACATATATGAGCACAAAATAAGTCCTGTATATACTATATACATATAGAAAACTGTCTGTGTGTGTCAGTGTATGTGTGCATTATGTATATATTGCTATATAAAACAATTTGCACTTACTTTGCGCCATTTGTCAAGGGGCATTACCCACACAAATGAACCGACAGCTTAGACGAATGACTGACTAACTGAATGAAGCGCCATATAGATAGAGCAGTTACCAGGAGCCAGACCCAGAGCCAGCTGCAAGTGCGACAGAGACAACCCGGAAGCAATCCATCAAAAAACTGCGTCCGCACAAAATCTGTACACTTTTTTAATAGCAATAAGCCGGCGGCGCTTAGCGTGCCACAGTGTGGCAAAAACATTTGAAAAATGTTTTTCAAATATATAAGGGAGTTTAGGGAAAATGTACAGTAGGGTGGACATTTTTGCTATATCTGACGATATCAAGTTTCCATTTCGGGATTTTTCAGTTATTTTTGCGTTTATCACCTATAATTTTTTCAGAAGTTATATGCAGTTAAAAAGGACAGTTTTAGGCGATGGCTTTATTTACCGACAGCCGCCTTAATGTAAGCACTGATTGAAATTTGTGCTCTTACAACACTGTTAGAAAATTACGGCAATAGCTTAACGCATTCTGAGATTTTATCTCCAAATCTACTACATATCCAGATCACATCTGGACTTTTGCCAGTGACACTGGTCACTGGTCGCACTTACAAATTCCCTTCCTGACGTATCGATCTGCTCTCGGATCAGATCTTATGATCACACAGAATTATGTCACAACAAGACAACATTTAGATGCCTGATGGCAGCCCCTGTGGAATTCTCTGATGACCGAAATTATTCACGGGTGGGTACAAAAATGAACTGCTTGCAGGTGTTGGAGTCGTCGGATATTCATGCCATAGAGATCTCCGCCCACAGAACCCTTCACAAGGAAACTAGGGTAGCAAACAAGTGTATCTATTTACATAGCTCAGCTGCTAATAGGGTACAATCATAATGTAGAGTCTCCTCCCGACGGTTAAAGAATAATTGCCTCCAACTCCATTCTTCCCGGAACAGTAAAAGGGACGGGATAGGACTTTTTTTCATTGTATGTTATCAGGCCGTCGAGAGGGGGGCGAGTTGTCGGCGACTTTTTCCCCAGGGCCCAGAGCTCTCGGAGAGGCCCGGACTCGAAAGTCATTCGGGAAGTTTTTTGCTTAAAAAAATATAGTAAGTAGAGTGATAATTTCAGAGCTCGGTAACATAATTTTTTGTTTAACCATATCGAATGGAGTTTTATGAAATGCAATGTTAGGATTTTATCAAATCATCAATTCTCTCAGAAATCCTTTCTATACTTTTTTTTATGTTGATCTCACGCTTTTCAATCAATTGATAGGGGCCCGGATTCGAGATTTCCCAGCAGCTTTTTCCAAACCAGAAAATAACTATTACATAAATAACGACGAATTGCAACGATTGAAAAATAAAATACCGCAGCCTACCTACTACCTTGATCATAAAGTTCCCGGAATCATTACCATATGGCGCTATCAGTCCCCCAATTCCATATCATGGAAAACCATCGAAAATATCAGCGCAATGAATGAAGAATGGATGACCATAAGCCGCAAATTGACCATAAGGAAGTTGGGAGTTCTTTTCAAGAAAAGTCTCGATTGGTACCAAAAATGCTGAATCGAAAACAGCGTCTTGTTGATGTCCGAAATAACGTTTTTTAATTAACATGCGATTTATAAACGCATTATTACGGGAGATGAGACTTGGATCTACGCTTACGACCCTGAAGCAACCGACCAATCGATTGAATATCCTGACAAAGGTGAGGCAAGACCGAAAAGACCGCATTAAAGTCGCTCAAAAATCAAGGTGATGTTGACTGTTTTCTTAGATTTTCGTGGTGTAGTGCATTATGAATTCCTTCCGCCTAGTCAAACTGTCAACAAGGAATACTATTTGAATGTTATGCATCGTTTGCGTGAAGCTATTCGTAAAAAGAGGCCGGATTTATGGAAAGACAACTCTTGGTTTTTACAAGATAAAGCGCCATCTCACACTGCATTGATTCTTCTTGACTTTTTCGCCAAAAATGTCGTTCCGCAAGCATCTTAATCACCTGATTTGGCTCCATGTATATTCTGGCTATTTCCAAAACTTCAAATTCCCGCGCGCTCTGAATGCTATACTAGAAGAAGACTTTTTGGGGGACTCAAAAAAGCCGTGGCATAAGTGTATTATATCGGAAGGGGACTATTTTGAAGGAGAAGAAGTTGATTTGAAAGAATAAATAAAGATTTTGTGATTTATAAAACAATTCCCACTAGTTTTTGGGCACAATAGTATTTTTAAAAATGTTTGGCATCAAATGTTTTGCTACTTAGGCGTCGCCGAAAGTCCGGAATTTCAAGCAAAAAAAGGGCCTCGCAAAAGATATGATTTCCACGACCAAATTGATTTATTTTGTTAAAATATATTAACATTGCTTAACAAACTATATGCTGGAATGGATTATCCAGATACATTCTGTTCCTGGAGGTAAGCCCCTTAATATTTTCATAAAGAATAAAATCTGTGCACTTTAAATAATCAAATTTGTTAAAAATTTCTGTATTGTTTCATTTTTTTGACTTAATTTAAATGAATAATCTTCTTAATTTACGCTTTGATAAAACACAATATAGAAAAAATAAAATATATTGAAATTTACCACAAAATTTAGATTTGCATCTTTTACTTAGTCGACATATTTTATCCCAAGATTTATTTCAAAAACAAGCTTTATTAAAATTCCGATGATATATTGCTGTCTTAAGCCACATGCCAGTTAGTTTATTGACTCTTTTAAGCCACTGTGCCATGCCGCCGCGTTCCAAATTATCCGAGCAGCAATGGCAGCAGTTACAGCTACAAAACGTAGTCTATTGATACGCACTGAGGCAATGGCGAAACCCACAAAATGGAAAACCCTCACCAGCTGTGGGAGCCATCAAAACTTCTTCTTTTTCTTCTCTTCTCTTCTCATCTCATCTATTTTTTGTGCTTCCGAAGAGCGCGCACTTTAATTTCAATTTGCTCGCCTCTCAGTTTTGTTGTTGGTTGTTTTTGTTGGCCACTGCGGCTGCCCTACGGCAATTTATTGTTTTCCACTTTACGCCAATGTCCCGGCCGGGCGTAAAACCCCCTGCGCTAACCCCGGAGTACTACCAAATTGAAGAGACTCCGTCCAGGCCGTAGTTGCGTGCGACGACTGTCGCCGCTTGTTATTGTTTTGTGTTTTTAGTGTCCCTTAAATTTGAGTTTGCTGCGTGCGCTTTGAGCTATTGAGCCACTTGTCATTTGCCATTGTACATTACTCCCAGGCAATTGTAGGCACATAAAATGTATATGTATTAAATATTAATAGGGTGCTTTTTTAATGGAGAAACTTGCTTAGCTTGAAGTCAGCAGAAATAATATTTTGTATTTGGTAAGCAAAGGTTTATCATTATTAATGGAAATTAACTGCTGGCGTATGAGCAGCATTAGAACATTCCAAGTTTGGTATTTTTTTAATAAATATGAAAGTATCTGATGAATGTGTTATTCCACAAGTTGCAAACGAAGTTGGCTTAAGCCTGTAGGTAAGCGACTTCGAATAGATTTCAAAACTGTGAACAGGCATCAAATCGCACTAGCTTGGATGCAGCCTTTGAAGATAATATTGTGTACAGAAATATAAAATGCACTGTGGCCACCGTATGAGGCGTGGTTATCAGATAGTGTAAGTTTGACGTCGATATGTTCACAAATACTAACATAATCGGTACCACACTAAGTTCTTTTAACACAAGAAAAATGCTTACAGCACAAACTGGCATTGTGCAAATTTTATGAATCATGGCTATAACATAGTGTAAATTTTACTTCGATATGTTCTCGCATCCTAACACAATCGGTACCACACTGATTTCTTTTTGTTAAAAGAAAAATACGAAATAATATTATTCTACTGGATTGCAACTTTCCGAGATTAAACTTACATTGTGCACACTGTATGAGGCGTGGCTATCACTTAGTGTAAGTCTCATCTCGATATGTTAACGCATACTAGCACAATCGGTACCACACCGATTTCTTTTTATTAAAAATTAAAATATTTAAATTTACAGGTGCCAGCGGTATTAGGAAGTACGAACATTAAGGGGATCAATATATAATTGTATAGGGCTGAAAAGCGTTCTGGGGCTCACCGCGATTTTGATTCTGTGGTTCGTTTTCAGTAACTTCATTAAATAAATTTTGAGTCGCCCAAAAATTTTTTCAAAATAGGTTTTTATCAAAATATTCCAAAAAAATTTTCGATTTACGAAATGTTACGAAAATCGACGAAATTTGTTTCATTAGAAACAATGAAAAAGTGAAATAAACCCAAACAAATGTGTTTTTTTTCTATAGCCAAATGTTTTTCAGTTTATGAAATGTTGCCAAAATCAAATAATTTCGTTACAGTGCTTGGGTATTATGAAAAAATCAAATATTTTTCGATTTTCGCAACATTTTGCCAATTTAAACAAAAAATCGGACAAAAAATCACACTAAAGCGCCATCTGGCGGCGCATAAAATTATAGATAGATGTCAAAAATGAATTCCTCGACCCAGAAATCCCCCAAATACACAATTGGCTAGAGGAAAAATTGAATTTTATGGCCTTGTAAATGGAAGATCTAAGTAGATTTTTGAATATTTTAATAAAAACCGATATTGAAAAAGTGGGTGATATAAAATTTATTTAGACCCATTTTTTCTTTGTCTAAAAGCTTAGAATGAACCAAAAAATAAAATCGCTGAGATCATTAATATCGAACAAAATTGATCCTCCCTCACGTACATGCTGGAAATCTGCAGTTCCAACGAAATTGTTTTCCCGATTCCATCTTCATAAATAAAACGATTTTTAACTATTAAAGAACCGCATAGCAAAAGCAGTATATGATATGAAAAGAATGCGGGAACGACTGGATTTTCACGAAATTCTTGTTCCAAATTTATCTCTATTAACAATATTATCTCCAACAATATGATGTAGGTTAGGTTACGCTGGCCGGCCACAACAGAGTGCAGCCTAGCATAGACCTTTTGGTCCTTAGCTGAACAATATGATGTAGCTATTATTGAAAATTAAAGATTCGTTTATATAAAAGTATTCGGACTCAGTGGGATTCAGCGAAATACTAGTTATATCTAATCTTAATCATATTACGGAGAAGTTTATAGAAGTATGCAGGAAGGATGGGACTACCGCGATATGTTTTTCCCGATACCAGCTCTAAGAACAATATTTACTTCCGCATTATCTAAAGCCAAATGATTGAGCTATTTATAAAAATTAAGGATTCGTTTAGCATGGAGTGGGCAGAATATGAAATTATTTGGACACAGTGGGATTAGTGCAAAATATTTGTTCCGATTCCAGCTCTTATATCATCTCATCAGGAACTTAATGACGTATATACTAAACTCAAACATATTACGGAAGAGCTTATAAAAGTATACTGGGAAGAATGGAATTGCCACGATATTTTTGTGCCTATACCAGCTCAACATTATTGCAACATTATCTGGAACCAAAGGGCTTAATCAACATAATTTCATTGACCAAGTTCCTATTCCTGAGTAAATTGATTTTGATATTTTGTTCATCTTAATTTTTGAAGAGTTACAGACCTACAATGGCCGCAGCTTAGATATCGCATAAAAAAAAAATGAATTTTTTTTTTTGACGCTCAGGCACATCTTGAATTGTAAGTGAGAGGACCCCCTTATACCAGATGCGACAGTGCAAGGACACACTAAACCGCTAATGGACATAATGGCCTTTAAGTGTTTTTCACAGCGCATTGATTTTGTTAATAAATTTCAATTATTTAGAAATAATGCTGCAAGTCCATTGCTCTCAGCTCACGCTCTTAAAAGCGCACCCTCTATGTACATATATATATTCTTACAATAAGAAAACAATTCGTACTTGTTGTTGGCACTTACCATGACTGCGTTTCGCTTGAAATCCATAAAATTCTTCACCTCTGCTGCTAATTCACGCAACAGCAAAATACCATCCTTACGTTTCACTTCGACATCGTTGTCCTTAAAGCGCTATAAATATAACAAAGAAAACAAAAAATAAATTATATTGGTATAAATAAAACAATTGACGACAGTAAATTGTTATCTTTTGTCTTTGTTATGGTAAACTATTAAATTGATGTTGACAACGTTACGGCCAGTTTGCTTTTGGCCCACCAAAAAAAAAGGGTTATAAAAGTTTTTACTCAAGGCTATATTTAAATTTTATTTAAAATTGATTTTAACTTTAATGCACGTGATTTATTTAATTAGATTTTGATTGACATTTCCTGCGGGTTTTTGCGCAATTAACTGAGTTATTCCTGGCGTTTGGTTAGCTTTTTTTATGGCCAATGGGCAGAAATTGTTCTGGGAATTTTGGTCATAAGAGCCAGCGGTGTTGTAGTAATTATAAAATTCCTGTAATCTGAGCTTATGTAAGCTTAGAGGACATCGTGGGTTGCAAAGGTGAAGGATAGAGTTAACAAAAAATAATTCCTGGGAAGTTAAGAAGTTTAAAAAAATATTTAAATTTTAAAGCGCTGATTAGCAAATGCAGAGCTTAAGAGTTAATCAAACTTTATTTTATTAACGTGTTACAAAAGAAAATAGATTAGAAAATTTTTAAAGATATGAGGCGAAAATTTCGACATCTTAGTAAAATCACGTATACGCAATGCTGCCTTAATAAAAAAAATAATTATTCGGACTATATGCAATCAAAAATTAAATCAAACGAAAGCCTTATAATTATATTACGTATACGCCATGCTGCTTTAAGAGTAAATCAAATTTAACTTGATTAGTGTCGCCAAAAAAAATTAAAAAGATGTAAATAAAAAGTACTTATACGGAATGCTGCCCTAATAATAAAAATAAATATGATATTTAATTATAAAACACCTTTTTTCATTTTATAAGTGTGAAATCAAGAATTAAATAAGCCGAAAGTCTTCTTATAAAATTACGTATACGCAATGTGGCTTTAGTAACATAAATTAATATTGTATTTAAAAAATATACAAGTATTAAGCGATTTATTAAATCAAACCAAAATATTCTTAATAATATTACGTATACGCAATGAACCGAGTCACTAGCACGTTTGGGTGAAGCTTTTTAGCGATATATGATATAAGAAAAAGTATAGGAAACTTAAGAACTGCCCTTATTCAACCTTCTTAAATACCAATTGCAAAGTTCTTACATGCAAAATTAAATTACAAAGCGCATACTTCATGCCTCCAATTATTGCTTCCAGTAAACAAATTTAAAACTTTAGAATACCCTCAAGCAAAATAAAAAATTCCACTTATATTAAATTACGATGTATTCACTTAATTTAAAGCCATGTCCTTATGTAGCCCATAAAAGTCACAGTCCATTATCATAAATACTAAACTGAAATATTATACATACCTATAATTTATTTAATGATATGCATTTCCTTATTTTCATTTTTGAAGACATTCATTTTGTGTTTTGTCAAAAGTCAAACCTCTGGCGGTTTTTTGATAAAAGCTTTCAAGCATAAAACAAAGACATAACTTGGGCGTTTTATGTTTAATTTATAATGCTTGGCGAAATCACATAGGACATGTATGTATGTTTATACACTGAGAAAAATTTTGTGGGTGCTTTAGCTTTATAAGTATCGAAAATTTACAGGCTAAGTAGCATGAAGATGCTGATGTATTGATTTTGCACCATTTCATCGCAGCATGAGAGATGCTTGGAATCTGTTATATAGACTTCTGATCTCTCCAGCTAGATGTTTGCTTCCATTCAGTCAATCTATGTTCATTTCAGTTCATCACAGTCGACATTTCTAGGTCATTTCAGTTATACCTTCATTTCGATACATTGGTCTAGCATCAATACATTGTAGCCTGAGAGATACTTGGAAATCGTGGTACGATAGACTTGTGATGCGACATATAAGACGTTTTTCCATTCAGTATCGAGTCCTGTTGACTGCATTTCGGCTTTCATCTTCAGTTCATTTCAGTTCAGTTCAGTTCATTTCAGCTCAATTCTGTACTAATTTCGAGCTCATTTCAGACTTCATTTCAGTTCATTTCAGTTCGATTTCTGTTCGATTTCAGTTAATTTCGAATTCTATTCCAGTTCACTTCAATCCATTCAGTTCATATCGACTTCAATTCAGTTCATTCCAGTTAGTTTCAGTTAATTTCGAGTTTCTATCAATTTGATTATGGCATCATTTCATTGTAGCCTGAGATTGAGTACTATGGAATCTGTTATATAGACTTGATGATCGTCTTATTGATAGATTTTCCATTCGAGTTCTATTTCTGTTCGAGTTCAGTTAATTTCGGTTTATTATCAGCTATCATTTACGGTTCATTTCAGTTTCATATCGAGTTAATTTCGAGTTAATTTCGAGTTCATTATCAGTCTTCTCACTTCACTTCTAGTCAATATCAGCTAGTATCGACTCACTATCAAGTCCTGTAAATAGAAGATCTCAGGTGGACCTCTATCTTTATTAGATCCTATGTCTTGACCAACGTTTTGGTGAGCTTAATTGATTGGAAAATGTGTAGCTATTGATTGATATGATAGTACATATATCTGCATATTTTTTCTTCTTCTAGTAATAACCCAAAAGTCCTAATATACTGATATAGAATAGAATACTAAATTAAGATTTAAGAACATTTAATCCTTATCAATTACGCACGAAAGCAGCGCAACATTTTTTGCTTAAAAATTTAAGAAAAATATTCCCGACATCTCCTGTTTAAAGCTTTTTTTCTTGCTGCTCTAAAACTCAATTATAAAATTCTTTCGACGGTGTATATAAACGCACATTTCATAAATTACATACTATATACTCGTAGAGGTTTGTGCCACTTTCTTCTGATAATATTATATTTTTTTTTTTTTACTTCTAAAACATATGTTCTAAAAGCAGAGCAGCAAACGCCAGAAATGGCATTTTCTTTCAAACTAATGAATGCTTCAAAGAGTTTTAGTTTTCTGTGGTCACACACTGACACACACGCACAGAGGACCAATGCAAGCATACAGTCAAATTAAAAAGTATGCGAACAACCTTAGAAATTGTACAAAAAAGTCTTAGCGATATTAATACAAGCTATGCAAGATTTTAGAAGGATCTAGTAGATTCGAATAGGCAGTCTAGCATCCCTCTTAATTTATTGCCCATTCATTGGTATAATTTAGATGTCATAATAAAAAAAAACTTTTTTAACTAGAAGAAAATGAATAAGAATTCTACATTATATATATTAATTAAAAAATTATTATAGAAAAAAAATCCAAGCCAAATCTAAAAAAAAAGAATTTTGATACGACCAAAATTTATTGAAACAATTAAGAAAAATATTTATAAAAAATAAAAACTAAATGATATTATATTTAAAAAAATTTTTACAGAAAAAAATATAAAAAATCCAAACCAAATCTAAAAATGAAGAAACTTTTATGCGATCAAAATTTATTCACACACTTTCAAAACAAATCAAATGCTTCCAAAAGAGGTTTTTCGATTTAAATATTTCCTCAGGATACCATTTTTTAATTTTTCTCTTTAAGGTCGATCTACACCCATTCTGTATCTAAAAAAAAAAAAATTTAAATTTCTTAGATGCCATTTGATCATCTTAACACTTATTTTAATTTCTTGGGACTTAAGTTAAAAGCCAAGAGTGGAACCTCGTTACGATATCTTCATAAACAAACGAATTATTCATCTAAATCGCTTTTTTTTTGTCGAGGTCGTCTCAAACACCCCCATGGGAGCTATATAATTTAACCCCGATATCAAAAAAATGAAATAAACTTGCCTCCTATGGAATAATATGGGATCTAATGTGAAAGTTTGGTAGCTCTAGCTCTTACCATCTCTGAGATCTAGGCGTTTACACGGACAGACGGACAGACGGACATGGGTATATCGACTTCTCTATTCACCCTGATCATATTTTAGGTAACTTTGGGTGTCTCCGACGTCTCCTTCTATATGTTACATACATTTTCGGCTTGCACAAACTTAATATACCCTTGGTACCATACGGTACAGGGTATAAAAACACTTTTCGTAAATATGGCAATATACACACAAAAACCGATATTCACAAAAAATGCGTGTATCCCACGAACCAATATCCGTATTGATAACCTCTAACAGACACAAAAATCAGATTTGAAATTCATTGACGTATTCATGAGAACACCCGTAACACGTAAAACATAAGTTTCTTTTATATATAGATATGCTTTGAAATAATGGGTAATTCGATTGAAATATTTGGTAAGGACATCATTAAATAATTTTTCTTTTTGCGGTCGATCTCCTCCCATTCTGTGGCTATTAGTCGATTCAAATACATGGCACGTAGTCCCGCTTAACAATTTTTATAAGTACTTGGGATTCGAACAAAGAACCAGGACAGAAATTTCCATCTTGAAAATTCAAAAAGCCATATTATTTCTAAACAAATTGTTACATTATTTTAAAAATATGGAAAGTCCAAGTCGAATCCAAAAAAAGTAAACTTTAATACGATCAAAATTCATCAAAACTCTTTTTAAACAAATTATTTGTTTAAAAAAATGGGTTATTTGATTGAAATATTTGGTAGGAACATTTTTCTCTTTACAGTCGATCTACTCCCATTCTGTACCTACTGCCCTTTATTATTATTCCTTGGATGCCGTTTAGTCCAGCTTAGAAATTATTTTAAATTCTTGGAATTTGAGTAAAAACCCAAGAGTCCAACTTCCATTTATTTGAAATCAAAAAGCTATTTATTTCTAGTGATTTATCTCATTATTTTTGATTTCTTTTTAAAAGATTTTTTCAAAGATACACCTTCAATACAAAAAGTTTTTAAAGAGATCATCTCTCTTGTAATTGAGAATAAGACTCTTTAAATGTTTCTTTCTTTCTGGTGTGGGGATTAAAACAAAAAATATTTTCGCAAAGTTAGGCAAAGAATTTAAAGATATCCAAATACTTTTGACTCCCACTGTTTGTACATGAGCACACTATTGCATATAGATAAATGCAAGCGAGCCAAAGGAACAAGCATTTTGGCCCAAGCCACAAATGTTTGCGTCTGTCTCTGGTGTATATGTATGCGTGTATCTAGAAGGACTTGTGTAGGTGTATCTATGCGTGTCTATCTATGTGTGTGTGTGGGCTATACAAAAAGCATACTGTCTTCTATAGGAAACTTCTTTGAAGGCGTTTACTGTGTCGTCTTCAGTTTCAGCTTCTGCTGCTGCTGCTTCTGGCACTGAATCAGTTAAGAAAAGTTTTCTAATTAATTCGCTGGAGACATGTAGAGAACGAGAGAGAGATACCGAGAAAAAAGAGAAAGACTTGGTGAAAACACATTCTAGAAATATGCTCAACGACGTTGATGATTGCAAATGCGTCGAGCGGTGGCAACTCTGGCAGTCTGTCGCTTTTGAAATGAGCCTGCCAACTAGCAAAAATATAATTTTAACTGACAGTTTGTTTGAAAAGTGACAATTGTAATATAATGGCTGGGGACAGAGCCAAAGTTACACAGGGAGAGCGAGACCAAAAGAGAGTGTTGTGGGGCCCTAAGCTTGGGGCGTGGTTGCTATGGCTAATTATGGCTGTAAAATGCATGCCAGAAATCATTAAAAGTCATAAAATGCATTTGCCATGGCTAAAACATAAAGTCTACGACGAATGTATTTGTCATGCAATTTATGGGCAACGCTCGAAAGTATGCTACATATATTTGCTTTAAAATCAAAATAAATCGAATTGACAAATTATGCATTCAATATTAGAGCATAAATCTATCTCAGTGAGCTAAAATTACACATTAAAACTAATGTTGACACGTTCGTGTTCATTCATAATGATAATCATAATTACAATGATGATGATGATGCTAATGATGATTATGTTGATGTTGATGGCATGGCAGCAGCCAACGTTGGCTGCATAGAAAAACTAAAGCAAAATCGAGCACAAGAAAATGTGTCAGCCATTAACATGGCCACTAAATATATATGTGTGTGTGAGTGTGTATGTATCTATGTGCAAAGTCGACCTAACTCTGTAAGTATGTCTGTGTGTATCTATGAGTGAGTGTTGGTGCAATGATGTTGGTGTATCTGACTTGCTTAACATGCCAACGGAAGCGGGCTGGCGAAAGGAACAACTCAAGGAATGTTGAGGCTCAAGTAAGTACTTCGTTCAGTACAGCCTCAAAATGAAAATTCTGCTCAACGAATTGTAAAATTTAATTAGACACATTAGGCAGCAGCGAAATTTTTCGTTAACTGTTCAAATAAGTACAAGGGGTTGACAGTTTTTGAGAAACAAAAAAAATAATAATAATAAAAATAAAAATTGCAGACGCTGGATACGTTTTTCATTTTGAAATTTAAGGGCTAATGTATATTGCAAGCTCATGAAGAAAGTTAATATGCTTATATTATGCTTCCAAAGTCGATGATAGAAATTAATTTAGAGAAGTAGACGGTAGTCAAGGGCGGATTCAGCAGACAGTACCACCGACCGTCCCCCAAGCAAACTCTTTATAATTTATAATATGAAGGACTTGTCTGAAGAACATCAATTTAATAAGGATTTGTGTAGCCTAACTTCAAAATAACGGGGAATTAATAGCGTCAATTTCATACGATTCGGATTTTTATAGCACCATTTTCAGGGCTATATTAACCAACAGCAAGAACCAGCCCCTACTAGGACCCCAAGACCGCCTCTATACGACTTTCGAATAGAAAAGTGGGGCATGGTAGTGAAATCAAAGTACTTCTTAAAATTTTCAAATGCAAAGCGCTTTGGGACAATGCCAGTCAATAAATAATTTTCCTGATTATTCACAATAAAATAATATCATTACAATGACACAGGTACCTTGGCCAGAGAGCTCGGGAGATGTGACATCCGGACATGGTGTCCCATTGTCGTTCTGCCTCGGATCTATAAAGGTCTTGATATATTCATAACAGATGAGGCCATAGGTAGCGTAAAACCTTTTCTAGAACTCTCGTCCTCCTCCTCGTTTCCAGGTATCCCAAAATGGCTACCTAGTACCTACCCAACAGAGAGCGATCGAGTGGTGGCCGCACTTATATATTCTCTTCCTTTCGATCAGTTCTTATGATCACGGAATTATTTCATAACAAGAAATTTAGATCTCTTCTCCCAAGTCGGGAGACTTGGGCTGATGGCAGCCCCTGTGGAAACCTCCGGTGGCAACAATGGCTCACGGATGAGTCCCAAACTGAACAGGGTGTAGTGTGGGGGTTGTTGGACCCAACACATCTGGCCCAGCGTCTTTCAAGCGAAGATTCATGTCATAGAGATCAGCGCCCTTATTATCCTTCACAAGGGAACTAGGGGAGCAAGCGTATGCATTTACTCAGGTAGCCAAGCTGCTATCATCTTGGAGCATCTCCTCCAGGATGATTAAAGAATGCCAAAGCTACTTCCAAACCCTGTCCTCCCGAAACAAAGTCGTGCTATGTTGGGTACCTGGACACTCTGGAGTGGATGGTAACACGATCGCTGACGATCTAGCACGCCAGGGTGCCTTCACCCTAACAACATCTCTGGGTCATTCTGTGGTATTGGTTGGTCCACAACCAAAATCATGATAAACAAATGGGCCGCAGGAGAACATGGAGATACTGGTCCTACTTATCGGGGCTACCTCAAACAAAAGTGCTTGTCAAACCTCTGAATATTATCAAGACAAAAGGTCTTGGTAGAGTGGAGTTAAAACTCCTGAAAGCAAGCCTATCTGGCCACCACTTTGTTAGATACCATCTACAGAAAATTGGCCTACCGAACTCTTCAGAGTGCAGACTCTGTCTAGAAGACGATGAAACCACAAGACCTATTCTCTGTGTCTGCCGAGCGCTGGTATGGGACAGAGCCTGTCACATGGGAAAGAAACGGAAATAACCTACTGCTATTCATTCGGAAAGCGGAAAGTCTTTTGCTTTAATTTATGGGTATGGTACAAAAGATCTTTTGGTCGCAGTGCCCCACATCTTTGTGAGGAACCCTTATAGGGAAAATAAAAATATCATTACGATTTCGCCTAGCACCACCTGACATTTTTACACCCCGTCCCTTTTCCGCGATAATTAAATCAAAATACTTCCAACACTTTTCAAGCATTGGAACTACACTATTATTGTGTAGTCTTTTTGGGGTGTTCGGAAATGAACTTCAATATATTGCCTGCTGTCAGACTTGTTCTCTGGTGGTTGTGATCCAAGATCATAATCAATCGAAAATAAAGAACTTGTTGAACGAAATTTCGAGCACTCCGTCTTAAAAAAAAAAGCCTGAAGCCTGAAAAAGATTCTCTCAGGGATAGTCACCTTGATGTGGTCACGGGGCTTAGTAGCTGCAATGACTTTAAGAGCAACGCCAGCGGGAGCATAGCTATTAGTAGGGTCACCCTTGCCGGTAAGGTCTTCGAGAAGCAGTGAAGCGAAAAGCGATCCACAACGAATATTCTTTCTCCAAGTGGTACCCGTGTCCCTGCGGCTAATCCACCTGCTTCGGCAGCATGCACGATGGATTTGGAAGTGCAAACCCCATGTTTTAGAAATAACAATATGACGGAAACCATATGGCCCTAAGCTCCACTAGCAGTAACAGGACATAAGAAGAACTATAGTTACTCAGATAAAGACGTTTCTACAAACTGATGGATGTGACAAAATGCTCAGTTTCAATCATTGCTAAAAACCTGGCTATAATGAAAGAAGGAAGAAGAAGGAAAGGCAAGCGGGATAAGAGGAAAGCAGGAAAGAAGAAACATTACTCCCAAAAAGTGAACTTTAGATTAAATCAGAAAGATTAAATGAAAGAATTAAAGACGGAAAATAAGAAAAAAAGGAATGCAGGAAAGAAGCAGACAAGGAAAGATGGAAGGAGCAGACAAGAAAAGAAAGGATGAAGGGAAGAAGGGGTGAAGACAACAAGCGACGAAGGAAAGAATGAAAGAAAGCAAGAACACGTTACATCAAAAATAGTGCTACGTCATAGACACCAAAGTAAGTCCTCCTCATAATCTCCAACTCATGCCATTTTTTATATAGATGCTATTGACACATTTTTCCACATTGTCCACTCAATTGAATCAAACAATAACAACGTAATAGCCACAATAGAGTCCATAAACTTATCGCTCTTAAGATGAAAATGATTTATAGCGTTCAATACCATTAGCAAAATTTTAAAAATCACAACAAAAAAAAAAAATGGTGGGGACAAGAAAAATATCGAAAATTAAAAGCATGTCAAACAACAAGCCACAAGTCGACAGCGTACATGCATAGCTTTATGTACATATGTAAGTTGTACATAAATGTATATACTTTTTATATATATAGATATGCACATATGAATTGCCTTGCCCCGCACACAGCCATAAGTTTTATGCGATAGCAACATTTTATAAAGCAATTTCCCCGAGCAACATCGAAATGCAATGCACGCTTGAAGGACACTTTTGTGTGTGAGTGTGTGTGTGTATGTGTATATGACACTATGTGTCAGTGTGCGTGTATGTGAGAGCCTTGCTTCGAACCAAACCGCGAGCGAACATAGAAAAAAACGATACGATATACAATATGTATACAATATATATAGTATATATATAAAAGAAAGGAAAGGGAGCGACGGCCACAGCAACCATAGAAAGTTTTTCATTTTGCGGTTGACTCTGGAATTTGAAAATGTTGCGCAAGGATGAAACGGAACAGAACCGAACAGAGCAGCATGCCCGGGGCATTGGCAACGTGGGTGCAGCAGCTGCACACGCACCCAGAAGCTGAAGCAGCAGAACAACAACAACTACAGCAACAGCTACAACTGCTCGAACTTTAAGTGGAGCAAGGACAACGTTGCCATCCATAGCTGTGGCGTTCCTTCTGTAATGTTAAGCTTGCTCCTTGAATTCCAGCACAAGTTAAGCAGCTTACGCATTTTGTTGCTCCAAAATGCAACAGCACCTGACGGCAGTACCTGCCGCCTGACTGATTATATATACACAAAACTCCTAAACCTAAACCCAAAAACCCACAGCTTGCTCAGTGCTCAGGACTCAGTGGAAACCCAAAAACCGTCCCAGACCGAAAGCAATCCTGCCAGCAACAACTCAAATGCAGCGACTTGCAATGCGCTAATTAGATTTTAATGAAGATGTCGTACGGTCTATAGCTCTAGCTCTAGCTCTTTCTACAGGACCTCTTGCTACCTCTCGCTCGCACGCAATGGCAACAATGTCGAGCATCAACGCGCATGTTTTCATGTGCAGTCAAGCGAATTGCATTAAAAAAAATGCAAGAAGAAATCCCAAGAAAACAAGAAGAAAATTCTGTAAAAATGCACGGAAAATTCAACGCACAGATTTCTTGAACTTTCACAGAGACCTGCTAGTTTCTGACTTTTTTACACGCTTTATTTTTATAAATTAAAGTTAATAGTTTTTATTTTTTAGTCCGCTTGGTGTAGTCAGTGGAGATAATAGTACCAAGTTAATGTGATTTTTATGCTTTATGCATTTGTTAGTTGCTTTCTGGCGCTTTTTCTCTGATTTTTTTTTTATAGTAAGTACTTTAGCTCTGCTTTTAAGTTTTAATTAGCATGTTTTGTGTGCTTTAGTTGTCGACATGCTTGACTGCCAGAGTTGCCAACTTTGTCAACTAAAATATTACCGCCAGGGTGGCGTTTAAGGCGCTGTTGGCAAATTTCAGAGCGTAGGCTAAATATAGGCAAGAAAGCTTTTTAAATAGAAAGTTGGATTTTGGATTTGATTGAAAGTTACTCAAGATATGGTCAAAATGACACCCTAGAAAATTAAAAGAAAGAAGTGTTAAAACTATCCAAAATAGTTGTAAAATAAATTTATATCTATCTACATATTATATAAAAAAGTTTTTTTTTCTCATGTTTTTGATGGATTTTCATAAATAGGCTTATAATTCGCTAATAGTTCAAGCTTTTATTGTCACAAAGAGACGTTGAAAGATTTAGTCTAAAGTTATTACAGCGCTAGTCGAAGGGCACTCCATCATTCTATGATTTATTGGTTGTCGATGGAGAAAGATATCCGACATTTCAAGAGGCAGCCAAAGCAGCGGATTTGACATAGTCGCCAGAGTTCATTAACGATATACACTGAGACATTTCTTTATATATTTATTGGTTTGTGGAGATTTATAAACTTTTGCACTGTGGGAGAAATTCAAGTCGATATTAGGAGAAGTCTCGAATGAACCAACAGCACTTTCGATTATTCAAGATTTATTAGAAAAAGAAAGCATGACACTGAATCAAGTTGGATTGCCAGAAGTTACGAACGAAGACGAAATTATTCAAGATACTGCAGAGGAGGAGGATCTTGCCATAGATGAACATAAACGCCTGTTTACCAGCATGTCCGGGAAGAAAAATCGAAGACCAGAAAGCATGTTTCGCGACGTTATAGGAAGGTCAATATTGTGTAAATCCGCGTAAAAGTTATTCTTTATAGATTGACCTGGCGGAACCGGTAAGACTTTCTCAACAAAGCGTTAGTTCGTATGTGCAAGGCCTTGAAGAGAATATCACAAATATTGCCTGGACTGGGATCGCTGCTATACTGCTTCCATACGGGCGAACGGCTCACAAGACTTTCAATTTGCCATATTGAATTCATTGGTAATGAACACGGAACGTTGAATTAGAGCAGTAAAATGAAGCAACAACTACAGGACGTAGACTTGATTATTTGGAATGAGGCTTCGATGATGCCTCAAGCCATACTGAGTACGCACGTTCCGCGATATACGCAAGCTAAGAGTCGTTCGCCGGGAAGATCGTTGCGTTGGGTGGAAATTTTAGGCAAGTGTTGCCTGTAGTAAAGAAAGGAGGAAAGCGCCAAATACTAGACGCGTGTTTAAAGACATCGCCTTTGTGGGATAAATTCCACCAACTACGACTGAAAATAAATATGAGATCTCAAGGAGACACTGTAGAATATGCCAATTGGCTGTAAGATGTAGGTGACTATAAAATAGAAGAATTAGATATACCAGAGAACATGCTCATTGAAGACGTAATCGACGATAGTTCGATATTAATGTTGAAGAAATGGCAACGAGAGCAATTATAGCCGCAAGAAATGATGAAGTGAAAACTACCGGGAGATGTTGTGAAGTGTCATTCGATAGATAAAGCCGACTCTGTGGGAACTTATGAAGCTAATGAAGAGAGTGCCGCTCTACAATATCCACTGGAATATTTGAATATCTAAACACCGTCTGGCCTCCCACCAACGGACCTAAAGCTAAAGACAGGGTGCATAGTCATGTTGCTCAGAAATCTCTGCAACACAGACGGACTATGCAATGGGACTAGATCAGTAATACGAAGAATTACAAAGAACATATTGATATGTGAAATTCTGACTGGCGACAAAGCCGAAGAAATGGTTCACATACCGAGAATAACACTAGACTCTAAGGGCGACATTGATATGACGTTTGTGTTAAAACAGTGGGCTGCAATTCCCTGTGAGGTTGGCGTTTGCCATGACCATAAACAAATCACAGGGTCAGAGTTTCGATAGAGTAGGATTAATAGTGAATAAAGAAGACACGATATTCACACATGGGCAGTTGTATGCAGCCCTATCCAGCCCTATCCAAAAGTAGAAGAAGAATTAAGATACAATGCAGTCTGGAAGAAAAAAAATTAAAAATATTGTATTCCAGGGGGCTCTCTCATAAGCTATGAGTTAACATCTTCAAGACTATTTTAAGAAATTTTGCAGATTGAGTTCGGCGGCAAAAAAGTCGCCCCCTATATCATCGTAGCCAAAAATAAAATGCGAAACAACCAAAGCAAGAACTACGAATACCTGGCACTGATTACTGATATCAACGTTATTGATCCACAAACATTTGTTGACGGGTAGGATGTCATCATGGTTCTAAGTCCGTAGAACGTGGAGCAAAAAGGCGATATCGTATACGATAAAATGAATAGAACAACCTTAATTCATGTTTAAATAGATTTAATGTAACACTAAAAATTATAAAAAGAGAATAAAAAATATTTTTTTTTTAATGGAGCTGAATTTAATTTCAAGTGGGCCCCCCTGAGCCGCTTGTGGTGATTAGTGTGGGGGTGGTGAGCGAAGCGAGCAGAGGCAAAGCCTCCTAGTTTCAAACATAATCTTATCAGTAGTAAATAATATTTAATAAGTCTAAAATGAATCAAAAATGTTTCTAAAATGGCAGTTACCAGTAACTAATCCAGCTGGACCCTTTAAAAGAGACCTTCCATACTCCTACAAAACATCACATACAATATTAACAGCCATTTTCATCCACATAAATAAACATTTTGCATTTAAAATCAAATTTTAAGCCTTTTTACAAAATTCTGCCAATACAGCTTAATCGAATAATCAATAACTCAATTGTAATCCAACGAAAAACAGCGCATAATCTATTTCAACTCAACCCATATATTTTATTTTAAATTGCGCTGTTGCCAATTTTCAGCGCGCAGTCAAAAAAAAAAATCAATGACATTAAAAACTTGATGCAATTTTTGGCCCTATTTTCGATTCCCTTTATTGAAATCGCCATAAATATATAAATATATGTATGTTTGTTATGTTACACATACTTGTACATACATATAACGTATGTTAAAAGTCTGTTTACAGGCCAAAAGGCCACAAATTGGCATAAACTTTGCATTCTTTATACACTCTGCCAACGAAATACAAACAGTCCCGGCCAATTGTCTGCGCCTTGACTGCTCGTAAATACAAATAAAAATATTAAAATTTAGTAAGTGAGTTGTGGTGTGTTGGTGTTGGTATTGGTGTCTATGCAATTATAATTTTTTGGGTGTAACCCAAAATGCAGATTGTTAGCCATTTGTTTAGGCCAAGTGGGTAGCTGCTCCCAGCCCTCCAGCTCGGTTAAAGCCTGAACCAAGGCTTTTAGACGCGTTCTCGGTGACAAATACAAAAGGGCTTGTTAGGGTAGCTTAAAAAGGGGCATGGTTGGGGTGTATGTGTGTGTGTGTTGACTAACTAAGTGTGTGGTGAACAGTGTTGCGGACTGTAAAGAGACTAATCGTAAATCAAGGCACGCCGACGACGTCGACGCTGGCTGCACAGTGGGCAATTATACTCAAAAATGCCGATTAATCAAAAATATTTTATTCGATTTTTTTTTTAGTTCTTTAAATAATAGATCATAGAAATTTTATAAAATGATTTTTAAAGGTGTTTAAAGAAATGTCAAATTTTTTTTTCTTGGATCTACGAAGCTTTAAAGATCGCCTTAGGCGCCTAGCGCAATCTGTGGCAAACTCAATTTTTTTGTAAAAATCTCAGAGATAAAGTACTACTACAAAGTAAATCATTATTTTCTTGATCTGCTTGAAGATATATGTTAAGACTTGGTGAATTTGATAATGGCAGCATACATCAAATTTATATAGCATTTTGAAACAATTTGTCGAAGCCTGTCTTTACTCTCCTTATAAGGCAACATTCCTTATGTTTTATGTAGAAGCCGACATATTTATTGTATTTTTTATTGTACTAGCAAAAAGAAAGAAAGAGTATGACAAAGAATTTAAATACGTTAAATATACTAGAGAAACATAAAGGGACTACCAACCCTTAACTGATTGGAGATTTAATTGGGAGTATCTCTTGGCACGAATCATCAACAATCTGGTACCACGGGTGGTCAGAAGCCCCACAGAACTTGTTCTGGGTACGGCACTTCGGGGAGTATTGTGGGGCATTGCGTCAATATCAACCGGGTGCCGAGTCCCAGAGATCGGCAGATGTTCTATATAGACCTCGGCTCAAACCAGGAGTGGAGACATGACCAAGCAGAAGTGTCCTCTATATTGGGGGGCCACCCTTTTGTCGAAACAAATCCGAGTGCATGGGCTCCGTGATTTTAAGACCATTGCAGTCACATGTCACGTTAAACAAACTCTGAAAAGATCCAGTTTATCTTTAAACTGTACTAACTGAAAATAAATAGCATTTGTGAACATTTCAACGTCCCAACTTTAAATAGCCATAACCATAACGAAAATAATCAGAATCAAGATTATTACAAATTTTTTTTGTCTCAACTTTAAATGGCCATAACTTCCAAGATAGATTCCAAGTCAGACTTGTGATCACTTCAACTTCGAAAAACTTTATCGTCTCAACTTTCAATGGCCATAACCTTTAAATGAGAAGAACGTAATTCACTTAAGTAATCAAAACCAAGATCTCCACAAATTGGACCAAATAGGAATAGGACCAAGCAACTTTTAAAACACAGCAGGCTAGACGTAAGACCTACGATAGGGTCGCTAACTGGGCATTGTCTTAGTGGTAGGCACTCCAACAGATTGGGCGTGCCACATTTTGAATACTGTAGAAGCTGTCAGGAGGTAAAAGAGCAGAAAACAATGGAGCTCCTCCTGTGTGGATCCATGGCACTATGCAGGACGAGACTGAATACACTGGGTTCCGAAACTTTTGGAATAGTACTGAATTCGTAGGAATCAGAATAAATAAGATTAATTCGTTTATTAAATCGACAACCTAACCTCAAAATGAGGCGAAGTAATATGCTCTTTAAGAAATTACAGATATATATTATTTGCTCATGAAAATTTTAATTATTTTTTTCAATTTAATTAAAATATGAGTGAAGTTGGAGACCAGACGCAAGGTTCCCTCACTAAGGCCATTCAATTTTTTTCTTAACCCTGCCAACACTGATCATTTTTGTAGTCCATTGTCCCACTATGCCATGCTCTGCGACGCACTTGAGGGGCGTGCCAAGGCAATTGGCGAGCGTTTTTAAGGCAAACAACGCACTGATACCGAAACTCTACGCCCGGGACTAACTGAATGCCTGCTTGGCTGGCTTTTGTGGTAGATTCTAGGAAAACTGCAAATGCATTTAAGAGTTATATACAAATATGCACACACACAAACACACACATGTATCTGTGTGTAGTACACATGCATGTGGCTATAGCTTTAGTTAGCTATATACATATGCATGTACATATATATACATACATACATATATACATGCATATAGCCAGTGCTTGTCTATGCAAATATTTAAGTCTGTTGTTGTCGTTTGGTTGCAAAACTCTTTGGCGCCCCTCAAAACCTTCTACAACCAGAAATTGCGAGTATGACATATAGCGAGGAGCATACAAATGTAAATGCTTTGTTGTAGGACGAGAGAGGGGTGGCAACAGAGGGGTTTTGGGGTTCCAAAAGAGAGCCGCTTTTGGAAGCGAGAGTGCATAGCTGGGCTGGTCTGGGCTCTAATGAAAATATATAAAATAAATTAAATATTTAATTTAATTAAAGTTTGTCCCAGGGCTGAAGTCCTAAAGTTGTGGTAAATAGTTTTTAAGCAAGTCTCTGTCTTTTTGTGGCATGTTATGTAATGCATTTGTTGAAGCAAGAAAGGTTTTTCAAGTAGCTGTCAGAAACAGAAATTAAACAATTAAAGTTTATAATATAAAGCTGTTACTTGGAGTGAAAGCTGTTATGTTTTGTTAAATTTAAAGGTATATGTAAGAAAAGTGTTTAAAGATTATTGTTTTGAAAGCTTAAAAATTGCATAAAAATTTTGAGTTTACTTTTTGTTTGTTTTTGTATATATTTGAAAATATTTTAAAATATATTTAGCATATTCATTTTGTCTTGCAGAAATGCAAAAGTGCACGACTCAAAAACTGTAGTCAACAATGCAGTAATGCAAAACTGCCCAAAAACTAAAAAATCCCATATAATATGTCTTAATTTTTTCTTAGAATAGTTTTAGTAACAAAAAAAGTATTTAAGAGCATAAAAGTAATATATATAATAATAGTCGGTAGAATATATATTTTCTTATCTTTTTTGGGAATTGGAACTTGATTTAATAAAACGAAACCAAGTTTATTTAATCCTGATAATTGTTAAAAAACTGCTATTGAGTTTTTTACCAACACTAATATACGTATTATAAAAATAAAAACAAGAAGTATTCTAGTGGATGTTGACACAGTCAAATGCAAATGTTTTTTTAATGTCCCCGATGAAGCTAACACCTATGTAAAATTTTTAAACGAAAATTCTGATAAGACTCTCAAAATCCATATCTGATGTGACCAATATTGTCGTCGAAAATATTTTCTCTTCTTTTCAAGACCCGATGTGGGTACGATCAATAAGTCATTAAAAAACTTCCAGAAATCCTATAACTATCAAACCAAAAACACCCAAAATATTCTAAAAGTCAGCTGGTGGACGATTCCTCCCGGGCACGAAGTTCTTTAAGGGCACTCGTAGATTCCCAAAAAAAATGATATTTAAACCCTTCGTTAGCCACCACTGAGCATTTTTTCTTGTTTTAAGACCCTGTATAGGTACGATCAGCTAAAAGTCGTTTAAAAATTTCCATAAATTCCTTTATAGACAATATCTACGGAACCAAAAGCTTCCCAAATATTCTAAAAGTCAACTTATTGACAATTTTTCCCGGGCACGAACTTCTCTAAAGGCACCCGTGGATCCCAGTAAATGTTATATTTTAATCTTACCAAACAGTGCATTTCATAACTATAGGACTGTCACAATTTTTATTTTCAAGTGCAAAAAAAAATTTACCAATATTCCATGGTCCCTCATTCCTACTCTTTAAACAATACAGTTCTAGTCAGAAATGTTAAATTTTTTTAAGTACACTTTTGCATTTCTGCCCAATGAAGCTTACACTCTTATTGTGTTTTTTATAAAAAAATTCTGCATTTCAAAAAAATCACCAATATTTCATGGTCCCTCATCCCATCGCTTATACCAACATATTTGTAGGCAGAAATGCTTATTTTTTTAAGTGCACTTCTGCATTTTTGCTCGATGAGTTAACACACTTTTTGCATTTTTTAGATGCAAATTCTGTAATTCTAAAAATTCGGCAATATTAATGAAGTGCGGTCATATTCAAATTATTTGGATGTACGAAATATTATCATATAAATAAGAAAATTTGTTATAAGTATTAAAGTTTCAGAGAAATTTGAAATTTTGATCCTGATCAAAAAGGAAATTTAATTGTTTAATATTGTTGAGATGTGCTTTGTTTTTAAGGCAAGACAGTCTCTAATTAATCTCTTTCTAACTCTACCTATAAGTTGAGTAAAGTAAAAATTTAAAATATAATTGTACAAAATTTTAAAACGTTTATTAAAATTATAAAAATTGTTATAAATAGTTTTTAACAGTTGCATATTTTTAAATTATAAGCGCGGAGTTTTAATTGTGTAACTGTTTTTGAATGCGCTTAGTTATCATGGCAAGACAATCGCTATTTAACCTCTCTCTAACTCTACCGATAAAACGAGAAACGCATAAATTTTAAATATATTCTTAAAATAAAAAAATCTTGTAACAATATTTCAAAAGTGCCAAATATAAATATTTTTAAAAAAAAAACTGAAATACTTTTTCATAATTTTGAAATTTTTAAAATTACAAAATTTTAACTATTGTTCAAAAGTTTCAATATCAATTTTATCAGTTTTAATCCCAACCCATCATCCCATCGCTTTTTTGCAAAACATTTTTTGGCCGAAATGCAAATTTTTTTAAATGCATTTTGAATTTCTGACCAAGATTACATTGAAAAAAATTCGAAATAAAACACATTTATTTTTAGTTTAGGGGCCTTGGTGGGTTAGCGGATAGTACACTTGCCTACCAAACGAGAGGTCGTGGGATCGTACCCCACTCATGTCGAGGCATGACCTATGAAAATATCGCTTTAAAACAGTCACATAATACTCCTTATTAAACTGTCCACCACGAAAATCGAAGAAAAATTAATTCCAGAAACTTTTTTGTCACAACGTACATCATTATAATTTTTTTTTTTAATTTCTACAACTCCACAAATCCGCCAATATTTTATGGTCCCTTAAGCATACAATACAGAGTTTGTGGGTTTAAGTCCCACTTTAAGCATGGTCCTGCACTTTCCACTTTTTCTATTATAATTCCCTAATTGTTCCTGTCTATTCAACATTCATATCCCTTATGTCGGTATCATAAAGGGCCTGTTCTGGGTTGGGACGCTAAATCCCAGCTGCCGCCTTAACCTACCTACCTTAGAACTCAATGAGCTGCCCATTTTTAAACATTGCCCAGCACTGAATTTATGAATGCTGAATTTCAACGTAACACAACACTGTTTTCTTATATAAAATGGCAACTATCGACAGCAGGCTTTCAGTAACTTGTTTAATCTAGAGAGAATACTTTTAGTTAATATAGTTTTTTTAGATTTATTTTAATTTATCAGTACTTTGAATTGTTATTACATATTTAGTCAGTTTGCAAACGTTTATGAAAAAGTGCATGAAAATAGTTATTAATTGTTTCATATTCCCATTTGGCATATTTTTTCTTACTCATGTTTTTTTAAAACAGCTATTGATATTAAAATTAATTGTAATCAATTCTCTTACTCCTTTTTGGCGTTAAATTGACATGATTTTTTGTAAAAAAGTCATAATATTATTTAAAAAAAATAAATTTTTGATAAAATCTATAAGCTCTAGAAGTTAAAGTGCAAAATTCAGCTATCTAAAGACTATAGTGACTAAAAGTTTTTTTGTCTTTAAACTCAATTAAAAATGTTGCAAATTAATTGCATGTAAGCTCGCAAAATATTATGTTAGATTGCTTTCCAGGTAGGTGCAAAACAAAAAATTATAAATAAGTTCTTACAAACGTTTCTACATAGACGGCGCCTTTGCGTTATTAACGTAATAAACTGTCTTAAAAACATATTTTTCCATCAAATAGACTTAACCAACTTTGGCCAACTCATTAGTGGGGCTTGTCAAAGGCAGTCAGATATGCAACTACCACAATTACCTGTTCTGCGCCATCATCAACTTGCTTAACAGTTACTTAGTTACCTTTATTTGAAAGAACGCGCACAAAAGTATGCAGCATACAAATGAATATGTGTATTTATGCAAAGTACGTACGAAAAAAATAATTTGCAAGCTACTTACTTTCTTCCCAAAAAAAAGAGAAAGAGAAAACAAAAACAAAAAAAACAAGCCAAGATGAAAGAAAGAAAAACGACAACACGCGCTATTTTGCAGTTAAAAAGTTTTGTATTACGTGCAAAATGAGCGCACACTTAAATTTATTTGCATGCGCCTGCACAAAGAAAGCAACTGAAGAGAAAATAAGCAAAAAGAAGCAGAAATGTAAGCAGCCATTTCTTTTGCAATTTCGACTTGAATTTGACCCATATTTCATTGCATTGCGACAAAGAGAGAGAGAAGCAGGCAGGCAGAGAGCGAGAGGATAAACAGAGTCTAAGCGCAAGAGTGAGAGCTTAAAAATAGGGACAGCAGAGTGGGCGAGAGAGCGCAAGGCGAGGCGACAACGGCTTTGCCGCGAATGATGTGCTGATAATGATCACGACGGGCTGCAACAACATGCAAAACAAAAACAACAACAGCAACGACAACAACAACATCATTATTATCATTATCATTGTAGTCGTCATGGCCGTCATCATCATTAGCAACACATCATCATTTGCCATAATGGCGTCGAAGTTCCACGCTCTCGCTGTCTATATAGAATGTATGCACGTTACGTATACGCCGCGTTGCCGCTTGCCTTACCCGGCTGTCATTTTGCTTTACACACAATGTACAACACTTTGTGTGCTGTCATGTTGCTGCTGTCTATATGTAGTAGTATGCATGTAAACAAGTGTGTTGGTCTGTATGTACAGTGAAACAAAAAAGTCTACGCACAGCATTAGTTAATAAGTTTAGCTGTAGTTATGCCTAATTAATTTCTATCATTGAAATTTAAACTTAAATTTTTATTATGAAAATTTAATAAAAATGTTGGAAAAGAGTTTGAATTTTTATTTAGCTATTATATTTAATTTTAGTGCAAAAAATAAGAATTAAACTTTATTTTCACAGCTTCAGAAAAATTTTAAATTTTTATTAAAAAAATAAATAATAAGAAATAATAAAAATGGCGGACGTAAAGTCGGGCGCGGACGACTTTAGGATACCCTGTACCACTAGCTTGTAATAAAGTCCGATTTCTTCACAAAAACCCAAAAACAGAAGAATTTTTAAGCAAAATTTTTTTTTTGACCGATCGTTCCTATGGGAGCTATATGATATAGTCAACCGATTTCAATAAAATTTGACACAGTGCTTAAATACCTTAAAAAGATCTGACTGCCATATTTAATTATTTAATATTTAATTTTTTAATTTAAAAATTTTGTTAAGAAATCGATTTTTTGGAAGATCGAACCTATGGGAGCTATATGATATAGTCAACCGATTCTGTTCAAATTTGGCACATTGCTTAAGTGGTCTAAAAAATTTCCAAACGCCAAATCTGGTTACGATATCTTTATTAAAAAACGAAATATAGCGAATTTTTCTTTAAAAAAGTTATTTTGGCCGATCGGTCCTATGGGAGCTATATGATATAGTCAACCGATTTCGATCAAATTTGATACAGTGATTGGGAACTATAAAAAACCAAATTTCGTTACGAATACCAAATTTCGTTACGATATCTTCATAAACAAACGAATTATTCATCTAAAACGATTTTTTTTTTGTCGAGGTCGTCTCAAACACCCCCATGGGAGCTGTATAATTTATCCCCGATATCAAAAAAATAAAATAAATTGCCTCCTATGAAATAATATGGGATCTAATGTGAAAGTTTGGTAACTCTAGCTCTTACCATCTCTGAGATCTAGGCGTTCACACGGACAGACGGACAGACGGACATGGGTATATCGACTTTTCTATTCACCCTGATCATATTTTAGGTAACTTTGGGGTGTCTCCGACGTCTCCTTCTATATGTTACATACATTTTCGGCTTGCACAAACTTAATATACCCTTGGTACCATACGGTACAGGGTATAATAAAAACCATAAAAAATAAACTTGGTCTTTGACCGATTCTTTTGGACGGTTGAGAGCTATCAGAAAAAATCCTTTTTTAAAATACCTTAACTAAAAATAAAATCATAATCTCTTATAAAAAGTTTATAAGCAACTTGTTTTTATCTTAAAATATGGTACTTTCATTTATTTCATTTTACTATCGAACAAAAAACCGCATAAAAATCGGAGAAAAGACTAATAAAGGGTTTACCCTTTTTCAGATATTTTTCTCATCCTACAGTTAAACGAACATCATATATATTCTTAAAGATAATTTTTAAATTTGGAAGCCGATAATTACCTCAAAAAAATTATGTGATCATTGTTAAACAAATATTTTCAAAAATGGGTATTAAAGGGTTAAGGCGGCGATTATTGCTCTAATTCTACAAAGCTGTCTATTTTTGAGCTTTTTTTAAATTTTGTAATCCTAGCGAAACAACAAATTTCGAAGTAGTCTAAATTTCATGTAATCTTTATTCTTCAAACTTTATCTCCAACTAGATTTGAACTTTTTTTAACTGTTTTAACCCTAATTCTTAAGTGGTCTAAATTTCGAATAAACTTTAAATATTTAAAAGTTGGCTTTGTAGGGCTAAATTTTACAATTTCTCCTGAGCTGTGGGAATATAGTTTAATTATTATTTTTAATTTAGCTCAAATTTATTCCTACAACTCGGAGTATTTTTAAAAAATTGTAAAATTTTTGCGTCTAAAGATCACGATATAGGCTGAAAGAGATTCTTAAAACAATGTTGCCAAATGATATATAAATTAATAAAATCTTTAAAAATGTAAAGTCTACTTTGATTGACAATTTACAAAAAAACAAATGCTACATTATATATATATTGTTTTTTGACGTAGTAAACCGTCATTTTGTTCGAATTTCGGCATATTTTTGTATTTATTTTTTATTTTGATCAAAATCTGGATAAAATAGTTATTGCCCCATATTAAGTCACTCTTCTTAAAAACTTGTCAATGACAAGACTTATTTGATTCACTGTCTGTTTTTGTTTATGTATATGTGTGGTTCAGAGTTTGTCTGTCTGCGCTGAACAACATATTTCATTGCTTAGGTAGATATTTTGTAGCTAGTCAGCAAAAAAAAAAAATATATGCAACAACGCATACAAAAATAAAATAAATGAAAATACGTCGCGCAGACTACAACACACACACGTATAAAGACACACACACAAGCACACTAATACCCATACAAATTCACAACGCGCCATTTAGCTTGTTCTTGTTTGTTGTTGTTTTTGGAAAAGAATTCCTGTCCAAAGTTGAATACCCTTATTGGCAAAGAGCCTTAACGAACTTGTTATGTTAAACGAAAAAATGAATTTTTGTGTGATTTTATTTTATTAGACTTATTAAAAATTTGATTTTTTAATTAAGATAAATTTACTTCGTGAATAGAAACTAGATAGAAACCCAACTTTTTATATTATATGTTTATATTTATTTATCCCTCTATTATATAAAAAAGGTTGTTTTTCTCATCTTTTTGAAAGTGTAGAATATATTATGTGTATAGCAGAAGATAATTGTTTCTTATGATTTTATTTTTCATGTTTCTATAAAGTAAGGAATTTATCGAAATGGGTAGAAAGAAGTTGAATTTGACTGAAGAGGAAATAAAAGAGTGCAAGCGAGAACAGATGCGTAAAGCATCAAAGAAGAGGTATGAGACGAATAAAGAAGTAATTTAATTTGGTTGGGGTTGGTTAGCGAAGCGAAAAGGCGCCGAAGCCCCCTAGTATTTAACATTTTTCTTTTTTTTTTCCTACTTTCAATTGTATACTTAGTCTAAGCATAAAAGGCCAAGCCTGCATCACTTTATGTATTTTAATATTAAGTACTCCAATCATTATAATAATAAATTAAAGAGAATAAATAAAATGAAATATTTTTTACATAAGAAATATTTACATCGTAAGTGAAATCATGCCAAACTTTTTATGGTTTAAATTTGTTTTATATTTGCTTAAAAATATTATTGCAAGGTCTTAAAAAAATTGTAAACTTTAGCTTTAACTAAAAAAAAAATTTTATAAACTGAATTCTAATAACGTGAGCCCATTCTCACGAGAAAATCTTTAGCAACGCTTCGAAGAAGAAATATTTTTTCAGATCTTACAAATTTTTTTTGTAATAAGTTTTTAAATGCCTCAGGAACGGCTTTAACCACAACTTTTGGCTTGAAATAGCTCGCCAAGGCCAAGTAATTTAATATCATAAGAATATTTACTGAAACTTATTAAATCGAATATTATTACGAATTTCTCATGACGTTACGAAAGTCTTCTATTTCATTAACTATTAAAAAGTCTATTTATTTTCAATATCTCAGAGAGAAATGGTCGTATCGGGGTCCTGAAAAAAGCATCTTGAAGCTGAATAATCAGGCTTTGTGATCCATTGCCGTAGAGTTAAAAACAAAATGTACAAAATCTGGAAAAATTTTTCTTCGCTATTCATCTAAAGATTGCATGAGAACCGGAACTTCTAAAAACTTTTCCCCGAAAAATCTAGAAAACTAGAATTTTCAAGCTTTATTTTTATTTCCCTGTCCGACCATTTTTCACTGAAATACAGCCTGTTGAAAATTACCCAAAAATTTTAAAAATTTTTTCTGTTCCCTTAATTTTTGCGAGAAGTATATTTAAAAAATTTTAACGTGCTCGTAAAACATTCAGGGTTTTTAATAATTTACGTATTCAAGTTTACTGATTTTAAGATCGTTGACTTATTTAAGATGAAGAACATCAAAGCTTTATGATTAGTAATAAATCATGAATAACGATTTAACATTTCATTTATAAATTATAATTGCATTAGTTTCAGGTTACTTTATATTTCTATTCAAAAATGTTTTCATTCAAATTTTTAAAAGCTTTACGATTTTTTTAAAATTTCATTAAAAACACTTTTAATTTATTTTTAAATAAAATTGCAAAAGAGGCATCAAATTATGCAAAATCATCAAAAATTCTTCTGAACACTTTTTCAGTAAAGTTTACAAAAAAAATTCAAATTCATTCACAATTTTTTTTACAATTTTTTTTACAATTTCTTTAAAAATTCTATAGATATACCTGTTATTTGTTTTTTTATTAAATTTCAAAGTAGTAATTAAAGTATACAAAAATATATTACACAAAATATCAAAATATCATCAAAAACTCTTCAAAGCGCTTTTATTTCAGTAATGTTTACTCAAAATAATTTATAATTGTTATTTTACGATTACTTGAAAAATTGTATAGATTTATTTGATTTTAAACAAAATTAAGAAGTAGTAATTAAAATATTCAAAATCTTCAAAAATTCTATTAATTACTTTTTTCAGTAATGTTTCCACAAAATAAATTAAAAAATTTAAATTGAAATAAATTTTAAATAAATTGTTTCGAAAAATAAATTAAATAGATGCACCTTGTACTTGAATTTAAATAAAATTGCAAAGTAGTAATTAAAATATCAAAAATTCTTCTGAAATTTTTACACAAAATAATTTAAAAATAAAATTTTAAAAAAATTGTTATTAAATGTATCGCAAAAGAAATAAAATTATCCAATTTTTTTATAATTGTATGAGCATTTATTCTAAAAAAAATATTTATAAAATTAAAATTAAATAAATAGCAGAAAAAAGAGCAAATAAAAAAAAAATATCTCCATTATTTAGCTCCTGCGAAACAATTCTAACACGAAAGCTTTTCATAACATTTTAAAAGGAACTAGTCGTACTATGAAGAATAAAATATGCGCTATATATTTAACAAAACAGTTTTTAAACTAAAAAATAAGTCATTTGTTTAAAATAAAAAAAAAACAAATTACTTAAGTCAACATGAACGTGTTGGTGATAAAATATGAAATAATAATTAAAATAAAATTAAATAATTAAAATATAAAATTTAAATTAAATAATTAGTTGAAGGCAAATATTAAAATATAATAAATGCAATAACTTTAAAAACTTGCCTATTTTATCTGTAATAAAAATTTCCATAATCAAACTTTTCACTTGCAGTGTATCTGCACTTCGTTATTCCTAAGCCCGCTTTCCTTCCACATTCTTCCTTTTCTTCATTTTCTTATTCACAGCATCGCATAACTGAACGTGTGCTCTGCATTTGTTTTACATTTTATTATGCTACTTTAAAATGAGAAAAATACAAAAAAAAAAGGCAGAAAAAAGAAAAAGCCATACACACAGATATACATACACACTCACACACACACACACATGCCCACACACAGCCTCAAAGTTTGAAGTCTTGTAAGAAAATGACAGCGGGCAGACCCAACCAATTCCAATGCCCTCCCACCCTCTTATGTTGCTTTTGTGCTCTTCGTTTCTTTTCTTTTTACTTTTTTGTTTCTTTTGTCCTTTTATTGAAAAATTTGAAGGACAACTGTCAAATGAAACATTGTGACAGCTGAAGCATACACAATGCTTGGACTGCTTGACTGTGTCTCCTCTCCAGACATGGGAATTCAGTTTTGGACATTTTTGGGCCATAATTGAATTACTATTGACAAAAAAAAAAAAAAAAGTATGCCGTAATAACTTGTCAATACTTTCAATTTTACCGTTTTGTTGTGGTAATAGGGTCAACGCTGTTGAGAAATGATGACACGGCTTGCCAAGGTGATCACAGATAGTGGCTAATGAAATCTGTGTGCTGACATACAGTTTATTGATTTCTAGATGCGAAAACTTTTGATAAGCAACGGAAAAAAGAAAGTTTATTTGATTGATAGATGGTAAGGAACTACATAATTTGATATCGAAAATAAAAGCATTTATTTAGTTTTTCTTAAAATAAATATAAGTTTTGGGACTAAGTTGGGAAAGGCATGTAATAAAATGCAACAGAAGAGAGTCTTATATATAATTAAATAATTTTATGATATCGCTCTGCAGTAATCTGAGCCTAATGGCTATAGCCCAGAAAAATACAAATAAAACTTGATTTAAAAAATCCAATAATAAATGATATTAAAAAGCTAAACAGGAATACGAAAGACGAATTCGTATCTAAAATTTATAATTAAACGTCACTGAAAATGACTCAGAGAAGGGTTGGGGAACATCTTAGCGAATCTATGCAAAACATACGTGGTACAGAGCTCGAAAAGAAAAGAAGGTTAAAAAATGAATGGATGACGGATGAGAGCTGCAAACGTATAAACGTAGAAAGGAATAAGGTAAAATCTAGACAAGTTGGCCTATTGAATATACTATAATGAACAGGCTCATAAGGAATCAAATCAAAAAAGACAAGAAAGCTTACTATGATGATCTGGCGAAGAATGCGCAGATAGCGGTTGAAAAATGGGATAGGAGAAATCTCCATAGTCTGGTAAAAACTATTGGATGTAGGATGCACGTTGCAACGACTTGCCCTATAGAAGACGAAAGTGGCAACATGGTTACTGCTCCGAAAAAACAGTTGGAAGTTTGGAAGAGATATTTCGAAGCAACACAAACTTCGTACAATAGCTCCAATGAGAATCTTCCAATCCAAAGGAGACATAATGTAAACAGGCAAATAAAAACTAGCTCTCCCACACCAGAGGAAATTGAGAGTGCAATAAACACCTTGAAAAAAGGCAAAGCTCCAGGAGCAGATAAAATCGCCGTTGAATGCTTCCAAGCGAATGCTCACATGATGGCACAAAAGCTAACTCCGATCTTGCAAGCTGTTTGGACCTCTGAAAATGTGCGTAAATCTTGGAAGGAATCGGCAATTTTCAAGATTCCGAAGAAAGGAAGCCGACAAATATGCTCTAACTGGAGGGGTATCTCTCATGAAAATCCTCAACCAGATCATACTAAGCCGCATTTCCGATCCACTTAACAACGTTCTACGTAGAAATCAAGATGTCTTTCGCTCTCAAAGATCTTGTATAGATCTAATAAACATTGAACGTATTATCGTACAGCAATCCGAAATTCATCACTACGTTATTTTTAGTTTTCATAGATTTTCTGATACCTTTGATAGGGAATCAATTTGGATGGATCCTCGAGCTAGAGGGGTTTCAAAGTTTGCGGAGAAACCCCACTAATGCAAGGACCTACAGTATCGACAACGTACACATTGACAACGTTGATAAATTCGAGTATCTTGGAAACCAAGATACATCATCCGGAGGAGCATTCAACGATGTAGACTGCAGAATTCGTAAAGCCAGAGCTGCCTTTGGCCAACTAAATAGATTCTGGCGAGACCCGAATATCCGGCGAAAAAACAAAATACGAGTCTTCAACGCATGCATAAAGTCGGTGCTGTTGTGTAGTTGTGAGGCATGGTTCATTACCAGTATTATTTTCAAGAAGCTCCAAACATTTGTGAATCGATGTCTTACAAGCGTATTACGTATATGGTAGCCCCAAACCATTAGCAATGTGTTCCTTTGGAAACTTTGCGAACAAAAACCAATAAAGCGCAAAGATAATGATGAGATACCGCATACAGTTCTTGAATGGAACCCACAAGGCAATCGATCCAGAGGCAGACCTAAAATGATCTGGCGCAGGACGCTCAACCGGAAGACCGGGAAATCCATCATCGAGCTACGAGCAATGGCGCGAAACAGAGATCATTGGCAATCCTTTGTTAATAACTTATGTGAATGACTACGTTTATAATTTGTTTAAATTATGAATATGCCCTTAATAATAATAGTGAATACCTTCAGAGTATTCGACAATTTAACTAAAAAAACTTGTCCTAAAAAGTTTCGACACAACTAACCAAAACTCGTTATACTGTAGCTTCTAAGCAATATAATAATAGCATAGTCCCATTCAAAAGTCTATAGCCTTTGTTATATTTAACTTATTCTCCCTATCAATTGTTTAATTATAATTTTATTAGGCCATTCAAACACTTAAATATTAATTTTATACGCTTTTATTAGCATTTAGCGGCCATTTGTATCCTATGAATGAAATACATGGTCGAGTCAATCCTTTTGACTATGTCCAATATATTATTTTATTAAACACACGCACAATTTATGAAGCTCACACACGCAGCTGACAACTGCCAGGCGCGTTAATGTTGAACAAGGATACACACAGATACACCTCACACTCACACACATGCATGCATGCCTCTCATATATGCCTTCATCCCTTGTGATGGCCAACAAAGTGACATAATGTTTTTGTAAAGCGTACAAGGCCAAAAAAGCATTTCGCACCGACCACGATGCGTATGCTTGATATTTAATTCAATCTGGGCGTAGTTTTCTCTTATTCCGCTGCTCTGTCCCTGTCCCTGTTATTTTTATTATTTTTTTTGTGTTGAGCGCGCTTTAAATTAACACAAACAAACATTGTCAGCGACAGAGCAACAGCACCCACCACACACAGATACAGATACACTCACTCACAGATACATACACATGCACTCGCAGCTACAACAAAAGCAACATGGCAGTTGACAATTACAGACTCAATGACAGTCACAGCAGCAAATTTATTTGCATTTTAGCTGCTGTGCGTATGAAGCCGCTGATTGTACACTGAGAGAAAAATTTGAGCAAATTGTATGCGAATAATTTGGATTGATTTTTTTAGGATCACTCAAACTTAGTTGTTTGTTGGTTTTCAAGAACTTTTATAAGTTCTGTGAATAAAAAAAAATTTTTTATTAGCACAACTTATTTATATTTTAAGAGAATTAAAAAAATGTGTTAGAATTTTGTACGGTCTTTAAATTTATTATTTCTTTCTAAAAACCATAAATAAAAAAATTGCATCAAAGCTAGGAAGAATTTTTTTAATAAATAACCTATGTATAAAGTAAGACAATAAGAAGTTAGCCATTAGCCTATGTAGGGGGAATCACACAGAGGTATTAGTACCTCTGTGCAGCAACTACTAGGGTAATGGAAGTGCAACTATGACCTCGACGTGGTAACTACCAGTAACACACTTCTCAGTAAGGTCATGTCTCTGCTGAGAGTGTGGCCAACATAGTTGGGCTAGGAAAGACTAGACACTAAACAAACCCCAATCCAAGGTGGAACAGCGTATGCTGTGGGATGAATGTCTAGAAGGTATCTAGTTAATGGTATGAGAACTTAGGGCGCCCAGACAAGACCGGAGCACTGGCATAGCGAACCCATTATCCCCTTTACTCGTTGAAACCAAAAGGATATATTAAATAAAAACAATAATAATGGCGAGAGAGGCCAAAACAGCGCCCCATAAAAGGAGCCAAGAAGCTGCCCCTCAAAGCCCATGCACACCAACACCAACCGAGAAGCCTAAAAAGACTAGTGGAGCGGGCAAAAAGAGGTTTCAGTACCTTATAAAGAAAGATATTGGCCGAAAAGAGGCATATGCTAAAGCAATGCAACCTCTTGCGGTCAAAAAGGGCGAACACGCCACACCTGGCCCCAAACGACAGAGGTCGACTGAAGTCCAGAGGCAACCAATAATAAAAGGGCTAAAGAGGAACGACCCTCGATCTCAAAGGTCGCCGCAGCAGCAGCAACACAGGCGCCTAAGCCATCAAAAGCGGTGGAATTGCCCAAAGAAGCCAGTATCACAACCAAGAAGAGGCAGCCCACTGCCTCCTATAAGGATATGGTGACTGGGATCAAAATGACAATCCTGGCAAGGCATTATCCCAATATCCACTTGACAACGGAGCAAAAAACTGCTTTGCTGGGAGCGACCTACAAAGCAGGATACATGATTCTGCACTGCAAAGATGGCGCCTCATTGGAATGACTTAAAGTGACCACCACGACGACACCGTCATGGGAAGGTGCCTTAATTTAGGTCACAGAGCAATCCAAAATTCCTCAATCAAGGAAGCAAGTACGAGGAAACCTTCAGGATTCTCCACGTTATTCATGGCCAGAACAACGGCCTTCACGTGGACACGTGGCGAGCCCTAAAAAGTGCGAAAAGAGGCTCCAATGCCACATTAGTCCTGGCCGTGGACCAGAAATCAGCAGCCAGTCTGGTAGAGTCAGAAGAGAAGGTCAACTTCAAATTTGGCCAGGCGACTCTCCGGCTAAGAACTGCGCCTGTCAATGCAAATGCATTTGAAAAATATATATATATATATATATTAGGTTGTCAAAAAAGTCTTGCGGTATTTCCGCAAGCTTGTCTTTGCAAGCGCGTAGTTCTAGTTGTATTCGTCGCATCGGTTCACGCTAGAGCTTTTGGAAAGCTCTTTTCACGTGCTAACACGTGTTTGATTAATTGTTGTTTGCTTTTAGTCGTTCGTGAGTTATAGCGTCGCAAACATGGAGCAAAATAAAGAGAAAATACGGCATATTTTACAGTACTACTACGATAAAGGCAAAAATGCATCCCATGCTGCCAATAAAATTTGTGCAGTTTATGGACCCGATACAGTTTCCATTTCCACCGCACAACGATGGTTTCAACGTTTTCGTTCTGGTGCAGAGGTGATCGAAGATGCGCCACGGTCCGGAAGGCCTGTTGTCGAAAATTGCGATAAAATCGCTGAATTGATCGAAAGAGACCGGCATAGTAGCAGCCGTAGCATCGGCCAAAAGCTGGGCATGAGTCATCAAACCGTTATAAACCATTTGAAGAAGCTTGGATTGAAAAAGAAGCTCGATGTATGGGTGCCACACGACTTGACGCAAAAAAACATTTTTGACCGTATGGATGCATGCGAATCGCTTCTGAATCGCAACAAAATCGACCCGTTTTTGAAGCGGATGGTGACTGGCGATGAAAAGTGGGTCACTTACGATAACGTGAAGCGTAAACGGTCGTGGTCGAAAAGCGGGGAAGCTTCCCAGACGGTGGCCAAGCCTGGATTGACGGCCAGGAAGGTTCTTCTGTGTGTTTGGTGGGATTGGCAGGGAATCATCCACTATGAGCTGCTCCCCTATGTCCAAACGCTCAATTCGGACCTGTACTGCCAACAACTGGACCGCTTGAATGCAGCACTCATGCAGAAGAGGCCATCTTTGATCAACAGAGGCCGAATTGTCTTCCATCAGGACAACGCCAGGCCACACACATCTTTGGTGACGCGCCAGAAGCTCCGGGAGCTCGGATGGGAGGTTCTTTTGCATCCACCGTATAGTCCGGATCTCGCACCAAGTGATTACCACCTATTTCTGTCCATGACGAACGCGCTTGGTAATCGGAAGTTGTCCACAAGAGAGTCCTGTGAAAATTGGCTCTCCGAGTTTTTTGACAATAGGGAAGTGAGCTTCTATAAGAGGGGCATTATGAAGTTGGCATCTCGTTGGGAACTCGTCATCGAACAAAACGGCGCATATTTGACTTAAATCGCATTATTATAACCAATTTTATGAACAATTGAAAATTCAATAAAAATACCGCAAGACTTTTTTGATATATATATATATATACCACGTTTTATATATAGAACTAGTCCTATATTGGACTTTAGTTATTATTATAATTCTGAGTTGTGAAGAATTTACAGCCATTCTGAGTGATATATTTTTAAATAAATTTTAGTTTTTATCGAAAATGTCGGTTGTGTACAATCAAAACCAATTATGCACCTGTTCCGGTTTTCGCTTTAACTTTAATTTAGTGAAAATCAATGAAAAAAAATAATTCTTTAATAACTACAGAACTATGTTGAATAGAATTTTGTAAAATTTAAAAACCACAAATAATTTTTGGTATTTACATTCAAGAAAATTAATTCTAACAAAATAAGATTTAAATGAGATAATCCTCCAAAGGAGGACTAAAAAGAGCGAAGAAAGTAATTTATCGTATATGTTACAAAAAAAATTTGTTCCACGATAAATATTGTATTAAATAAATAAAGAGTTTGAGTACTGAGAAAAGGACGTTTACCCACATGTGAGGCCTCAGAAATTATTTAGGGTGGTCAAAAACTTTTTTAAAAAAAATTTTAGCAACCAATCTGTTTGCTTATCGATTTTAAATATTAATAAAAGAAGTCGATTAGTAAATCCATAGCGTTCTCTTAGGTGGATAGTATTTATTTCTGAAGTATTAAAATTTAAAAAAATATAAAATCATAAATGGCTTGAAATATTTAATAACTAATAAGCCCGACAGACGTTGTCCTACCCTACTTTGGTTTTGAACCCAAGTTGCTCCCGCAAGACTTTTTAGTATAAATATAAGACCGAATTTAAGGAGCACTACAAAGTACTTCAATACTCATTGATAAGTTCGTCTTTCGATGAGACAAAATTACAGAAATTCTGAGGAAATGAAATTAATCCGATCGATTCGTAGACCGGTACTCGACCATTACCGATAGTCAGCAATTGCTCAGAGAAATTTTCATTTTTGTTATACCACGTTTTATAGTGACTTCATGGAAACGCAGTCGAACAGGATATCCTATGTCTGTCTCCTGGTTCTAAGCTACCTCTCCACCAATTATCAGCCAAATCGGCTCATCCGTTCTTGAATTATAAATAGAGTAACTGACACCACTTTCTTTTATATATTTAGATATAGTTTCCCATGTCCGTCTCCTAGCTCTAAGCTACCTCTCCACCATTTATCAGCCAAATCAGTTCATCCGTTCTTGAGTTATAAATAGTGTAACTAACACCACTTTCTTTTATATATAGATTAAGCTTACTAATATGATTTAGCTTACATAACTCTTATATTGCCAAATTCAATATACATATTACTCCAACTAGCTAGCTTGCTTTCAATTAACTGAAAACTGTGCTAATTTCTGATATTCTTTGTTCTACTGACCCCCATTTTCTCTCCGTGTACATGTAAATTTTGAATAAATGCGCCAGCACATATGTGTGTTTGCGTATATAAGAAATATATATAGATATATATAATCTATGTGTTTGAGTATATAAAAGCAACCACTAACTCATGCACGTCTGATTAAACGCAAAAATACGACGAGCTGATTTCAAGCGAACAAGCCAAGCCAGGCCCAGCCTGATTAACACAGATATATTCGCACTCACACAGATACACACACATACAAACACACATACACACATGTGTACTTACACGCGCCCACAAACCAAGGCCAATTAGGTTTATTTGTGTTTAAATTGCATTAGAGAGCAAAGTACGAAAAAACGAAGCAAAGAAAAATGGTTTTTCTTTCTGTGCCATGACAAGCAAGTTCTTTGCTCTTCTTTTTTCTTGTGTACTTATATTTCTTATCAGCTGTGATTGACGCATGCAATGCTCGTAATCCCCACCAATTTATCGATAATTTCTTATCGATGAGTTAACAAAGTGCCTGCGCTTAAATGTATTTGTTTTGCTTCCTTGTATGTATTTGTTTTGTTAAGACCCCGAACAAGAATCAATTGACAAGCGCTTGCACTTAATTAGGTAAGCCCCCCTTTCGGAAAATATATTACCATGTGTCTGTCTTATGTATTTTATTTCGGATTAGCGCTAAACATATGTTACACATATGTGACATTTATTTTCTTTGTAGGCTTTGGACACATGTTTATATAGCAGTTTATTTATATATAACGTTTATCGTTTAGCATATATTAGTTATCGTTTGTACTTACACTTTTAATTTCATTCATTTTGGTAAATTGTCGGCCAAATTCCCATAAATCAACGCCAAATTTCAATGCCCAATTGCGAACTCTGCAATAGAATAGAAGTGCAGTTAAATGATATATTAGTAACTAATGCAAATTGGAAGATATATAGAATTGGTATGTGTGATAATGACTTATATATATTAGAGCATATGTTTGGTAAATGGCACTTGGAAGTGCAAATAATTAATTTATAAAGCTATGGCAATATATAAAAACTTTTAAAAAGTCAATAAAATATATACAAATAAAAACATTTATAACACTAAAAGATATAAATACAAATTTTGTTGATTTTCTGTTCGATTTGTAAAGTTATTTGGAGATTCAATTTTTTGTCATATAATCAGGAATCATTCCATTACAAAATTAAAAAAAAAAATTTTTTAATAAATTTTCGATTTATTTTTTATAATATTGTACTTCCAACTCGATTTAATTCATATTAAATAAAAACCAAAAAATCATTTTTTATAGAAAATCTGTTATTTAAAAATAAATTCAATATTAGTTTTAACATTAAGAAATTGTAATTTTATTTTTTTAACATTAATTTTTTCATCATTTAATGCATTTCAAGAAATATTATAAAAATTTATTATAATATAATTCTGTACCGGATCAGATCCTCACTATTACAGACCCTTGGGACCTTTTAAGTGATCACCTTGGGCTGATCATCACCCTTCACTCAACACCTACGCTCCTCCAAGGTGTGCAACGACTCATCAGCCAGAAGACCGACTTAGATGTACTCCGAAGCACATTGGAAAACTCGGTCCATACTTTCCGGACATACTTTCCAGATTTAATTTAACGTGGTATGTTCCTTTGCACGATTAAAACCACGGCGTTCAAATATGCAACTTGAGTGTACATATAACAAAATAAGTCTGGATTAATGCGCCTCAGAGCAATCAGCCGCGACTGATATTTCTTTGGTACCACTTGGTGAGGGGCGAGATATATCTATCATCTCTTCTGCTTTATGGCTAGCAGCACCCGGTTGAGATCGCAACACCACGCCGAGCCAAGCTGACTCTACCCTGACTCAACAACAGCCACCACGATAATGCCACAAGGGGGCCGACCTCAATGAGTACGCTTGGACGTATACTCAACCCGTGGTACCGAAATTAAGGGCTACGTTTGCCATCCCCTTTCAATTCCGACAGACTCGGATTTGGGGAACCCTGCCATCTATGGTCCAATCATCCGCCGACGCCGCATAAATACGACTTCGGCAAAATGCAGTCAGCATCCTCTCTCCAGTCGAATGTTGCCAACATTGACGCTGTCTTGTGTCCAACTTAAAGCAAAACGCCACGCGCCCATTTTCTGACGATCCCCATTTAGTCGCCTCTTACGACCAGTTGAGGAACACTGAGGTGGATATTCTAATCCCGCCTCCCCACGGCAAAAATCCAATATGCGGCACCTGCAGCCAATCCTCAATCAGTAGTTGTCAGACAGGAAGAAGTATGTAACCAGCTAACTCTTGAGCTAGTTCGACTTCTCTCTAAGAAGCGACGACTTCGTAGCTAATTTCAGACCACACTTCACCGCGCAGAGAAGGCTGTCTGGAAAAGGGCTGAAAGGGAACTTAAACTGGCACTTCAGACACTCAGACAGAACTTATTCGACAGAAGAGGCTCTGGACTATAAACTTGATACTGTATATAACCTATGGAAAGCGACCAGAAACATAAAAAGACAACCCTATCGAATTTTTCCTCTAAGGCGTTATGATGGTACTTACTGCTCAAATACAGAAGAACAAGCGGATACATTTGCTCAGCACCTCGAAGAGCGATTTACGCCATTTAAACTGACCACGGAAGAAGAAATAAGACAAACTCTCAGCATCATTGACACACCACTCCAAATTACGTTGCGTGTTTGTCCCATCCGATTATATGAGATTGAAGAAAATAAAACAAAGCTTCCTAAGTCAAAGGCCCCAGGTCATGGCAAAATATGTCATTCTATCTTAGGAGCCTTGCCAAGGAAAGTTCTTCTTTTTATTACGCAATAACAAGAACACAACACTTCCCTGCCCAAAAAAAAATAGCTCTCATTACTATGATCAGGAAACCTGGAAAAGATGAGTCGGACTTAGAATCCTACCGTTCCATAAGCCTCCTCCCCACTCTTGCCAAAGTTTGGGAGACGTTGATGGCTAAAAGGATCAATGAACATTTATTTACCCGACCATCAATTTTGATTAAGGGAAGGACACGGCACCGTTGCGCAGGTAAATAGAGTGGCTTTAAAGCTTTCGACGACAAAGAATACTGTTTTGGGGTATTTATCGACGTCAAACAGGTGTTTACAGAGTTTGACTGATCGGTCTTCTGGCTAAAATTAAGACCTTACTTCCTGCTTCGTACTTTGACATAATGCGATTACACTTTGAGGACAGAAGATTCTAAGTCAACATCAAAAATGCCAGGCTGATGAGAACTGGAGTACCTCAAGGAAGCGTACTTGTGCCGCTTCTTTACTAACCTGTACTCTGCTAACATCCCTACCCCAATGGAGTTAATGCAGGCTGTTGTGCTAATCGCTTCATACTCTGACGACCCGACAGTATGGCTAGATAACCAGCCCCTTAATGTGCCAAGTGAAACGAAGTGACTTTTCCACCAAATCGATTTGATTTATATTCACGCAAAAGAAAAGTGTATCATAGCAAGCATTTAAAAAAATTTAAGGAACAAATTTAAAAAAAATTAAGAAAACATGAAGAAAATTTCATTTTTTTAAAATAGATTTGTTGTTTGAAAAAAGGTGATATATTTTCTTAGAAGTTGAGTGGCCAATTTATTAAAATCAAAATTGGATTAGATTATATTCAGTAATAAAATAACAACGAAACACACAGTACGATAAGATAAAAAATTAAGTTATGCCAAAAAAACTTGTTATATGTGAACTATTTCGGATCATTAGTTTTCATAAGCAGTTTCCAGTACCATATCCAGATAGATCCTTTAGAAAGTTTTAATTTTGAAAAGCCCAAACCATCCCTTAATGAAGCGATTGGTACTTTTTAGGAAAATAAAAGATTACATTTTTCAGAAAGCATTTTACGGGTTTTTTTTTAATTTTTTTCAGTGCAGTCCTATAAGCGCTAATCCCATTCCCCCATATTTTAATGTCTTCCAATAAGATAAAATAAAATATACATAATATTAATTTGCCAATTCCAAGCACGACACTATTTTCTTAATTTTATACCATTTTATTGTTCAATATATTTTATTTCATAACTCATTAACTGTACAGCTTGGCTTATTTACCCTCTGGTAGCCTTCATTTTAAGTGATTGTCCAACACTTTGCTTCGCTTCATTTTGTTTACGCTGTGCATCAAGTAACCACCCCCACGAGCTATATCAACCCCCAACACAATTTCTGGCCAGACTTTTCACCCTCACTCATAATACAATTTTCATATAATTTAAATTCATTTTCGGCATTCCCAACGCGTATAAGAGACAGCAAGAGAGAGAGGCAGAGCAAGAGCGGGAGAGCACAAGGAGCCCACCAAAAATTTCGCATAAAACTTTTTGCTTGTATCTTTTATGCTGCACTTCCTGTGTTCGTCCTGCCTCTCTGCCTCTCTCTGCTCCTTTCCTTAGCCTTCCTTTGCCGTCTTGCCTTGTGAAAGAGAGTGCATATAAACATGCGCTTATTTTGTATCTAGATACAAGAGCCTGGCGGCGCTCAACATAATCAACATTGCGTATACGCAATGTTCTGTGCCACGACAGTCTTTTCCTTTAGTACACTCTGCGCTTTACTCTCTTGCTCTTCTTCTTTTTTTTTGCTATTGATATTGCAGATAATGCCATAAAATTGTGCAAATATTTTTCGGCATTATTTTGCATGTTGTTGACTTCGTTGGCTTTTTTTGTTCCTCGGTGGGAGGGCTAGGGAGTTTTTATGAAATAATATTTCATTTTGCTTTTATCAACGCCTTAACTGCGTAGCGCACTCCTTACCAAAAACTCAGACTGGCCTATCTCACTCTCCACTCTCTCCCTGTCTGCCATTTTACTTTTCTTTTCTTGATTTTCAAATTTTCTGTTTGCAATGGACGACATTCTTGTCTCTGGCTGTTTTATGGGAAGCTTTTCCATTGTGCTGCTGCTTTTGACTTTCGCATTTAGATTATAAAGTAAATGTTTGGCAATGTTTTGTCTATAGAGCTTGCTGTTGTTGTTGTTGTTGTGCGTCTTCTCTAGATTCTCCAGAGTGTTGATTTCTACTCCCTTGCAATTTGTAATAAGTTTTACTTGTTTTTTGAATGTTCTTAAGTGCAATTATAAGTTGGCTCTGGCCAGTGTTTGTTTACGGCAAGTATAGCAAATTAACAATTTTATGATGATTATTTATAGTCATGGTTAATACTGACAGACTTAAATACCGAATAGCTTGTAAGTGCTCATTAAATAAATGTGAAATAATTAGAAGGTAAGTATATTCTTGGCAAATAGAAACTTGAAACGGAATACATATTAGTGAGTCGAGGGAAACTCATTAAAATAGGAATAATTAAGCAAAAGGTACCTTAATTTAAGATTCTGTGTTGTAAGTAATTTACAATATTTAACTGAGGTCTTGTATTTCTAAAATCAATTATTTTCTTCGCCCCTTGATAGTTTTAGTTGGCCTTTAGAAGTGGAAAATTTTGGAAATTGGCGAAAGAAACAGCAATTGCGGGAAGTTTAGTTGGGACACTTTTCGCAAAGAAAACCACTCCCGAAGGTCATCATTTGATCGTGAAAGTTTATGGGAAATATTCTCTATCAAGAGCACAGTGTTGTGATTGGTTTCAACGCTTTAAAAATGGTAATCTTGATGCAAAAGACAAAGAGCGTTCGGGGCAACCGAATAAGTTTGAGGATGAAGAATTGGAGACATTATTCGATGAAGAATATTGTCAAACGCTCGAAATGTTTACAGATACATTGAAGGTCGATGAATCAACCATTTCCAAACATTTAAAGGCCTTGGGAATGATACAAAAGCAACGAAAATGGGTTCCATATGAGTTGAAGCCGAGAGGCGTTGAGCGCCGGTTTTTCAACGACAGAAAAGGGAAGGTTTCTTGCATCGTATTGTTACTGGCGATGAAAAGTGGATCAAAAGTCAGAGGGTAAGCCCGACTAGCCATCAACATCAACGGCGAAGCCAAATATTTATGGATCTAAGCTCATGCTCTGTATTTGGTGGGACCACCGTGGGGTTATCTATTATGAATTGTTGAAACCGAATGAATCGATCACAGGGGACCGTTACCGACTTCGATTGATGCGTTTGAGGCATGCACTCAGCGAAAAACGGCCAGAATGTGAGCAAAGACAGAATATTTAGCAACATGAAAATACTCGGCCCCATGTCGCAAAAGTCGTGAAAACATTCTTGGAAACGTTAAAATGGGAGGTACTACCTCACCCACCGTAATCTCCTGACATCGCCCCATGTGATTACCACCTATTTCGATCAATGGCACTTACATTGACTGACCAACGGTTCACTTTTTATGAAAGTACCAAGAATTGGGTCGATTCATGGATAGCTTAAAAAGACGAGTCGTTCTTCCGAGCCGGAATCCGAAAATTACCAGAAATATGGGAAAAAATAGCGGCTAGCGATGGACAATACTTTTAACATTAAATTTTGATTCCATTTTTATACCCTGTACCGTATGGTCCAAGGGTATATTAAGTTTGTGCAAGCCGAAAATGTATGTAACATATAGAAGGAGACGTCGGAGACACCCCAAAGTTACCTAAAATATGATCAGGGTGAATAGAGAAGTCGATATACCCATGTCCGTCTGTCCGTCTGTCCGTCTGTCCGTCCGTCTGTCCGTCTGTCCGTCCGTCCGTCCGTGTGAACGCCTAGATCTCAGAGATGGTAAGAGCTAGAGTTACCAAACTTTCACATTAGATCCTATATTATTCCATAGGAGGCAAGTTTATTTTATTTTTTTGATATCGGGGATAAATTATATAGCTCCCATGGGGGTGTTTGAGACGACCTCGAAAAAAAAAAGCGTTTTAGATGAATAATTCGTTTGTTTATGAAGATATCGTAACGAAATTTGGCAATCGAAAGTTTTTTATAGTTCCCAATCACTGTACCAAATTTGATCAAAATCGGTTGACTATATCATATAGCTCCCATAGGACCGATCGGCCAAAATAACTTTTTTAAAGAAAAATTGGCTATATTTCGTTTTTTAATAAAGATATCTTAACCAGATTTGGCGTTTGGAAATTTTTAGACCACTTAAGCAATGTGCCAAATTTGAACAAAATCGGTGGACTATATCATATAGCTCCCATAGGTCCGATCTTCCAAAACATCGATTTTTTAACAAAATTTGTTGTGTTTCGTTTGTTTGTTAAGATATTGGGACCATATTTGACATTCGTGAGTATTTTATAGTTCCTAAGCACTGTACCAAATTTAATCCAAATCGTTTGACTAGATCATATAGCTCCCATAGGACCAATCGGTCCAAAAACACGTTTTTTATACAAAATTCGATGTGTTTTGTTTGTTTGTAAAGATATTTGAAATAAATTTGGCATTCATATCTTTTTAAGGTATTTAAGCACTGTGTCAAATTTTATTGAAATCGGTTGACTATATCATATAGCTCCCATAGGAACGATCGGTCAAGAAAAAATTTTTGCTTAAAAATTCTTCTGTTTTTGGTTTTTTGTGAAGAAATCGGACTTATTACAAGCTAGTGGTACAGGGTATCCTAAAGTCGTCCGCGCCCGACTTTACGTCCGCCATTTTTTTAAAATAAATAGTTGAAAATTGAAAGAAAAAATGTCCATTAATTAATATAAATTAATTTATAAATTCGTTTTACATCCAGGGCATACACATCTGAATTTGCAATCAGAAGTAAGACTTTATTCCCAAACGATAAATGCAACAGATAACCATTATACCTTTTAAAAAACGGAATACTTTAAAAGCAACTATTATTAAGTATACGCAATGTCATGCCTATCAATCAGACTTTTTATGTGTACTAGAGCCTCGTGTTATATAAAAAAAAAAAAAAATTTTCATATTTAGGCATTTGTTTGCTTCAGAAGGACTTTTTTGGAGAAACGTAAATTCGTAACTTTTGGCTTTAAAGCTAAGTTTAAATAAAATAATCAAAATACTGACCAATTATTAGTTATAAAGGGTTAAAATACGAAAGTTTGTTTTAAATTATTAAATATTTAAATTTTCTTCCTTGAGCCTGGTTCGCCTCTCCGAAACAATTAGGCGAAGCTACAGAATGCATCGACGATCTAAAACTGCCGCTTGTCGATGCGATATTGTCAGTATCCGCCAAAATACCTGCAGGTGGAATCTGGGACATGATTTTCCAAGCCAGAGTGGAATCTTTTCAGATGATCGTGCAAATTTAAAGTATTTCCGCTAGTTTGTACTCCTTTCCGCAGTTAAATTATTAAATATTTTGAAAACTATCAGTGAACTATCGATAGCACTGTTGGCACTATCGTAAATGTCTGGCTGCTATCGATGGTAGCTCGATAGTGCTGAACCATCGATAGTACCGATAGTACTATCGATAGTTCTCCATCTCTAGTGGGAGAGGCTGAATATTTAAAAATTTGATTTAATTTTGTTATTTGAACACTATATGTACATTAAAAATGGCGGACGTAAAGTCGGGCGCGGACGACTTTACGATACCCTGTACCACTAGCTTGTAATAAAGTCCGATTTCTTCACAAAAAACCAAAAACAGAAGAATTTTTAAGCAAAAATTTTTTTTTTGACCGATCGTTCCTATGGGAGCTATATGATATAATCCACCGATTTCAATAAAATTTGACACAGTGCTTAAATACCTTAAAAAAGATATGAATGCCAAATTTATTTCAAATATCTTTACAAACAAACAAAACACATCGAATTTTGTATAAAAAACGTGTTTTTGGACCGATTGGTCCTATGGGAGCTATATGATCTAGTCAAACGATTTGGATTGAATTAAGTACAGTGCTTATGAACTATAAAATACTCACGAATGTCAAATATGGTCCCAATATCTTAACAAACAAACGAAACACAACAAATTTTGTTAAAAAATCGATTTTTGGAAGATCGGACCTATGGGAGCTATATGATATAGTCAACCGATTTGGTTTAAATTTGGCACATTGCTTAAGTGCTCTAAAAAATTTCCAAACGCCAAATCTGGTTACGATATCTTTATTAAAAAACGAAATATATCGAATTTTTCTTTAAAAAAGTTATTTTGGCCGATCGGTCCTATGGGAGCTATATGATATAGTCAACCGATTTCGATCAAATTTGGTACAGTGATTGGGAACTATAAAAAACTTTGAATACCAAATTTCGTTACGATATCTTCATAAACAAACGAATTATTCATCTAAAACGCTTTTTTTTTGTCGAGGTCGTCTCAAACACCCCCATGGGAGCTATATAATTTATCCCCGATATCAAAAAAATAAAATAACCTGGCTCCTATGGATTAATATGGGATCTAATGTGAAAGTTTGGTAACTCTAGCTCTTACATCTCTGAGATCTAGGCGTTCACACGGACGGACGGACAGACGGACAGACGGACATGGGTATATCGACTTCTCTATTCACCCTGATCATATTTTAGGTAACTTTGGGGTGTCTCCGACGTCTCCTTCTATATGTTACATACATTTTCGGCTTGCACAAACTTAATATACCCTTGGTACCATACGGTACAGGGTATAAAAAGTATTTAAATTTTTTGGTATGGGTTTTAGTCTAGTTTTGAAGCATGCAATTCTTATAAGCGTGTTATTAAAACTAGAAGGAGTGACTTAATATTTAAAAATTTTATTTATATTTGTTATTTGATCATTATACAATAAAAAACAATCGTCTCAAATAATGTGCCTGTCTTTTGCAAAAAGCGTGCATGAAAGGGTTAAATCAATTTAGTGCAAAATAAATGCAGCATACTTTTAGGCACTCATATAAAGTAGACTGACTGTAATGAAGCAGAAATCAATTTCAAGCGAATTACAACCCAAAAACGTTCTGTAAGTATGCAAAATATATCTTTTAACCATAACGCCATGAAAAAATATATATTTCCATCCAACAGCAATCATGGGAGCTGCGAAAAATGAGGGCTTATTAAATAATAAGAAACCTTTAAAAGATTAAAAAAAAACTCAGTAAAAAACCGTAGCTCTGCAGCTACAATCTCACTGCTTAATTTCTATATTAAATTTCTAGCTATATAACTTTAAGCATTTGTTCGATATTATGACACTGTTTACTATCTCATATGGCATGCATATCACATGGACTTTAGTACAAGACAAGAAAGTACTTCGCTGCCATTCTCAGCGTCATCAACAGCAACAAATGCAGCTCACGTAACCCATACAAAAGCCAAAGATACAATACAATGAATATGGCCACATAAAAGTAGTATACAAAATAAAGAGAGAGGAGCGGCTGGGAGCGGGCTACCTAGCCAAGGAAAACCACAAAAACATCGACCTCAACAGCATTGAGTGCCCATCAACGTCATCTTGGCCAAGACAAGGCACATAACAACAAAACAACAACTGTACATGCTTGCCACTTGCATATTGGCCAAAAAGAGTTTCAGGCATGAAATATAAAATAGAAAAAAAAAAGAATCTAAAACCAAACTATAATACATACGAAAGTATGTACTATATAGAAGAACCGAGCGCAGTTGCTTTGGCATTTTGGCACATGCGAAAACTTGACAATGAGTTGGTCTATGTGTAGGTGTATCTGTGTGGGTGTGTATCTGTGTGTGGGTGACAGACATTGCAGTTGTGTAGCTCAGGTGTTTTGTCTTGGGCTTGCGCTTTTAAGCACGAACCACGTATGTCATACTCAAGTGTCATAGAGGTAAGCCATCGAACTAGTTCTAGAAAAGCATTGCTTTTCACTTTTTATTTGTTTTTCGAGTTTTTCTTTTTTTCAGGTTTTTCTTTTCTTTTCTTCAAGTTGATGTCATCCTGCATAGAGTAGGTCAATGGGTTTTGATCATTGAAATTGAAATGACTTGCGCTGTCATGTGGCATGAGGCACACAGATTTTCTTTATTTTTCTCATTTTTCCTTTCTTTTTTGCCTATCATATGAATTAATTTCAAGATACACTTTAAGCCGCAGCACGAACTGCTGCATTCCAGTTTTTATCTATATTTTTTTTGTTCTGTGCTGCATATAAATTTCTCATAGTCTATGTATTTTTATGGCCATGTAAAAACTGAGTGACTTTGCGCAGCCAGCGTGTCTAACTTAAATGAAAATGTCCTGCCAGATACAAAAAAAAAAAAGAAATACTGACGGACCAAACTTGAAATACACTTTTGAGCTTTATACTACAGCCAGACTTAAAAAGTGTAAAACTAATATAAAAAATAAATGAAAATAAAACTGAGAAAATGAAATTTTCAAATTTTCGATAAAATGCAGCTCTTAAGTGACAGAATGGTAACAAACCGACTAATCATGTACAATATCTAATAAACTATCATTACCCATCGATTTTATGCAATAAAAACGTCAATTCTTGAATTAAAATTTAATATAAAATTGAATAGAACTACAAAATCGCAAATTGAACCTTCAAATATTACGTATACGTATAAGAAACACGTACACGTATAAAAATCTGCAAATATTACGTATACGTTACGGAATTTATTTTTGTTCAAAGCAGTTCTAAGCAGCCACATTCTAGCTGAAGCAAAAGCCTTTAAATATCAAGTATACGTCATTAAATACTTTATTAGAATTATTATTAGTTGATGATTATTAGTTCAAAGCAGCTAAATTTCAGTTTCGACTCTAAAATTAAGATCAAATGTACTCTTAAACATGCTTAATAGCCTTTAAATAAATCTACTTTCGACGATATGCGCCACCTACCGGGGAATCAGTCTTATTGCCATCTCATACAAGATCCAGTCTGAAGACTGAAGCCATATGCCAACCCACTGATCGGACCCTATCAGTGCGGCTTCAGACCTGGTAAGTTTACCACAGACCAGATCTTCACCCTACGCCAAATCCTGGAAAAAGCTCACGAAAAACAGATCGATATCCATCATCTCTTCATGGATAACAAAGCTGCATTCGATCGTCCAATAAGGGATCGCCCATGTCTAAGTTCGGTATTCCTGCAAAGTTGATTCGTCTTTGCAGAATGACATTGAGCGTCACCATCAGCTCTGTCAAGGTAGGCACGGACCTCCCCGAACCTTTCAATACCGTTCGAGGTTTCAGACAAGGCGATCCTTTATTATGCGACCTCCTCAATTTCGTGATGGAAGGGATACTGCGGAAGGCCGTTGTACATCGCAATGGCACTATTTCTTACAAGAGTGTCCAGCTTCTTGCATACGCTGATAATATCGATATCATCGGGCGTTGTAAGCAAGATTGCATTTAACGCAATCGAAAAGGAGTCAGCGAAAGTGGGTCTAGCGGTAAACGAAGGCGAGACGAAGTGCATGCTAACAGGGACTCACGGCGCCAAGGCTTTCATGTTGTAGCGGACCTTTATACTTTTGAAGTGGTCAAGGAACTCACGTACCTTGGCACCGCCGTAACACCGAAAATGACATCAGGCTGGAGATAAAGCGAAGAATCACATTTGCCAATAGATGTTACTATGGTCTCAGTACGCAGATGAGTAGCAGAGACCTCTCTCGAGCAATAAAAGAGACACTCTACAAGACGCTCATCTTGACCGTGCTCTTATACGGCGCAGAAGCATGAGTTGTGTCACGGACAGATGCATCTGCTCTTGGTGTGTTTGAGAAAGAAATTCTTCGTAAAATCTTCGGTCCGGTTCGTTTTGACGACGACTTTCGCATACGGATGAACCACGAACTGTACGAGCTCTACGACGATATAGATGTTGTCCAGCGCATCACAATCCAAGTCTGTGCTGGCTCGGCCATGTCGTACGTGTGGATAACGATGCTCCAGCGAAAAAGGTATTCGAAGCGAAAGCCGACGAAGGAAGACGAAGGGGACTACCACGACTCCGATGGAAAGATCAAGTAGAGCAGAACCTATTCTCCCTTGGTATTTCTAATTGCATAAGACGCGCGCAAAGCAGAGGCGCCTGACGAGAGCTGTTGAGGTCGGCCGTAACCCGAGTCATATCAGATGTCTATAGCAACCGATTTATGAAATAAAAAAGTCCATTTCAAAATTTTTAAATCTAAGAATGATATTGAATTTTCTTTGAAATTGATAATTGCAAATTTTAGATTGATTGAACCTTTTTTTTTTAATACAATTCAAAAAAAATCATTAAAAAATAAAATGAAAATTTGGAATACTTTTTACAAATTTTTCGTCCTCATATCAAAAAGCCGTTGCAATGTGAAAGCTTTTCAAAGAGCAGGAGCCAAAGAAAAAGCCTTTAAGCTCCAGCAGACCAGTGAAATTATGAAGCGTGCTCTAAAGATCTTCAAAACAGACGAGTTAATATTGTGCTTCAATGGCGGCGAGGACTGCACAGTGCTCTTGGATATTATAATGAAGATGCAGTTGAAGCCACAGCCTAGCATCTTGTATGTCAAGTCCTATGATTCCTTCGACGAAATCGAGCAGTTTATTGATGATACTGCTCGATATTACCAAATCAAAATAAATTGCTATCATGGATCGCTTCAGTTGGCTGTTGAAGATGCTTTGTTGGATTTTCCAAAAGTACGTGCGGTATTGCTGAGCAGTCGTCGCAGCGATCCTTGCTGCGCTAATTTTAAAGATATGTCGCCGACTGACAAGGGTTGGCCCCCACTTACGCGCATTCTACCCTTGCTTGATTGGAACTATAATGATATATGGAACTATTTGCTGCGAAATGAGGTGCCATATTGCAGCTTGTATGATAAGTGCTATACCTCGTTGGGGGATAAGAACAACACTAATGTAAATCCCGATCTGTTAGTGTATGATGAGACCAAGAAAAAGCTAGTTTATAGGCCGGCTTACGAACTGCAGGATATTAGCAAAGAACGTTCAAATCGTGAAGAAATATATAGACATAAAAAACTGTAACCTTTTTTTGAAAAATGACAATAAAAGCAAAATTCAAAATGCTTCAAATATTAAGTATACGTTACGAAAATCATTTTTGTTCAAAGCAATTCAAAGAAGCAGCTATCCAGCTGGCTAAAAACCTTTAAATATAAGGTATACGTCATGAAAAACATTTTTAGTGTTTTCGTTAAAGCAGTGCAAAGCAGTTTCGACTCGAAAGTTGCATTAAAATATACTTTAAAAACATGCTTATCAGTCCTTAAATAAATCAACTTTTTCTTAATGAACCAAAATTGTGTATACAATGAAGACCTGCACAATACTCCATGAATTTAAAATTCTGGTATATACTAAAATAAAAAAGCAATTTAAAAAAATACCAAAAACAAAAAAAAACACAAACCATATAACAACACAAAGTGTGAGCTGCCAAAGGGTAGAGCTTGAACAAACAATTCCTTTGCAGCTTCGGCTTTATGTGTGAATATATATGTATATGTGTATATATACATGTATGTATATATGTATTTATGCATGTGTATATTATTTCAGCGTATATATGAAAGGTAGTTACTTTTAAGTTCACCGCAGTTGCCATTTTGTTGCTATGATAGCAATGTGTGTTGGTTTTAGTTTGATGAGTGTGTTGGTAAAAAAAATGTTTTATTTTCGTAAATATTAAGTGGTTAAAAGAGAAAAATATTTTGTTTTTGAATAATTTTTGTAACGAACAAAAATATTCAGCTTTCAACAGAACTTTTCAAAATGTTTTTTATTTAAAATGGAAAAGTTATCTGATGCTAAGTGCTTCATATGCTGTGCTGGCCATATAAAGTATCTAGGGCTTTAATAAATATAAAATTTCAAAAAATTAAATTTTACTAGTTTAATTTTGTTTTGGGCTTTTAAAAGTTGAGAAGAAGAGCTTTTTTTAATAAAATTAGGAAGACGATCCAACCATAAAAAATAAAATTGGAGCTTGGAGTTGTTTTTGTATAAGATTTTCGGCTACATTACCGTCAAAATATCTCGTTTTATAAGGCTTTAGAGATTAATTTAGGATCGAATCAGATTAGATAGAGCTCAGCAACCTCCAAAAAAAATATAGAAAATATACTTTGAAAGTCAAACTGTGAAATATATTTTTTAGCTTGGTTGTGTTATGTTCCCAAGTTTTTAAAATAAAGGACCTTTAAAAATGCAGAATACAAATTTTTTATTAAAATTAAGATAATCCAACAACGCAAAATAATATCGACTTTCGGGATTACATTTCAAACTATTTCGCTTTTATTTGATTTAGGAGTTTCTAAAGGCATTACCTTCGAAATATCTCGGTTTTGAATCTTTTTTTAAATTTAATTTAGATTTGAAACAGATAAAGTATTGGACTCAGCAACCTCAAAAAAAATATTTAAAATTTACTTTGAACGCTAATCTCTAAATTCCACATTTTTTTGCTTGGTTGTTTTAAGTTCCCAAATTTTTAAAAAGAAATGTTAACGCGAAATCCAATTTTTAAACCCTGTACCGTACGGTACCAAGGGTATATTAAGTTTGTGCAAGCCGAAAATGTATGTAACATATAGAAGGAGACGTCGGAGACACCCAAAGTTACCTAAAATATGATCAGGGCGAATAGAGAAGTCGATATACCCATGTCCGTCTGTCCGTCTGCCTCCGTCCGTGTGAACGCCTAGATCTCAGAGATGGTAGAGCTAGAGTTACCAAACTTTCACATTAGATCCCATATTAATCCATAGGAGACAAGTTTATTTTATTTTTTGATATCGGGGATAAATATATAGCTCCCATGGGGGTGTTTGAGACGACCTCGACAAAAAAAAGCGTTTTAGATGAATAATTCGTTTGTTTATGAAGATATCGTAACCAAATTTGGCATTCGAAAGTTTTTTATAGTTCCCAATCATTGTACCAAATTTGATCAAAATCGGTTGACTATATCATATAGCTCTTCTAGGACCGATCCGATCTTCCAAAAAATCGATTTTTTAAAAAAATTTTTTGTGTTTCGTTTGTTTGTTAAGATATTGGGACCAAATTTGACATTCGTGAGTATTTTATAGTTCCTAAGCACTGTACCAAATTTAATCCAAATCGTTTGACTAGATCATATAGCTCCCATAGGACCAATCGGTCCAAAAACACGTTTTTTATACAAAATTCGATGTGTTTTGTTTGTTTGTAAAGATATTTGAAATAAATTTGGCATTCATATCTTTTTTAAGGTATTTAAGCACTGTGTCAAATTTTATTGAAATCGGTTGACTATATCATATAGCTCCCATAGGAACGATCGGTCAAAAAAAAGTTTTTGCTTAAAAATTCTTCTGTTTTTGTTTTTTTGTGAAGAAATCGGACTTTATTACAAGCTAGTGGTACAGGGTATCCTAAAGTCGTCCGCGCCCGACTTTACGTACGCCATTTTTTTCTTGGTAGTGTTAAGTTCCCTAATTTTTTAAAAGAAATGTTAACGTGAAATCCAACTTTTTTTTTTATATCACGGAAATTACAAAAAAAAAAGGTTAAAGAATTTTAGAAAATTATAAAAATTATTTAACTATAATTCGATAACTTTTGTTTGGACTTTGAATATGGAAAAATTTAAATTTTTAATTTGACATAAATATTTTTACAGGAAAACCAATACAACTCTGTCTCAGAATTTCTGGTATCATGAAAATATGTTCCAATCAAGCAAAAAAAATTCTATATAAAATAATATGATTTATAAAAGAAATGATTTATAAAAAAAATGATAAGTGTGCACAATATTGGAACAATAGGTTGAGGAATATGAAGCGAAACCTTTGAGGTCTGAGCTGGCATTGAAAATTTCAAGCTTTCAAATCGTGAAAGCCCACAAAAAATCTGGTCTGAAAGTTCCTTTTAAACAATTAAAATTCTATCTCCTAGAACAGCTTGACTAGCGGTCTTTTCTTGTAAAAAAGGCATTTCTTCAGAGAGCTTTTTTCTCCAGAAGAAGAAGTGACTTGAGAAGGTTAAAAGGGCATTACTTTAAAGAGCTTCTTTCTCCTGTAGAAGAAGTGACTTGAGAAGGTTAAGCAGGCATTTCTTCAGAGAGCTTTTTTCTCCTGAAGAAGAAGTGACTTGAGACGGTTAAAAGGCATTTCTTTAGAGTGCTTTTTTCCCCTCCAGAAAAAGTGACTTGAGAAGGTTAAACAGACATTTTTTCAGAGAGCTCCTTTTTCCTATAGAAGAAGTGACTTGTAGAGGTTAAACAGACATTTCTTCAGAAATCGTTTTTCTCCTGCCGAAGAATGACTTGATTTATCGTACCAGAAGATGGATTAATGTTGCTACCTGTATTGTCAGCTTTTTCCCGGCATTTTAGGCAAAAATGAAATTATCAGCTTACTCTTTGTTTGGAGCAAATTTTACCCGAGAATATAAAGTCATAAAAACGTAGAAAAAGTTTGGACCACAAAAAAAAGAATCCCAAATACTTGTGTGCACATTAAGTATACGTCAATTTATTGAGCTTTATGAAATTAGATTTTAGTTTTTTTTTATCCTAAAAACTGCTAAAGCTGCATTATAAGTATATAAGCGGGCATTTATTTAGTCATTTAAGCGAAATAAGAAATTGTTATATTTTTTTTTTTTGCGTATCCAATTTAAACATAAAAGAATGCGCTTTTATTTTCTGGAAAATACCTACATAAACACTTATCCAATATAACTTAAGCTGTTCCCTTAATCAGTAACTTTTTGAGCAGCTTTTCGTTAGAACAATAAACCATTGTTTGGCATACAGCTGAGGAGGAGTTGCTTTAGATCATGCACACTAAAAGTCATAGAGAATCAAGTAGACAAGTTTTAAAATCCTTGGCAAGTCTTAATGCCTCATAGAACTCGAGAGGCAGCAACGGCAACAGCAATCAAGCCCAAAAACAATCCTATCAAAACCAACCCAAATGTACAAGTAGACACAACCCAACTCAAAAGATACAAACACACACAGATACACACACAGATACACACACACACACACACAGATACACACAAGCAGCTTAACTCTACGCAGCTGATATACAGCTACAATTTAGCTTTGTCTACAATTTGCTGCTTTATGGGATTGTCAAGTGTGTGTTTTGTGTAACTGCGTGTGTGGGTGTGTGTGTGTGTGAGCATCTATGTGTGTGTGTGTGTACTCCTTGTCAGATTTTGCAACATGTAGCGCGTTTCATGTTACTTTATTTTACTTTTTTTTTTTGTTATATGTATTTGTTTTTTGTTGTGTGTGTGGTGTTGTTTTTTTTTATTTTATTTTGTCGCATCTAGCACAATGGGCGCTTAAAACAATTTAGCATTTGGCTTTGACAGATCTAATTACGGGAGACAGACAGCTTAAGTGTATACGCGTAGTGGGAAAACACACACAAAAAAACACAACAAAAAAAAAACCAACTAACTAACAAACAAATAAACTAACTAAATAACTTAATCGCAAACAAATAAAGCGCTAACTACTTATGACAAATGACAGTGAAAGTGCATTAAGCGAAGTCGCGTCTGGCTTATTGTTACGACGAGTGCACACTGTACTCAAAGGATAAGGGGTATATTGGGGTAGTGCAACAAAAAGTTGTGCCTGGAATTTATAAGCAAAATGTGAAAGACCCCTGAAAGTGTACACCGAAATCCACTAGAACATTTGTTAGCACATTGCACTATGGGCCAGATGTCGGCCAAAAATCTCCTTAAATAAAGTCGAAATTTTTGATAATATGATATTTAGTATTAAGGTTTCCGATTTAGGAAGCAGAGCTAGAGTCAGACAGAAAAAACAATGGATCGACTAAGTAGAAACGAGTCTTATTTCTATGAGGGTCCATAACTGCAAGCTAAAGTTCTTGAACAGAGAAGCATGGGAAAATATTCTGATTTCTGAAGCTGGCTGCGATGCTAATAAAGGTATCCTGACATTTTGTATTTTTTGAGCTTTAACAATGATTTAATAAAAAAAAAAAATTTTAATTTTACCATCATGTAAATAGCAACGAAATCTTCATTCACTTTATTATTTAAAAGTAGTTACTTCAGAGAAAAATAAATTTGAGATTAAAAACTTTTGTTTTTAATATATTCGAGTAGTTTTAAAGATTTTGTTGGGTTTTTAACATGTGATTAATTGCTTTAAGGGTACCTCCGAATAACACTTCGGATTGAATTAAAAAAATAGTTAATAATTTCTTCATATGTTTTATAGCAAAATATAATTCCTATCAATTTTCGTAAATTGAAATTTGTATCTAAAAGTTAAATTTATAGCATACAACGAGAGGAATAGGTTCCCAAAAAATGCTGCGTTGTAAGAAATCGTGTTGTTGAGGATATGAACTCCATACAAAAATCAGAGTTTGGTTCCAAACTAAAAAATTGTTTAATAAATAATTGGATAATAATAAAATTCGACTGATAAGATTTCTTGTATTTAAACAAAAACAAAATAAAATAAAATTTTAATTCTACGTAACATATTCAAGTTGAAATAACTTAATTACTATATTAATAAATTAAAGCAAAAATAGAACCACAACTTAGTACTCCTTCTCATCGCTTAGTATGATTTGTCTCGACCGTTTTGTTCGTACTGGTTCAAAATCTGAAGCTTGATCCACCTTCAGATTCGGGCATTAAATATTTTGGGTATAGGCTATTGTTTACCATGTATCTGCAGCTCATATCTACTTCTGTCTGAAATATGGTCCAATTCCAATTAACCGATTTTTTTGTTATTTAAAAAAATGTGTTTTTTTTTTTTCAATTTTGGTCTGATTACTATGTCTTAAAAAATTCAAGCTTCCCAGAATATTTCAATCCTTTAGAAAAACGTGTGTAAAATTTCAGCCCTCTAAAAATATGATTATTATTATGGAATGTAGCAGACTTTTGTCCAAAATATTAAAATCAGGGCCCACAGTATGTTGGAGATTAGTAACTCCGTTTGCCTCGAAGCTCCATTAAAAGGAACCTTGGACTAAGAACTTACTACCAGAACCAATATGAACGTATGCAATGCATTTTAAGGAAAAATACCTTCAAAATATATATGTTAGTAAATAAAATTATATAAATTAGGCTTCTAAGAAGAACTTATAATTTGGCTAGTTAGTCGAAAATAAGTAAGGCGCCAGACTTTTTTAGATTACTAAAACATTTGTATCTTATATATAAAATTCTCGTGTCACAATGTTATGTTCCTTCGAAGCTTATGGACTCACGAACGGCTGAACCGATTTGGCTAATTTTGGTCTTGAAATGTTCGTGGAAGTCCAAGGATTGTTTGAGGTTGAGAAAATATAACAAAATTGCGACGAAAATACTAAAAAGGACAATTTGATTTTCCAATACAAAATTTTTTTTTTAATTTAGGTTGGCATTGTGTACATTGTCAGATTAACTAATATTTTTTAGTTAATTGTTTTTGTCGAAAGGAAACACAAAAATTATAAACGTTATAAATTTTATTTTATTGAAGCACACAAAATTTCATGAGAATTGATCCAGCCGTTTCAGAGGAGTATGGTAACTAACATTGTGATACTAGAATTTTATATATAAGAAGAAACTTATGTTTTACGTATTATGGGTGTTCTCATGAACGAGTCGATGAATTTCAAATCAGATTTTTGCATGTGTTAGAGGTCAATGCGGAGGTTTTAAGCCTATTGCGATGTGTTTGTGTGAATTGGTTCGTGAGATATACGCATTTTTGTGAATATTGGTTTTTGTGTGAACATACTCCTCCGAAGCGGCTAGACCGATCTCTCATGAAATTTTTGTGGGCTTATTGGGCAGGTCTAAGAATCGGCCAACATCTATTTTTCATAGCCCTAAGAGATAAGGGTTGCCACTCCTAACATTCCTGGCAAATCAAGTGAATTTTAAGACTCGGTAGGATAATTTACAATTTCATCAGTTTTAGAAATTAATATTGATTTAGTTATTCCTTTCCAAGAAAGTTTTCTTAAGAAGAAAGGAATTCTGCGATTTTTGCTTACAATTCATGTTTTGATTTCTGTATAAAATACATATGATCAGATCAATATTTGCACATAATGCAATTTCGTGAATTCGCCACAAAAATAAATTATTGGAAGAAAATAAAGATCTAGACGAGCGAGCAAAGCGAGCGTGCCGGAGGCCGGCTAGTATATGTATAAAATATTTAATATTTCATTGATACGTTTCAGAAAAAATTGAGTTAAAAAAATATTACAAAAAAAGACATGAAGTTTATTTTTAAACTGTTATGAAATAAATTTAGAAAGGGAATTCCCTAACTAAATATCTGAAAGATTAGGTAAATAAAATTATTTTTCTTTAAAAATTCAATCAAAAAGCTTTTTTAAATTTTCTAACTCGAGTAAAATTGTATAAAAAATTGTATTTCTAGACAGTGTTGATCCAATACCGTGTAAAAACAAAATTGGCTGTTTATCTAAATATATTCATTGGTTTAGAAAATATGGCTTCTTAAAGAAGAGATTACATAAATATTTAGTCACCGATAAGAACACAATCGGAATTCTGCAACGAGAATTTACAAGCTATAAATAAGAAATAAATATGTAAGAATAATTTCCAAAGTCAAATAGATCGACTTAAAAAATGGGCCGCTTCAATTACTCTAGTCTAACCGAAAAATTAACTTTCATAAAAAAGGGTTTTTCACTTAATCTTTACATAAAATTTAATATATTACATACCTTTCGATCTAATCGTGTGATCTTTCATGTCGATACAACATTTTGTGTAAGAGAGGACAAATAACAGAAAATAGTGTTCAAAAAACATTTTTTTCGAAAAAATCTAGAAAACGCACCGTTGTCTCTCGACCGAAAATTAACCTAGAAAATCCCTTTTTATACGAAGGTTCACTCTATGATCCTTATATTTGTAAAATAGGGTTTTCACTGGAGCGCAATCACGCCTGCCATGTTGATACAGGGTATTCCATAGTCGTGGCTCATGCTGGCAACCCACTCCCTTGTTTATTTTTATTTTTTCTGTGTTGTGTTGCTTTTCTCTTTACCACTTTTATTTTATTACCACTCGTTTTTATAGTTGTTTGCTTGCAGTTAAGTGGATTTTGCAGTTGCATAGAACATGAAAGGCGTCAAGTTGATACCAGATGCAGTCAGCATTAATGAAGTGACAAGTGGAGAAATATGGTCTTATTTCATTAGGTGATTAAGTCCTGATGACAGACAACTGCCCCTAAGTTTATTTGAAATTTGATTATGTCTGGTAAATTAAATAAAGAGATTATAATTGTAGAGGGGTTCATGTTCTAACTCATTGTAAATAAGTATAATGTCTTTGAAAATTGCTTAGCATATGAATTTCTATGTAAGTATAATCTCTTTATTTCATTTTACCATATATACATAATACAATTTCAAATGAATTTAGGGACAGTTTTCTGTCATCTTTGGACAGTTTTCTGTCATCAGCAATAGTAATCCGACTGTATGAAAACTGAGTGATTGCAACTAAAGTCCTTTAAACTCGATGGGGATGCTGAAGGTGTAAGTTTTATGTAAAAGATGGTTAAGATTGTCCCGGTTTTAAGGCTGTCTGAAAAACATGACTTGGCTGAATGCCATTCGCTATGAAATGAACAGATATTTACTTCTATCGAAAACATTTTGACTAGTCATCTTCACGTAAGCAGCTCTGCTTAGGAGATCTAATTTCTGTGCGCTCCCTGGATGGATCCCCTACATAAAGAGCATTGTTAAGAAGTAAAGTGGTAGAGTTTTATGCGTTTTAGTTAGGTACATTGCTGCCAAAAAATTCTGACTCTTAGTAAAGTCAATAACATTTTCTGGTCGTAAATCTTTGTTTTTAACGAAAATTAAAGATGTCACCTTAAGAGGGTCTCAGCTAATAAAAGTCTTGAATCCGATTGCTTCTGTTCAACATTTTTACACATAGTCCATTGTAGGCCTTTAAACAATGCCTTTGCTTTGGCATTCAGTTTAGATACATTTCTTTGCTTGACATTATTATCTGATACTTTTTATAAAGTCAATAACATTTTACCTGAAAAATCGTGTGGTGGCGCTATTGATTGTAGCTCGAAACACGAATAAATAATTAAATTCTTTGACCAGCAATACTTTAAGCCAACATGCGCCGAATACCACTCAGCACAGATAATCACAATTTCCTGATAAATGAGTCAAGAGATCCCTTAAAATTTTGTATATCTTCTAATGCAACATTTGTAAAAGTTTAAAATACAGAATTTCCTCTACTTTGGACCAACATTTTATAGGTGCTTAAATGCTACGATATTTCTAAAGCATGAAAAGGAGTAAGCTGACTATATACTACATACTAGAGGTGGGATACTATCGATGGCACTATCGGCAGTATTGATAGTTTCATTTTGCGGATACTATCGATGGTTTTGGTCGATATCATAATTTTGTTTGTAAAATACAAAAAATTGGCAAATTGTTAGAAAGAATACAAAAACCAGTAATAACACGTCGATGCTCTTCGATCACCCAACGCTTTTAGAGTGACCAAATTCGATGGTGATCATAAAAAACTACTAAGGGATCCGACTGTGTTGGACTACAAAACTAAGTCAACAAGTGTCCTGCCACTTCTACTCAAAGTGAGAGGATGGATGTTCTGTAGAAGTGGCCTTATAACTTTGGACATAAAGACCCGATTTGTTGGTCTTCTGCCACAAAAACAAGCTACTTGAGAGATAGTTTTTTTATTGTTAATTGTTGAATAGATATGCTGTCGTCAAGTAGGGACGTGCGGCGGCTTGGGTCCCAGATTACGGCCGACAGCTATACTTTCGATGTTGTCAAGGAATTCATCTACCTTGACACCGCCGTTACCACCGACAACGATGTCAGCCTGAAGATCAAGCGCAGAATCACTCTTGCCAACAGGTGCTATTTCGGTCTCAATAGGCAATTGAGTAGTAGAGACCTCTCTCGCGCGACAAAACTATCACTCTACAAGGCACTCATCCTTCCAGTGCTTCTTTACGGCGTGGAAGCCTGGACCATGTCGCTAACTGATGCAGCTGCCCTAGGAGTTTTCGAGAGGAAAGTACTGCGCAAGATCTTTGGTCCTATTCGAGTTGGCGATGACTACCGCATCCGCACCAACCAGGAGCTGTATGAGCTCTTCAACGATATGGACGTTGCTCAGCGTATCAACATCCAGCGGCTTCGCTGGCTCGGACATGTCGTTACGATGGACGAGGATGCTCCAGCTAGACGTGTGTTCGATGCGGTAGTCAGCGACCGTCGGCGGAGAGGACGACCGTGTTTGCGTTGGAAAGACCAAGTGGAAGGGGCCCTGACTTCGCGCGGTGTGACCAACTGGAGAAGGCGCACGCAATGCAGAGGCGCCTGGAGAGATGTTTTAAGGCAGGCCGTAACCCGGTAATCGGGTTGTTATGGCCACATAAGAAGAAGAATTATTGAATAGACCTTATTAGGATTTTTAAGATGTGATTTTAAAAGGATCTCTTTTTACAAAGTCTTGAATAAAACGGTTCTGTTGATCATTTTTAAACATATTTTTTTGTAAGTATTTGAGTTCTGCCCACTTGTTCTGGTATTCATTTAAAGATATTCCCTTTTTTGTGTGCCATATTTCCCATTGCTTGACAGTACTATCGATAGTATTGATAATTTCAACTATCGAAGTCAAAACTATCAAATGATGACACTATCGATAGTATCCCACCTCTACCATATATTCATTTTAATGCCCAGTCCAAATTTTTTTATGGAATTTATCGGGTGAGTCAAGCTTTAACAGTTTTTAAGAATTTTTTAATATAATAGCTCTTCTTGTTTAAGAATATTGACTGCATAAACGATACTGAAAACTTGGGTCACTAGAAATTTAATCCTCAGCATTGTACCCAAAAAAAACTTAATAAATTAAATACTAGCTAGTTTCTGGTGAAAAACATTTTGATATCTGGCCAATTTGCTGAGGATTACGTTTTCCTATATAGTATGCCTCCTCAAATGCAACATATGCTATAGTTTTCTCATTTCTTTTTTATTTTTCCGTTTTTGTTGTCCTTCTTTTATTTAATTTCTGTCCATGGCACGTGACCAAAAAGCAATAACAACAAAAACATTTCAAATTGTACATGCTGAGGAGAGGCAGAAGAAGCTTCTGGCAGCGGCTGTTTGGTTGTTGGCTGGAAGGGCAAGTAACCCGAGTACAAGATGGTTAAGCAAACGAGCCATGGATTAAAATGGCATTGCAAATGCAAGCTGCAAAATGAGCCAAATGAATGAGAAACAACAACAACAAGAACAACAAACCGGAAGCAACAATAACAATAACAACAACAACAAGTCCAACAATGGCTGACAAAGATAGAACGAAAAGGAACAAGCCGCGTAGTGAGCCAGAGAATGCGGCTGGTCTAAGAAGAGCTGAGCAAGTACAGCCCCTTGAATGAATAAGCCAAGTGAATGAGACAGTGGCGTGGAGAGTGGGGGATTGACAAAGAACTATCTTTCCTTAAAATCGAAGTCGGTGGAAGATTTTTTCGAAGATGACAAAATATCTATCTTTTTCTTATTACTACATGTAATATTCCATTTTTTTCTGAACCATTTTTAAGAAGTATAAAATAGAACAGCCTCAAAAATATTTAAGCCAGTTTGTCACTCAGTGGTATCCCCCTTGACTACGTCACTGTGCTGAGCGAATGAACGAGCACTATAAACGCGATTTGGGTCAGTTCCAACAACAACAACAACAACAGAATATAGAACTCGCCAAGCCAACGTCAACTTCATCATTATGCTTCATCATCATCATAATGGCTGCTCTCATCATCAGCATAATCGTCAAAAGAACAGCAAGCAACGCCCTAAGGCTTCCCTTGTTGTTGTTGTTGTTGTTGATTCAGTTGCTCTTGTTGCTATTGTTGCTGGCAGTAAAAGTTGAAATAAATTTAATTGAATTTCTGCAGCGACACATACATAGATACACACACACACACATACATACAGATATAGTCGAACAAAAAAAAAGTTTATGTTTCAAATTAATGAAATTAATTTTTACGCATGTGCCACAAAATTGAGGGAAGTGGAAAAGTGGAGCGGAAAGTGGGGTGTCAAAAAAATGAAAGCATGTCAAACTGCCAAAAAGCGAACCAATATTGTATATGGGACATTCTTTCAAAAACTGAAAGGATGTGGGAAGAAAAAAAAATTTTTTATTAATAAAAATTGTGAAGTTTATAATTAGGAAATTTCTTAAAATAATTAATTTTTAGTGTTGGAGAATTTTTGAAGAAAAAAATTTAAGAGCATTAATTACTTGATTTGTATAATGAAAAATGTCAAACTGCCAAAAATCTGTCAAAAGCAGAAAGGATGTGGGCTGAAAAAATAATTCTTTATTTATATAATATTAAAATATAATAATTCGAAAAATGTTTGAAATATTGAAAATTAATTTTCGAAAAAAATTATGATTGCAACATTTATTATGAAAAATGGCGGACGTAAAGTCGGGCGCGGACGACTTTAGGATACCCTGTACCACTAGCTTGTAATAAAGTCCGATTTCTTCACAAAAAACCAAAAACAGAAGAATTTTTAAGCAAAAATTGTTTTTTTGACCGATCGTTCCTATGGGAGCTATATGATATAGTCAACCGATTTCAATAAAATTTGATACAGTGCTTAAATACCTTAAAAAAGATATGAATGCCAAATTTATTTCAAATATCTTTACAAACAAACAAAACACATCGAATTTTGTATAAAAAACGTGTTTTTGGACCGATTGGTCCTATGGGAGCTATATGATCTAGTCAAACGATTTGGATTAAATTTGGTACAAAGCTTAGGAACTATAAAATACTCACGAATATCAAATTTGATCCCAATATCTTAACAAACAAACGAAACACAACAAATTTTGTTAAAAAATCGATTTTTGGAAGATCGGACCTATGGGAGCTATATGGTATAGTCAACCGATTTTGTTCAAATTAGGCACATTGCTTAAGTGGTCTAAAAAATTTCCAAACGCCAAATCTGGTTAGGATATCTTTATTAAAAAACGAAATATAGCGAATTTTTCTTTAAAAAAGTTATTTTGGCCGATCGGTCCTATGGGAGCTATATGATATAGTCAACCGATTTCGATCAAATTTGGTACAGTGATTGGGAACTATAAAAAACTTTCGAATACCAAATTTCGTTACGATATCTTAATAAACAAACGAATTATTCGTCTAAAACGCTTTTTTTTTGTCGAGGTCGTCTCAAACACCCCCATGGGAGCTATATAATTTATCCCCGATATCAAAAAAATAAAATAAACTTGCCTCCTATGGAATAATATGGGATCTAATGTGAAAGTTTGGTAACTCTAGCTCTTACCATCTCTGAGATCTAGGCGTTCACACGGACGGACGGACGGACGGACAGACGAACATGGGTATATCGACTTCTCTATTCACCCTGATCATATTTTAGGTAACTTTGGGGTGTCTCCGACGTCTCCTTCTATATGTTACATACATTTTCGGCTTGCACAAACTTAATATACCCTTGGTACCATACGGTACAGGGTATAAACATGAAAAAGGGGCTAAATTTGAAACTACCAAAAGCGCATCAATATCTATGGGCCATTCTTTCAAATGCTGAAAAAATGTGCTTAGAATTAATTGTTCTTTTATTAATTCTAAAAAAATTTCAAAATTTCTTCAAAGAATTAAATGTCAGAGGATTTAAAAAAAAAAATCGAGAGCAATATTTAATAAAATATGGTACAATGTTCAAAATGGTTCAAAAAAGAATTCTTTAATTAATAATAATGAGCTACATGTCAAAACTGAAAGGATATGGATACAGAAAATAATGCTTCAATTAATCTTAAATTGTAAACTTTAAAAAATTTGGTAGTTCCTTAAAAGAATTAATGTGTAATGTCAGAGGATTTTCGAAATTGAAAAATTTTTTTAGAAGAATTCAAAAGATTTTCGAAAAGAAAATTTCTAAATATTTAAAATTTTTGAAATAACATTAAAACCTTCATAACGAACATTAATGAAATATTAAAAACAAAAAAATGAGAGATTTATTTATTTTGGAGGTTAAAGGATCCAGCTGAATAATGAAAAAACCGATATAACAAATTTTCAAGACTTTACAGCATGAACGATTTATAGCACGTCCAATATCTTGAAACTTTCAGTTTTAAAACTTAAATTGTTACGATTTGATTAATAAATACATTAATTAGTTAATTTTTATTTCATTCTGAAAATATTGCATATTTTTGAATATTTATTTTTATAAGTCTTAATTGTCAACAAAACTCTTTTCAAATGCATTTTTTTTTTTCAATCGCTTTTTATTATATTAAATTATCTTTGATTTTATTTTATTTAATCTTAGCAGAGTAATTTTTTTAAATAAGTTTTAGTCCCTTCCTTAGATTTTGTATATAAGAATAAACTTAATTTGGTGCAGCAATGTTGAAAAAAAATTAAAACCAAGCTATATTTTTTTATTAATTATAAAAAAAAAATGGCGTACGTAAAGTCGGTCGCGGACGACTTTAGGACACCCTGTACCACTAGCTTGCAATAAAATCCGGTTCCTTCACAAAAAACCAAAAAAAGAAGAATTTTTAAGCAAAAATTTGTTTTTTGACCAATCGTTCCTATGGGAGCTATATGATATAGTCGACCGATTTCGATCAAATTTGGCACAGTTCTTAAATACCTTAAAAAAAGATCTGAATGCCGAATTAAGTTCAAATATTTTTACAAACAAACGAAACACATCGAATTTTGTATAAAAAACGTGTTTTTGGACCAATTGGTCCTATGGGAGCTATATGATATAGTCAACCGATTTTGTTCAAATTTGGCACATTGCTTAAGTGCTCTAAAAAATTTCCAAACGCCAAATCTGGTTGCGATATCTTTATTAAAAAACGAAATATAGCGAATTTTTATTTAAAAAAGTTAACCAATCGTTCCTATGGGAGCTATATGATATAGTCAACCGATTTTGATGAAATTTGGCACAGTGATTGGGAACTATAAAAAACTTTCGAATGCCAAATTTACGATATCTTCATAAACAAACGAATTATTCATCTAAAACTTTTTTTTTGCCGAGGTCGTCTCAAACACCCCTATGGGAGCTATATAATTTAACCCCGATATCAAAAAAATAAAATAAACTTGTCTCCTATGGAATAATATGGGATCTAATGTGAAAGTTTGGTAACTCTAGCTCTTACCATCTCTGAGATCTAGGCGTTCACACGGACAGACGGACAGACGGACATGGGTATATCGACTTCTCTATTCACCCTGATCATATTCTAGGTAACTTTGGGGTGTCTCCGACGTCTCCTTCTATATGTTACATACATTTTCGGCTTGCACAAACTTAATATACCCTTTGTACCATACGGTACAGGGTATAAAAATTTTTCTGCGGTTTTTTGGATCTCGAATTTGGATTCATGGGTCATGGTCTGACCCACGAACTCGAATACAATTTTTTATGAGGTTTTTTGAGGTTATGTCAGAGCTCTGACGTGCTGGGGTTTTTTGGACCTCGGATTCGGATTCAGCGACCTCGAAAATACATAGTAAACATGGTCTAACCTCCAGACTCGAAAAAAATTTTTTTTGTGTGCGGCTGAGTTATTTACTCAATTGACTTCAGGGGCTTTTTTCATCTTTTTCAGAAACTAAAATTTCTTTAAATTAAAAAAAAAATGATTTTATATAATACTTGCAAAACCTTTTTTCTTCATATATTTAAAAATTTCCCAAAATATTGAGGCATTGGATTTCTTAACAAATTACCCATATTGCTTTCTCTCCCACACACACAAAGGACCCACACTAATAAAATAAAAGCTAAAACTAATTTCAATAAATAAAAGTGACATTAGACAAAAAGTCACTTACGGGAGTGCCAAAGTTCTCTATCAGTGTGTGTGTGCATGTGAGTGTGTGTGTGTGCTTGGGCGAGTGTGTGTATGTGTGTGTGTGCCTTGATGTTGTCCTGCAAATGGCACACGACTGCTGGCTGGCTTTTTTTTTGGGTTAATTAGGCTGCGGTTACGTGTGCCCCACACACACACACACACTCACACTGACGCATACACACACTGTCACACACTAATTGCAAAATCCTATTATGTATCCATTAGATGCGCACAAAGTAACTTACAGAACAGACATCACACATATGTGCACATCGGCAGAAAACAGATTTTTTTTTTCACCCGCACCACAACCCACTAAAACCGGAAGGGGTACATTAACTTTGTGGTTATATATGTGCACTATATAGAGGGAAGGAGATAGGGGGTAGGAAGTAGCTAAGCTACTTGGAGTGGCACATTTGTTGATTGCTAATGACATTATATTTCATATTTAGGTAGCTGATAATTTGGTTATCCCATACCTATTTATGAATTTCGAAGAATACTATATAAGTAGGGCCTCAATAAATGTATACCCAATAACATACTATATGGATCAATTCGATTATCTATTGTTCCCACTACCAATTTTTAAAATCATTACCGACTGTCATATTTTTTAGTTTGATGCTAGTATTATCAATAATATAATTTCTGCGGTGTTATAATCGCGGTATCCAATCTATAAGCACCCATTTATATAATTTTAGAGCATTTAAAATTTTTTAAAACACAAAAATATTTATTATGTTTTGGATTAGAATTTATCGAAAATATTGAAGATGTTATTGCAACTCCCTTATTATTATCCAACAAAATATTTACATAAAAAATGGCGTACGTAATGTCGGGCACGAACGGATATCCTATACCACTAAAATCCGGTTCCTTCATACAAAACCGAAAACAGAAAAATTTGTAAGGAAACATTTTTTTTTTGACCGTTCGTTCCCATGGGAGCTATATGATAGAGTCAACCGATTTCGATCAAATTTGACACAGTGCTTTAATACCTTAAAAAGATCTGAATTTAGTTCAAATATCTTTGCAATCAAACCTGGTAAGTCCACCACAGACCAGATCTTCACGTTACGACAAATCCTGGAAAAAACCCACGAAAAACAGATCGATACTCATCATCTTTTTATCGATTACAAAGCTGCGATCGACAGCCCGATAAGGGATCGCCTATACACCACCATGTCTGAGTTCGGTATTCCTGCAAAGCTGATTCGTCTTTGCAGAATGACATTGAGCGGCACCATCAGCTCTGTTAAGGTAGGAACAGACCTCTCCGAACCTTTTAATACTGTTCGAGGTTTCAGACAAGGCGATCTCTATCATGCGACCTCTTGAATTTCGTGATGGAAGGGGTACTGCGGAAGGCCGGTGTACATCGCAATGGCACTATTTCTTACAAGAGTGTTCAGCTTCTTGCATACGCTGATTATATCGATATCATCGGGCGTTGTAAGAAAGATTGCATTTTCCGCAATCGAAAAGGATTCAGCGAAAGTGGGTCTAGCGGTAAACGAGGGCGAGACGAAGTACATGCTAACAGGGAATCACGGCGCCAAGGCTTCCATGTTGTAGCGGACCTTTATACTTTTGAAGTGGTCAAGGAACTCACGTACCTTGGCACCGGCGTAAACATCGAAAATGACATCAGCCTGGAGATAAAGCGAAGAATCACATTTGCCAATAGGTGTTACTATGGTCTCAGTAATCAGATGAGTAGCAGAGACCTCTCTCGAGCAATAAAAGAGACACTCTACAAGACGCTCATCTTGACCGTGCTCTTATACGGCGCAGAAGGTTGTACCACGGACAGATGCATCTGCTCTTGGTGTGTTTGAGAGAGAAATTCTTCGTAAAATCTTCGGTCCCGTACGTTTTGAGGAAGGCTATCGCATACGGATGAACCACGAGCTGTACGAGCTCTACGACGACATGGATGTTGTCCAGCGTATCACAATACAACGTCTGCGCTGGCTCGGCCATGTCGTACGTATGGATAATGATGCTCCAGCGAAAAAGGTATTCGAAGCGAAAGGCCACAAAGGAAGACGGAGGGGACGACCACGACTCCGATGGAGAGATCAAGTGGAGGAGAACCTATCCTCCCTTGGTATTTCTAATTGGAGAAGGCACGCGCAAAGCAGAGGCGCCTGGCGAGAGCTGCTGAGGTCGGCCGTAACCCGAGAGCGGGTTGTAATGGCCATACGATGATGGATCTTTGTAAACAAAGGAAATATTACGATTTTCGTATAAAAAACGTTTTTTTGGACCGATTTGTCCTATGGGAACTATATGATGTAGTCTACCGATTTTAATAAAATTTGGAACAATGCTTAAGACCTACGATAAAAAATTAGGAGTAAACAATAAAAAGTTATGGCTTAAAAAAATTAGCTTTTTGTAGCTTTTCATGGGTGTTAAAGGTTGACCTGTTCTAATCGAATAAAAATTCTGGATAAATGTTATTTAACGTTAATTGATATGACCAAATTTCTGCACAGGACTCGACTCTTTTTGAAAACGATTAGGCTTTTGCCTGACTAATTTTTTAGTATTTTGAAAAATTTAAAATTAGGGAATTCCGCCGCGTAAGGAAAGATTACGAGAGTAGGGGTGTCTAATTTTATAACCAGACTCCGTCCCATACTTGTTCTGCCTTTCCGCCTTTTTATATATCTCTAATATCAAATATATTGTCTTAAAGGCGTCTTTATATGCCTTATATGGTTTTATTTTATGGGCTTATGTTCTGTTTATTTTAATTTGTAGAAACAAAATTGATAAATTATTTTTTCTCGAATTTTAAATTGAAGCAATCAACAAATAAAAAAATGGCGGACGTAAAGTCGGGCGCGGACGACTTTAGGATACCCTGTACCACTAGCTTGTAATAAAGTCCGATTTCTTCACAAAAAAACAAAAACAGAAGATTTTTTAAAGCAAAATTTTTTTTACCGATCGTTCCTATGGGAGCTGTATAATATAGTCAACCGATTTCAATAGAATTTGACACAGTGCTTAAATACCTTAAAAAAGATATGAATGCCAAATTTATTTCAAATATCTTTACAAACAAACAAAACACATCGAATTTTGTATAAAAAACGTGTTTTTGGACCGATTGGTCCTATGGGAGCTATATGATCTAGTCAAACGATTTGGATTAAATTTAGTACAGTGCTTAGGAACTATAAAATACTCACGAAAGTCAAATTTGGTCCCAATATCTTAACAAACAAACAAACGAAACACAACATTTTGTTAAAAAATCGATTTTTTGGAAGATCGGACCTATGGGAGCTATATGATATAGTCAACCGATTTTGTTCAAATTTGGCACATTGCTTAAGTGGCCTAAAAAATTTCCAAACGTCAAATCTAGTTACGATATCAATTTAGCGAATTTTTGATTTAAAAAAGTTATTTTGGCCGATCGGTCCCATGGGAGCTATATGATATAGTCAACCGATTTTGATGAAATTTGGTGCAGTATTTGGGAACCATAAAAAACCATATGAAATTTTACAAGTTAAAAATCGAAGATTTATTTATAAAAATCGAACATTTTGGTGTAGATACTGAATATTTGATACGTAGAAGTTAATATTTGATATATTAACACTCATTTTGCCTCATCTCATAAAAAACTATATTTTTAACGAACTCTTGTTTTCTTTTGTTAAAGTTCTAAACTCATCATTCTAAAAAAATTGTTTATAAAAACTTCGATTTTAGCAAAAAAACATCATCATCACGATTTTAATTACTCAATGCTTTGCTGCTTATCCGCCATTTTATAATTTTCGTCAACCATTTTTGCATAATCTTCTCAACAAAAACAATATCCTTCATTTGGAACTCTTCAAATTTAATCAAAATAAGTCACTTTTATGTAAATAATGAAAGACTTTAGTAGCACCATAAAACTAGCGCGTTTCATAGTCCAGAATTTTTTACCATAGTCCTTAGTCCTCGTACCTATTTAGTGCTCATAAATTTGAATTTTTATTGTTCCGCTCGCTTTTTAACTTAATGAATGTTGCCTTTGGCGTCAGCCATATTGACATTTAGCCTTCTTCATGGCACAATAAACCGAAAAAAAAAACAACAACAACGTCAACCCAAAATAAGTTTAATGACGTCTGACGGGTCGTATACTTAATGCAGGCATTATGAATTTTATTTTTATTACTCATTTGTTTTCATTTATGCACATTTTTCCTAGAGTTGTTTTTATTTTCGTTTTGGGTCGATGAACCTTATATTCGCTCATTATTTACTTAACTAAGTTATTCATATTTTATCGTGATAATATGCAACTATTTTGGTATTAATGAGACGCCATAAAATATTAAAGCGTGTCTATAAATAAAGTAATAACCATTTATAAATGCACATTATTTAAGGAGATGAATGGATAAAGTTTCTTTTCAAATAATGCGAAAAATGAGAAAGAAGTTTTTTATTTAATTATGCTTAATTGAAAGATATTGAATTTATATGAGACATTAAGAAAACATCGTTCAATGTTGGTTTTAATTAGTTTTTAAATTTGGAAAAAATTAATTAACAAGAATATTTCGTATTTTTTTTTTTTTTGTTTAGTAAGCAGAAAGATTGTTAATAAATATAAAAATAAATATAAAGAATTTAAATTTAAATGTTAGGTGTGAGGTCAAGGAAAATAATTTCAAAAACCTTCACCCAAAGAAAAAACATTTTTTTTTAATAATTATTGTTTTTAATATATTTTGTTGTTAATTGTTATATTAATAATTCATTGATTTTCAAATCAAATTTTCTTCTTGCTTGAGAAATAAGTTTACCGATCATGGAAATATTAGCTTTTTTATATAAATATTTTATTGGATAATAATAAGGGAGTTTCAATAGGTTAGGTAGGTTATATTAGGGCGGTTAGGGACTAAAGTCCCAACTCACTTAGGCCAAGGATAGGCCCGTTGCGATGCCGCTACAGTAAGCTATTTCGCCACTCTTTCCTACTTGAGAGGTCCCCTATAAGAGAAAAGGAAGCCATCCGGCAGCCTGAGTAAATCTCAAAAGGCATTTTGGACTCTGTTCAGAGAGCTGAGATAAATTGTTATGAAAGTGTGACTTTAGGAACCTAAATCTTTTACTACCCAGCCCAGGGCAATGACATAAAAAGTGTTCCACCGTCTCCAGCTCCTCCTCATCGCCACAGCTTCTACAGAAGTCATGGTGGGGAGCATTCAACCTGGTTGCGTGGATTCCCACCAGCCAGTGTCCCGTGATAGCACGGATAACAGATGGCTCTATTCACGGTGACTCTATTCAGACAGCCAAAGTTCCTTGGTTCTTTTATTGCAGTATGTCGGCCAAGTTTGCCGCGAGATCTTACACGTGTTCGATGTCCGATTCCACATTTTATTTGCACAGAGAGCGAAAAAGTTTCGTATTCTCAGTTTACAGCTGGCCATGGGTACACCCAGACCCTCCTTCTCTTGAAGGAGGATGCTGGTAATTCCTTGTCTTGCCAGTTCATCCGCAATATAGTTGCCCTCGAAGTCTCTATGTCCTGGGACCCATATGCGGTGAATTAAAAACTGCTCAGCCATCTCCCCTAGAGACAAGTTATTCACTGACTTCATACAAGAAGTCATCGAAACTAGGAACTTAATACCTTGGCTCTCCGAGTAGATACAAATGTTCTTATTTTGAACTTGTAGGTTTCTTATTGTTATTAAAGCCTCCTGGATTGCAGTGACCTCTGCCTGAAAAACACTGCAGACGTCCGGTCCGGGAGTCGAAAAGCAGTTCTAACATTAAAATCCTCAACGTAGACGTCTCCGCCTACACGATCGTTTAGCTTGGAACCGTCCCTGTATATCTTTATCGAGCCAGCTGGCCCTGGTACAGCTGTATTCCACTCCTCCCTGGTTGGAATATAGGCTCTGAGTTTGGTTATGAAATGATTATGCGGTACGCAGTTGTCTGTGCTTTCGGGAATAAGTGGGTTCCCCTTCAGAATCTTTCCATGACCAAAATCTTGGTCATTGCATTTTTTCGCCTCTCTCATGCGTAAAGCTGATATAATGGCTTGCTGTTTCCCCACCTTGTTCATTGAAAGGAGGCTTAGAATAGCATCTAGTGCTTCGTTTGGCGTGGAGCGTAGAGCACCACTAATGTTAAGTTCGGCAGTTCGCTGAATCCGACTTAACTTTTTCAGGTTGATCCCCTTATCTAAGGTAGGCCACCAGATCGAGACCCCCGGCTAAGAGCTAAGATCCCTGATTTGTTTGCCCTTATTTCTTCTCTTATCATATTCAAGACAATATATTTGACATTCATTTTTTGCTATAGTTTAATTCTTCAACAATCAATATTAATTACAGATTAATTCGTAAACTAACTCATTCTCAGTAACTATTTAAATAATATTACTTATGTGCACCTAAAAACTTTCTGTTTTATCCAATTATCTACTCTAAATAATTAAAACAATCCAGCATATAACACACAAAACTAACCTAACTACATCAAACAGCTGTTTCGCAAATTATATAAATGTTTCAACAGTTTGAGGCTAATGTTTTATAATAAATATTGGTTTTTATAAAATTAGCATTTAAGTAAACAGTTTTGGTAATAATTTATGCATACAGTCGGTCGGTCTGGCATTCAAATGTCTATGAACAAATTTACAATTAATTTCCTGTAAAGGGAAATTAAACACACAAGATTTGCATCGATAAATGTATCTTTGACTGTTTTATGTATCTAGTGGTATATCTATCTATATATATGAATTGCGATAAATTTACGCTCAAATAAGCAAACTATCAAATGTATGAATGAATGAATTAATTTGAATTTTCAATTGTTAAATCATCAATTGCATAAATTAAGTACAAATACTAAAAACGAATACTAATTGGCTTAAAAATATATCATTCTAAATTGAAAACTTATTCAAAAGTGAAATTGCATATGTGGGTAATTACTTTTTAGTTTATAACGAACCGAGTTTTGTTTACAATTCAATTTATTTTAAATGACAGTGAAGGTCCCTAAGCGTATTTTCCGGTTAAATTTAAAAATTTTAAATATTTTTATTTAAATATACGTTCCTTTAAGCAAACTCTCCCTAAGGAATCAGCTCGTCCCTGCACTCCACATTTTCAATATACTAAAAATTAGTCAGACAAAAGCTTAATCTTTTTCACAAAAGACTCCAGATCAGAAATATCCTGAATTTTTCATCGATTAATGCAGGCCAGCCTTTAACTGTCATAATTTTTCATTGTACACTTAAAATTTTTGTATTGTACACACAGAATTCTGAAAAATTTTGTTTTTATAATCAAACAAAATTATAATACAGTCTAAATTATTTTTTTCTAAATTTCATTTTAACTAAAAAAAATAATGTGCGAAAATTCTTTTCACTATATAGAATTTGTACTTTTCACACCGTTTCGAAAAAAAAAAAACTATTTGTGAACTTCTACATATTGTTCGAGAACGAAATAATAGGCTAGCTAGATAGAAGCGTTCTGCAAATCAACGAAGTAATGATTACGATGATACTGCCAGGAATAGAAATGTTGGAAATCTGCGCAGTCGACCTGGAGCTGAATATCTTATGCCACATCAGCATCATGAAGATTGTATTGATTATGACAAAGGTATATCTTCAAGGGGAAGGATGTATAATAATACCAATCCAAGCAAAGCAGACCCCAAAGATAATCTGGTAAATCGAATGAGCGGTATAACAATCGGCTTTCTAGCTATCAATGAAGCTGAAGAGGGTGAAGATCGTAGTTCTTCTGGATATGCAGTTCCTTCTGCAAATCAACGACGTAATGATTACGATGATATTGCCAAGAAAAGAGATGTTGGAAATCTTTATAGTCGATCTGGAGCTGAATATCCTATGCCACATCAGCATTTTGAAGATTGTATTGAGTATGACAAAGGTATATCTTTAAGAGGAAGGATGTACACTCATACGCATCCAAGCAAAGCAGACCCCAAAGATTGTCTAAATCATCGTAATAGAGTTGACCACATGTTCTCTGGTAAATTGAATGAACGCTATAACAATCAGCTTTCTGTAGCTAGCAATGAAGTTGAAGAGGGTAAAGATAGTAGTTCTTCTGGATCTGCAGTTCCTTCTGCAAATCAACGACGTAATGATTACGATGATATTGCCAAGAAAAGAGATGTTGGAAATCTTTATAGTCGACCTGGAGCTGAATATCCTATGCCACATCAGCATTTTGAAGATTGTATTGAGTATGACAAAGGTATATCTTTAAGAGGAAGGATGTATACTCATACGAATCCAAGCAAAGCAGATCCCAAAGATTGTCTAAATCATCGGAATAGAATTGACCACATGTTCGCTGGTAAATTGAATGAACGCTATAACAATCAGCTTTCTGTAGCTAGCAATGAAGTTGAAGAGGGTAAAGATAGTAGTTCTTCTGGATATGCAGTTCCTTCTGCAAATCAACGACGTAATGATTACGATGATATTGCCAAGAAAAGAGATGTTGGAAATCTTTATAGTCGACCTGGAGCTGAATATCCTATGCCACATCAGCATTTTGAAGATTGTATTGAGTATGACAAAGGTATATCTTTAAGAGGAAGGATGTATACTCATACGAATCCAAGCAAAGCAGACCCCAAAGATTGTCTAAATCATCGGAATAGAATTGACCACATGTTCGCTGGTAAATTGAATGAACGCTATAACAATCAGCTTTCTGTAGCTAGCAATGAAGTTGAAGAGGGTAAAGATAGTAGTTCTTCTGGATATGCAGTTCCTTCTGCAAATCAACGACGTAATGATTACGATGATATTGCCAAGAAAAGAGATGTTGGAAATCTTTATAGTCGACCTGGAGCTGAATATCCTATGCCACATCAGCATTTTGAAGATTGTATTGAGTATGACAAAGGTATATCTTTAAGAGGAAGGATGTATACTCATACGAATCCAAGCAAAGCAGACCCCAAAGATTGTCTAAATCATCGGAATAGAATTGACCACATGTTCGCTGGTAAATTGAATGAACGCTATAACACTCAGCTTTCTGTAGCTAGCAATGAAATTGAAGAGGGTAAAGATAGTAGTTCTTCTGGATATGCAGTTCCTTCTGCAAATCAACGACGTAATGATTACGATGATATTGCCAAGAAAAGAGATGTTGGAAATCTTTATAGTCGACCTGGAGCTGAATATCCTATGCCATATCAGCATTTTGAAGATTGTATTGAGTATGACAAAGGTATATCTTTAAGAGGAAGAATGTATACTCATACGAATCCAAGCAAAGCAGACCCCAAAGATTGTCTAAATCATCGTAATAGAATTGACCACATGTTCTCTGGTAAATTGAATGAATGGTATAACAATCAGCTTTCTGTAGCTAGCAATGAAGTTGAAGAGGGTAAATAATTTTTTTTTCTACACACAGAATTCCGAAAAATTTTATTTTTATAATTAAACAAAATTGTAATACAGTCTAAAATTATTTTTTTTTAAATTTAATTTTAGCTTAAATATCGATTTTGAAGAACCAGAGAATATGTTAAAAATGATGCGAGAAAATTCTTTTCACTATATAGGATTCTTATTTGGAAAAAAAACTATTTCAGAACTTCTAAATATTGCTCGAGAACAAAATAATAGGCTGGATCTAGATAGCCTTAAAAAGTCTAAGAAATATGATTATTTTTCTGGACCAGTCAGTAGTAGTGTCCTCTATTTTCGGACAACTTTTGTAAATCTAAATTCCGTCGCATTTTTTTTTTTTGGTTTGGCTTCTACCTGTTTGTGCAGTATTCTTGGAAAATACTTAATAAATTTATTTTTGACAAAGAATTTTTAAATTCAAAATCCAATTTCATTAATTTCATTTTAGCATTAAAAATTATTCTACACGCACTGAAAATTTATTAACCATCTCTCAAATGTTGACCACCGATATATATTCTGGATAGAGCTCCGTATGATCAAGGATTATAATCCATTTTCGAAATCGTTAATAAGCATGCATTTCACACATTTTTTAGTACAAATTTTTAGTGCATGATTCAAGTACAGATTTTAGTACAAGATTTTTGCACCAGATTTTAGTACTTTATTTTAGGAGACGACTTTAGTACAAGATTTTACTAAAAGATTTTAGTACACGACTGTAGTAAAAGATTTTGTTATAAGATTCTTGTGAAAAATTTTAGAATAAGATTTAGATAAAAGATTCTAGTACAAGATTTTAGTACACGATTTTAGTACACGAGTACAAGATCTTTGCAATCTTTTATTACAAGTTTTGATGAGTGTTTTAGCATACTTTTTGGAATAAGTTTTTGCTAAATGTTTTTAGATCACGTTTTTAGTTCAAGTTAAAAGTACAAGTGTTTCGTACAAGCTTTTGGTAATAAATTTTAATACAAGATTTTTTATGAAATCGTCTAAAGGCTTACATTTCACACATTTTTAGTACAAGTTTTTAGTACAAGATTTTAACATCAGATTTTAGTACAAGGTTTTTGCACCATATTTTAGTACAAAGTTTTAGTACACGACTTTAGTACAAGATTTTGGTAGACGACTTTATTAAAAAATTTTATTATAAGATTGTTGCGAAAAATTTTAGAATAAGATTTAGATAAGAGATTCTAGTACAAGATTTTAGTACACGATTTTAGTACAAGATCTTTGCAATCTTTTATTACAAGTTTTAGTGCATGTTTTAGCATACTTTTTGTTATAAGTTTTTGTGAAACGTTTTTAGATCACGTTTTTAGTCCAAGTTTAAAGTACATGGGTTTCGTACAAGCTTTGGGTAATTAATTTTAATACAAGATTTTAGTACACTCTCAAATGTTGACAGCAGATATTTTTTCAGGATAGATCTCCGCGTGAATTAATATATATTTTTAGGATATCGTCACATAATCACATTTTTACACATTTCCTTTAGTACAAGACTTTAGGACAAGAATTAAGTGAAAGATTTTAGTACATGATTTTTATACAAGATTTCAGTGAAAGATTTTAGTGAAAGATTTTAGTACAAGATTTCTATACAAGATTTGAAAAAAAGATTTTAGTGCAAGAATTTAGTACAAGCTTTAAGTACAAGATTTGAGTGAAAGATTTAAGTGAAAAATTTTAGTGAAAAGTTTTATTACAAGATTTTAGTACAAGATTTTAGTACAAGATTTTCGTAAATGATTTTCATACAAGATTTGAGTGAAAGATTTTAGTGAAAGATTTTAGTACAAGATTTCCAAACAAGATTTGATGGAAAGATTTTAGTGCAAGAATTTAGTACAAGCTTTAAGTACAAGATTTGAGTGAAAGATTTAAGTGAAAAATTTTAGTGAAAGATTTTATTACAAGATTTTAGTACAAGATTTTCATAAAAGATTTTCATACAAGATTTGAGTGAAAGATTTTAGTACAAGATCGTCCTTTTATAAGGTGTTTTTGAATACTTTTTGTTACAAGATTTGAGTAAATGTTTAAGACACGTTTTTAGTACAATTTTAAAGTACAAGTTTTACACACGTAAATTTTTTTGGTAATAGGTTTTTATATAATTTTTAGCACACGTTTTCAGATCAAGTTCTGAGCGTCAAACAATCAATATAGAATTTGACTGCCTAATTTAGCTTTTCTAAAAAGATTCATTAACTAAATTTAATAAAGTCTTAACTTTTTAACTAAATTTAATACCTGTCAAGTTATCATTTGCATTAAAAAAAGTAATATGATTAAAACTTACTCGTTATGTGGTATATCCTCCTCCTGATCACTGAGAACTCCGTATATATGCATTTTGAATATAAATATTCCCAGCAGCAGTGCCAAAACACAATTCAAATGTTTACGCTCCATTTTAATTAATTTAATTTATTACTTTTTTTTCTGCTGTTTTAACAATATTTTTTTAAGTGCGTAATTTGATTGAAAATTCTGGTTTATTTTGCAATCAACACTCAATAAATAGTGTAATTTTATTGACTCACAATTTAACTATTTTATTTTAATTATTTTCTTGTTGCAAACATTTGTAATTTAACATTATTTATTTTTTCTGGAGTGTGATAAATGCCACAATGGGGCAACATTATCCAAAGGGAGGCAAAAACACGCACAAACAATTTTTTTTTTTGTTTTTGTTTTTGTTATTATTATTATTGACACATGACAGTGTCCAGTAAATGTTGTTGTTTTTTTGTTTTGTTTGTTGCACAAATATTTAATTAGATTTATTTCAAATATGCTTTTATGCACTTTACAAGTTATTTAATATGAAGCTTTTGTAATTTTAATTTGTTTTGCGTTTAATTTCATTAATTCGTTTCATTTTTTACGATCGCAATATTTTTTGCTGTCCAAACAATTTGAGATTTTAAAGGTTTTGTTGGGCCTTTGATGATTTCTAAACATTTTTGTTGAATTTAAAGTTTATTGTTTTTTTCGATATGTGCTGTACGTGTCACGAAAAAATCTGTAAATAAAAAGAAGAAGAGAAGGATGGTTAGAGAAAATTGTTTATATATTAACTTAAATTTAAGTTTTTGAATTGAAAAAAATTTAAAATATCGTAGCAACAGAAGCACATAAAATATTCTGGCTTTTAATGACTTTGTTCTTTAGAATTAATTCTAAGTTACAATAAATAAAATAAAATATTTAAAAGCGTGAATTTGATGAAACTACCTTTTAATTGTTTCTAAAAAATACTTTTAAAAAGTTATTGGCTTTAAATTTTCACATAGGAAGTCATTTTCACATAGAAATAACTAGCTACTCGCTTATCCCACGATAACTAATAGTGGACTTACATAGAGCGCAAGTTTTAAAAACAATACCTCGAAAAAGGTCCTTTGGGTTCAAAAAAAAAAACATTTTTTGCAAAAGAATTGACAACATCTATGGAAGTCGAAGAGAATGGAGGTGAAGTGACGACCATCAGATCTAAACGACCAGGCAACATGAAAAAAACCCTGAGGCCTTTACCTAAATGGAGCAACCTGGCTATATTTTTCCATGTTGCAACCCAATCAAATAAAAAAACATTTAAGAATTTCTCTTAAATTGTAAAAAGAAAAATATTTTTTATTTTTATTTTAAATTAAGAAACAAAATTTGAATCAAAAAATATTGGCTGAATTACTTTTGTGATCTGTAATGAATCGGAACTAATAAATAGATATTAGTTCGCTTAGTTAAAAATTTTAAAAACAATAAAGATTTAAAAAAAAATTCGAGAACAAGTTCAAAAGTGAATATTCAAATTACTTTTATGATCTAAAATAAGACGAAATATACATTATAAATAGATGTTTTAAAATTTAAAAAAAAAATTTAATTTAAAAAAAAAATGCGAGAACAGTACAAAAATGAGTTTTCGAAAATTGCTCCATAGCTGTCTTGAAATAAGTCTGAGAAAAACCTTTTTCAATTAAGACCATAATTTTGAGAATAATCGAATTGAGATACATATCGAGAGAACGAGAAAATTGGAAAAAACTTTTTTAAAAATGTTTGTCATTAGGTAAGTATCCTACTAACTTTTAGTACAATCTGATATTTTAATAAACATGCTAATAATAATGATTATTAATAAATTTTTAAATTGAGACTTATTAAAATATGAAAAACAAATTATCGTTATTTAAGCAAGACCCAAATCTGATCAAGACAAAAAGTTCATAAATTAAAAAAATTTAAAATAAAATATTGTTTGTTTCTTGAATTAAAATACAAGGATTTTACTATTTTTAACATAATAATTTTTTAAGCTTTGCACAAAAGAAAAACATTTTTTAAATTATTTATCTTACTTGAATTAAAATACAATATTTTAAAAATAAATATTTTTTTACATAATACAGTTTTAACCTTTGCACAAATCAAAAATTATTGAAATAAGATTAACAAATTTTTAAAATTTGTAGATATTAGTAATTATTTAGTAGATTAATCGATAAAATTGAAAACTTTTTTAAAAGTTTATACTAAAAAGCTTTTATAGTTTTTATAATCTGATATTATCAATAAATATGTTAAAAATTTTAATATTTAATAATTTTTACTAGACTCATTCTAATCTTGAAAATTCTTGTCTTATAAAATCTGGATTTTCACAATTTAAGCAAGACTCCAAATCTATCAAGACAAAAAATTATTAATTAAAAAATATATTAACAATAAAATATTGTTCCGATCTTGGTGATATAAAAGTAAAATAATATTACAAAATTTATAGACTTTGGATGAATATATTAAGTAGGGTATATTTTAAGAATATGTTCCAACTAAAAATGTTTTAGAAATATATTTATCGAAATCGAGAATTTCTGGTTACAAACTTTCAACGATTTATTGTAATATTAAAGATTAGTATCGTTAAGATTTCGTTATCTTAAAAGCAATACTTGCCAATATAGAAATGAAAAATTTAGCTTCCAAAATGTGCCACAAAAATTATTTCAGATTTGATGAAAACTCGATCGTTGAGTTTTGCTCGCGATTTTGGAACCTTATTTTACATTTGAAGATTCCGATTTTATTTTATCTCATATTTAATACTTCAAAAAACTTAATTTAGAATCCATTTTGATCCCAATTATTTTAAATTTGAAGATGCCGATTTATTTTTTTCATGTTTTAGGTTTCGAAGAAAAGTTCAGTTAGGGAACTATTTGGATCTCAATTATTTTAAACTTGAAGATTCCAATTTTATTTTTTCATATTTAAGTCTCAAAGAAAAGTTCGAATTTAGGAACCATTTGGTCCCAATTATTTTAAATTTGAAGATTCCGATTTTATTTTTTTCATATTTGAGTTTCATAGAAAATTTAATTTAGAAACTATTTTCTCCCAATTTTTTTGAATTTCAGATTCCAATTTTATTTCTTTCAAAATTAAGTCTTAAAAAAACTTAATTTAGGAACCATTTGGTCCCAATTTGAGAAGTATATCTTGCATTCATTTAAGCTAAGCTATAGTCAACGGCGATATCCAAACTCAAGGTCAAAATTATGTTGGGTTTAAGGATATAGTCGGACTCTCTTGAAAATATTACACCTACCAATTTATATATTTTAGAAATGAATTTATACAAAAGTACGCTGAATACTTCTCTACTTGTCGTGAACGTTTTTTTTGGTATATTTGTGGCATGTATGGTTGGAACTATTTTTTTAAGTAGAATTTCAATTTCTAAGAATTTTCTGTATTTGCCTGAATTGGCAGCCATATAAATTCTTTTGGGAAAAACTAAAAACCTAATTTCTTCGTGATTTTTTCTCGTTCCCCAAAAGCTGAATACTTCTGTTGAAAATTAGAATATCAAAATTAAGTATACACATGTAAGTATAATATTCAAATAAATGCTGTTAGCTTTTTCCAATTCACTTTGGAAACGTTCGAATAATAAAAGCTAAAACCGTATTTCAATAATTTCCTTTTTTTATGTTCCCTAGTTGATTAACTTTGCTTTATAGTTTCTTTTGAAAGCATTTTTTCGTATATTTTTAAGCCAAATTCGTAATTAACACAAACATAGTAAAAATAAGCATCAAAATAAAAACTAATAAATTAAAATAGGTAAAAATTCCGCTAGAAACATTTGATGAAGCTCCAATAAAAATATTCCAAGCGCATGTGAATTTGACCTAGAAATGCGTTTCAAGCCACACAAACACACAAATCCACACACACACTCACACACACACATGTACGCATAAATAAGGCAATGCATATAAGCCAAAGCATATACATATATACAAACGCACATACATAGATACCGTACACATAAAGTATGCTCTACGCATTGCCTTTGCTGCGCTCATTTCGAACTCGAATTTCGGGAGCACGCACATGCGCACATTGTTATCCTTACAAATAGAGTATCCTGTCCGTAGTAGTTGGAGTCATACTCGTTGCTCGTCTTAACTTCTGGCTGGCTGTTGGTATTGCCTTGGCCAACAGTATTTTTGTATGAGCATGCCACCCCAACCCACAAACAAACAAAAAAGGCCAACAACAATTGAGTAGAGTATTACTATGAGCTGTGTGGCGGAGGAGGGGCAGAGGGCGACTCCTTTGGTCGGGATATGGTGTAATAATTTTCATTAAACATGGCGCTGAAATACACACAAACAGTCTTAACTTTGCCATGAACATCCGCATGAAATAAAGACAATTTATGTATTGTGTCATACACACACACACGCAAACACACACACCCATACGCTTTGTCCTTTTTTTGTGCCGCACGATTTCACACGCTTTATATCAGTTTTTTTTTATATGCTATGTATATATGAGGGCTGGCTGGATAGTTATTGGAGAAGCATTGAAAGGACCACTTCTTTAAGCAAATAATATAATTTTCTTGCAAAGTGGAACATATTTTCCCAAGGACGTTGTCATTCGAAAAAAATTTGATTTCGACGAATGGATTTCATCAATCTTTTTATTAAAAAAAATGTCAGTATTTTACTGGCCAATTTTTATAATGCTGAATGTTTGAGAATTTTGTAAGACATTTAAAAAATTTTAAGTAAAACTTAGTGATAATTATAAATTAAGTGAAAAAATACAATTTTAATTTATTTATTTTTTTTTTACTTTATGTAAATCTTAAATTGAATTTTCGAAAAAATAATTAGCTAAAATCTTAAAAAAAAATTAAAAAATTCTTACGACTATTTCCAAATTATATATTGGTTGCCCAAAAAGTAATTGCGGATTTTTCATATAGTCGGCGTTTATAATTTTTTTAACAGCTTGTGACTATTTAATTGTATTTTTTCTTTTGACATGTAACTGAGCGTGAGATAGGAGAGAAGTTAAATATACCAAAATCAACCGTTCATTATCACATAAAAAGTCTTGGACTGGTGAAAAAGCTTGATATTTGGGTACCACATGAATTGAAAGAAATTCATTTAACAAACCGAATCAACGCTTGTGATATGCATCTTAAACGCGATGAATTCGATCCGTTTTTAAAGCGAATCATAACTGGAGATGAAAAATGGATTGTTTACAATAACGTTAATCGAAAACGATCATGGTCCAAGCATGGTGAACCAGCTCAAACCACTTCAAAGGCTGATATCCACCAAAAGAAGGTTATGCTGTCTGTTTGGTGGGATTGGAAGGGTGGTATATTTTGAGCTGTTCCAAGGAACCAAACGATTAATTCGGATGTTTACTGTCAACAACTGGACAAATTGAATGCTGCCATCAACGAGAAACGGCCAGAATTGATCAATCGTAAAGGTGTCATATTCCATCAGGACAACGCCAGACCACACACATCTTTGATGACCCGGCAAAAACTGAGAGAGCTTGGCTGGGAAGTTTTGGTGCATCCACCATATAGCCCTGACCTTGCAGCATCAGACTACCATTTATTTCGATCTTTGCAGAACTCCTTAAATGGTAAAACTTTCGGCAATGATGAGGCTATAAAATCGCACTTGGTTCAGATTTTTGCAGATAAAGGCCAGAAGTTCTATGAGCGTGGAATACAAAATTTGCCGGGAAGATGGCAAAAGGTTATCGAACAAAATGGAAATTATATATTCATTCATTCTAAGTTTTATTAAAAGTGCATTTACTTTCTTTAAAAATCCGCAATTACTTTTTGGGCAACCCATAATTATTATTAAATAAATAAAATTATAAAATTTTCTTGCAAAGTAAAACATAATTTCCATCTTTTTCTAAGGACCTTTTGTTTCGAACAAATTTTATTGCCCGAATAAATTTTATAAAATTTTATATAAAAAATTACTGTGGCTATTTTACTGGCCCATTTTAAAATTGCTAAATGTTTAATAAATTTTTAAGAGCTTTAAAAAAATCAAAAATTTTAATAAATACTATTGATTTTTGTAACTATAATAAATGTTAAAAAAATTCAATCTTACATTTATTTATTTATTTTATTTTTATGGAAGCTTTATTGTAAAACCTTAAAAAAAAAAATATAAAAATTTTTGTTCCCATATTGTGTAGTTATAAATAAATAAAGTTATAAAATGTTCTTCCAAAGTATAACATATTTATTTTATTGACCCATTTTAACAATGCTGAATGTTAAATAAATTTTTAAGAGTTTCAAATAAATAAAAAATTTAATTAAATCTTAAAATGATTTTTTTTAACTATAAAAAATTAGCTGATGTTAAAAAAATTCAAATTTAAATTTATTTATTTTTTTTAATTTATATTTTGTAATGTAAATCTTAGTGAATTTTTGATAAAATGCTTATATTATATTGTAAAATATTGAAAAAAAATATATAAAAAATCTTGATTCCAAGTTGTATAATTATAAATAAATACAATTATAAAGTTTTCTTTCAAATTAAAACATATTTTTTTACAGGCCCAAATATTACAAAATGCTAAAATACATTTTTAGGAGCTTTAAAAAATATACAATTTTGATGTGATTTTTTTTAATTATAACAAATTAACGTGTTAAAAATTAATACAATTTTTTATTTATTTATTATTTTTAGATTATTTTTTATGTAAATCTTAGTGAATTTTCGAAAAAAAAATGTTAATTTTGTTGTAAAAATTAAAAAAAAAAAATAAAATAAAAATTCTTGTTTCAAAATTTTTATAACTTAATTTCAACATTGTTCGGTTCGAACTAGAATTTTAATAAGAATATTCGACTTTTCTCAGACTTATAGTGTGTTAATCTTGGACATTTTTATCAATTATTCTCAAAATTCTCTCAAAAACAATTTTTCCATTCTGGAAAAGAAACAATATTATGCCTAAAATGCGCAACAAAAATTTTAATTCAAGATTATTCAGAAATCGAAATTTTTTCCCGACTTTTTTTTAGTTTGAAAATTAGCTGACGTATAAATATAATAAATATAAATGTACATTAGGATGGGTCAATTTTTTTCGGTATAAAGGCTCACGGCGATTTTGATTCTTGGGTCATTCTAAGCAACTTTGCCCAAGGAACCTTGGGTCTAAAATGAATTTCGAGTCTGCCACAAAATAGGTTTTTTTTTAAATATTCCAAAATCGACTTAAACACTGCAATGAAATGTATGGAAAATATGTCTTTAGGGGTCTTTGGGGTCGAGGAATCCATTTTTGACATTTTTAGTACCGCCAAAAACACGCTTTTTTAACAAAATTCATTGTTATTCGTTTGTTTGTTAATAGATTGGAATCACATTTGGAATTTATAAGTTTTTTACAGAACCCAAATTCGATAAAGATCGGTTGACTATATCATATATGTAGCTCCCATAGTGGTCCTAAAAAACGATTTTTGAACAAAATTTCTGTTTCGTTTGTTTATAAAAGAATCAAATTTTTTTGCCGCCTTTTTTTTAATTTAAAAATTATTTTTTAAATTTTTGTCTACGCCAATATCCCTCAACCCACCCTCGCTTATATGCATTTTATATATGTATGTTCCTTTTTGCCTCCGCTGCACATCAAAACTTTGACATAAATAGAGCGACAAGCCACACACACACGCACACATACACCCACACGTACGCACAGGATGCTGCCCAGCTTCATTGGCGCCCAAAAGCATGCAACACTTTTAGTTTGCTGCGCTTTTTGCCAACCATTTCTCTATGTGTATGCTTGTTTGCTTTTAAAATCAGTTGCCACTATAACAAAAAAAAGGAAACAAAAAAGCTAATAATAATAGTTATAATAATAAAAAAAAAAAAAAGAGCAGCGGCAACATAACGTATACGCAATACGTCGCCGCCATTGTTAAAAGTGAAAGTTTATAGTAGTTGCCGCACGTTCATAAAGTTTTGCGTGTTATACAAAAGATTTATTATATCGCATAAATGGTGCCAGTATTTCTTTTTATTTTCTCCCACTCTCTGGGACATTTTTTTTTCCTGCTGCTGTCGTTTTGTTTGTGTTTCTGCTGGCTTGTAATATTGGCCAAAAGCAAGAAAAAAAAAATAAAACCAACAAAAACTGTAAGCGGGCTTAAAGGAATGGGCACAGAAAAAAAATATAGCAGGGATATATGGCCTTGGGTGTTTCGGTAATGGAATTAATGTGCTTGTAAAAATTTTCAATAGCCAGCGTAGAAAAGCTAAAATGTGTGTGAGTGTGTGTGTTCGTATAAGTTTAATCATATATAAAGTTTTTGTAATAATAATAAATATGTGCTATATGTATAAAAAAAAACTTTTTAGTGCTTTACAATGCATGGCCAGTCTATGCACATATTGACAGAGTTCTTAGTTTGTTACAACTTTTAAATTGGTTTAGAAACTGTACGCGATATTGGCTAGGACTAAGAGCGGGTTATTCTTGGAAAAAGATAAAAGCTATTTTAGGCTTTATAGCTTACTTTATTTCTGAAATTCCACTTAAAAGCTAATCTAGTAATCTTTTAAAAAATTGGTACATATGTCCGGAACAAATTTTTAAGTTGCCATTTGAAATATTTTTTGTTAGAAATTTTACTACATGACGCTTTCATTGGAAAATTTATAAAATTCTAAATTCTATTTTCGAAAAAAAGTGAAAAGTTTCATATTCCTAATAATATAAAATATTTAATGTGAAGCATATATCAAGTAACTTCCCTTCCTGACGTATCGATCTGCTCTAGATTAGATCTTATGATCACGCAACTTTTTCATAATAAGAAATTGAGATCTCCTTTCCCATGTCGGGTGACTAGGGCTGATGGCAGCCCCTGTGGGGCTCCTCCGGTGGCAACAATGGTTCACGGATGGGTCCAAAACTAAGCAGCGTATAGGTGTTGGAATCATTGGGCCTAACACCAGAATCTCTACCGCAATTGGCATCTGGTCTTTCAAGAGAAGATTTATGCAATAGACATCTGCGCCCTTAATATCCTTCTAGGCAACTAGGGGACAAACATCTGCATTTAATCAGATAGCCAAGCTGCTATTAGGGCATTATCATCCTGGAGCATCTACTCCAGAATGGTTAAAAAATGCCGTAACTAACTCCAAACCCTGTCCGCCCCGAACAAAATCATGCTATGTTGGGTACCTGGACACTCAGGAGTCGATGGTATCACTAACGATCTAGCACGACAGGGTGCCTCCACCCTGACTACTTCTCCTGCGCCGTTTTGTGGTATTGGTTTATCCACAATCAAAACCACGATAAGCAAATGGGCTACAGGAGAACATAGGAGATACTGGTTCTCACTTCAGGGGCTGCGTGTAGCAAAAGTGCTTGTCAAACTTTTGGATGCGATCAAGACAAGAGGTCTGGGCAGACCGGACCTATAGCTTCTGGTAGCTTACCTATCTGGCCTCCACACTATTAGATACCCTCTAAAAAATTGGCCTAACGGACTCTTCAGAGTGCAAACTCTGTCTAGAAGACGATAAAACCACCAGACATATTCTCTGTGACTGCCCAGCGCTGGTATGGGACAGAGCCTGTCACATGGGAAAGGAACGGATTGGTCCCTTCCATCTTAGGTCAATACCAACAAAAGACCTACTGCTATTCATGCGGTAAGCGGAAAGTCTTTGGCTTTAATTTAAGGATATGGTACAAAAGACCTTTTGGTCGCAGTGCTTTTTGAGGAACTCTTTCTCGGAAAAAAAAAAAAGAAGAGATAATTCTGTCTACAGAGCCCATAGAACATGTGAGATACACGTAAGATAGTCAACAAAAAAAGCTAATGGTGAGTTCGTTTAAGGCTTTCAAAGTATCTGGCGTGTTTTCTTTAAAGTGCAGCGGAAAAAATCTATCCACAATCAATGAAATCCTTTTCTACGCTAAGATTGTTATACCTTGGAGCCAGGAGCGATATATAAGACGTCACAATATTTTTAGGCAACCAAAAAGATCAAAGTAATGTATTTACAAAAACAAAGACGGAAATATCTTTGTTTGGGAATACAAAATTAGGTGCAGATCGAGGATTTGGTGCTTAGAGGGTTGAAGTGTATATAAGTATATCTGAGCTCGCAGGAGACTTTAAACCCATGTTTCCAACGTTTAGGGGGACCGGATCTTTCTTACTATCTTAATTGATACGTAGAAGAATTCAACTAAATTTTTTATTCAAAATTCAAAGGGTATTGCCAATACTAAATAAATCTCCAAAATATTTCTAAACACTTTTTTACTGTCTTAAACTAGTCAAACTCTTAGAAGGATTCAAACCAATTTTTTATCAAATAATGTCATAATAAGCATATTCAGCCAAAGATAAGCCGTAGGGCCTCTTAAATCTTATTAATACGAACTGTATCTTAAAGATATTTCTTAGGAATTTCTTACTGTCTAAAACTAATCAATTACTTAGAAGAATTCACACCAATTTTTTATCAAATAAAATGATAATAAATATAATAATTTTCCAGCTACAGATAAGCCCAGACCTCAATCAAAAGATCATAATGATACGACCTGTATCTTATAGATATTTCTTTGAGCTATGCTAAGGTCTAAAGCTTATCAAATACTTAGAAGAATTCAGATCAATATTTTATCAAATAATAAATACTTTTCAGACACAAACCTCAGTCCAGGCCTCAGTCAAAAAAAAATGTATAAAACGAACTGTATCTTATAAATATTTTTTAAAGCTTTGTTACTGTCTAAAATTTGTCAAATACATACTTAGAAGAATTTAAACTATTTTTTTTTAATATTTTTATAAGTACTTTTTTAGCCACAGATAAGCTCAGACCTCAACCAAAAGATCATACTAATACGAACTGCATCTTATAGATATTTCTGAGAACATTGATACCTTCTAAAACTCTTCAAATGCCTCAATCAAAAGAAATTTCTATAACGAATGTTGTACATATTTCTTATAATTTCGTTGTTACTGTCTAAGACTTGTCAAATACTCAGAAGAATTCAAACAAAGTGAAAAATATTAATTTTAAATGCATATCCTTATATAAAAATAATTTTTAATAACTTTCTTTTTATTTTTGCTTCACCATGAACTTTCTTTTTCTAAATCCAAGCTCTGAGTATTTGCAGCAAATGTTAATTTAAAAGATAAATCTTTAACAAAGTAAATAAATATTGGTCTTGTGCTTCTTTGACCCATAGTATTAATATCTCGAAATCTTGCTTCAAGTTGCATGATTTTATCTACACTCAACACAAGGTATTCATTTCAACGTTTCACTTGAGAAGAGAAACCAAAGCAATCTGCTACAAACGAACCTTGTCAGGATAAAAACCAATTTGTTAAGTACAAGCAATTCATTTGCCTTGCAGCGTACAACAATTTGAGCTTTGCAACTAACCAAAGGATGCACTTAAAAATGCCATACAACACTTCTCAGATACTACAGGCTAAGATGCAGCTATTAATTGAGGTGATAGCAAGGACACACACAGATACACAGACAAGCACGGACAGGCACTGACAAACACAGGCAAACGCACAAAAGCCAACATCACACACACACACACACACAGCAAGCTACATATATTTACGCTACAAGTAACACAAAAAGCCACGTTTTGAAGGACAAAGGCAAAAGAAGCCAAGGCGGGTCAAGAAGTAAGCAAAAGGCAAATAAAAAGTTTAAAAAAAAAACACAAATTGCGTATGTTAAGTCGGGCGTTAACGACTTTGAGATACCCCCCGCCTACATGAGGCGGTGCAAAACTCCCCCAAAAATATATTATATACTTTATTAATATAGTCATCATCAATATCTTCTTTCGCAAAAATTAAGAAATTAGCTCATAGTCCTTTTAAAATTTTAAAAACTTATTTACCCAAAATTTAATTTGCTTGCCATAAAAAACTATCGACCGCAGTAAAAGTTTTTATACGTGGCACTTTACTATTTTTAGGAAGGAGGTGACAACCAGATGATGAAGACCAATTGATAGCTATTTGCAAAAAAAAAAAAGTTATTTCAACAAAAAATATTAAGCATTTTCCTCGTCTTTTATTAGCTCTTACAGATTACAGTGTGTTAACTAATTGTGAATTATAAGCAGCATACAAATAAAGTAACAATAATAAAAATTAGGTTTTTCATTCACAAAAATTTGGTGCAGTGCGACTTTTTATTTTGGGGTAAGTATAACAAATAACTATTTAATTTACTCGCCATAGGATTAATTTTCAGAAGAAAACGATGAATGCTCTAAAAAAGACCACTTGAAAACTTGAGAAAAACTGTACAGCGTTTTCCGCCGCTTATATTGGCTCTTATAAATTGTATCGTTTTATCTATTTGTGAACTATAAGCAGCATCAAAAAAATTTACAATAATAAAAATTATGTGTTTTATTTTTTTATAAAGATTTTGGTGCTTGTCTAAATTTAATAAAGTGGTTAATAAAAGACTACTTATATTTTCTATAACTCCCGAGGCTCTCATAGGGGTACTCAAAAAAATAGTTTCGTTATGAATTCAAAGGTTTTATTAAAGAAAAAAATTATAATGGTGTTAAGAAATACACATATCAAAAATCCGAATGTAAGTAAAGAAGAAGACCACGGACACACCTTGTTGCAAAATTTTATGCTCCTAACTCTTTGAGAAATAGACAATAGGGATAGATGAAAAGATTGAAAGACGCAAGGAGAGACAGTCACACACACGCATATAGACATGGCTATATTGATTTCATTTGTCATCCTGATAATATTGGTAAAACTTTTCTGCGGTCTGATTTCCTTTCAGATGTTATATGACCACCATATTCACCGGATTTGGCCCCATGTGACTTTTTCTTGTTCCCAAAACTAAAGAGACCTATGAAAGGACGGAGATTTGCAACGATTGAAGAGATAAAGACTGCATCGCTGGAAGAGCTCAAGGCTATACCGAAAAGTGCTTATAAGAAAAAGCGTTGGCATAAGTGTATTGTATCTGAGGGGGATTACTTTGAAGGGGACAATATAAATATTGATGAATAAATAAATATTTTTTTTAAAAATACAAAGTATAATTTTTTTGGCACTAGTATGGTTATTAAATATGCACTTTATACCTAAAGTATAGAGTATAAAAACATAATCAAGCTTTTTCAGAACTTGAACTCCAATTTGTTAATTTATTTTAAGGTTCCACTTATCGTAAAATATTTAAAGTAGTCTGTGGGCTAGAGCACCGATTGCCAAATAGACTAATCGAAATCGAGAACAGGCATGAATAAAAATTCAAAAAAATTTGTTTTTTTTTTATAATTAAAAGTTGTTTTAATTTTATTATTTGGAAGAACTCAATAGAAGTCCTAAACAATCTTCAATATTTATTGAACTCTCTTTAACAAATAATGTCACTTCAATTTTGGCATAGAATTAGGCAAAAATAAGACAAAAAAAGTAAAAAGCTAAATTAAAAAATTAAATTAAAAATTTAAAAAACCCCGAACTTAAGTAATTTTCATTTAAAAAGTGAAAAATAATAAAAGAAACTTAATGTTAAAGTACCTAAGAATCTATTAATAATTCTAAAAAAATACGTCGCGTTGGGGGACACGCGAGGGCAGACGTCGTTGACGGTCGTATCTTACATGCAAATTTTTTGAAGTAATTCTATGAAAGTTTTTGAAGTATTTTCTTAATTTTGTTTTTAAGTTAATCTTTGTTGCTTAATTAGACTATTTGTATTTAAATTGTTAGGAGCGGTCCCCCAACGCGACGTATTTTTTTTAGAATTATTAATAGATTCTTAGGTACTTTAACATTAAGTTTCTTTTATTATTTTTCACTTTTTAAATGAAAATTACTTAAGTTCGGGGGTTTTTTAAATTTTTAATTTAATTTTTTATTTCATACTTTTTATAGGTAGGTTAGGTTAAGTTAGACTTTAGTATATTATAATATACTTACTATAATTTAGATTCTTGTTAAGGTATAGATTACATTTAAGGTCAAGCTCGTTTGCTTTTTTTTACGCATTCTCCCCACTTTCACTCCCCACAACTTTTAAACGGCTCGACCGATTTTCATCATGTCTAGGAACACTCGCACATAAGTCACCTTTAATACAAAAAAAAAATAAATTGAAATCACTGCATGCGTTCGGGAGTTACGATGCCACAGACAGACAGACAGTCAGACAGACAAATTTTAAGCCAATCGGACAAAGTTGATGTTTTTAACTTCAAATGGCCATAACTTCTAAACGAGAAGAGATAGAGCAAAAATAGCCTCAGATTCGAATCAGTGGCGTCGTCAGCTTCAATAGGACCAAATTTTAGGCCAATCGGACAAAGTTGATGCTTTTAACTTCAAATGGCCATAACTTCTAAACGAGAAGAGATAGAGAAAAAATAACCTCAGATTCGAATCAGTGGCGTCGTCAGCAACAATAGGACCAAATTTTAAGCCAATCGGACAAAGTTTATGTTTTTAACTTCAAATAGCCATAACTTCTAAACGCGAAGAGATAGAGCAAAAACGCGAAGAGATAGAGAAAAAATAACCTCAGATTCGAATCAGTGGCGTCGTCAGCTTCAATAGGATGAAATTTTAAGCCAATCGGACAAAGTTTATGTTTTTAACTTCAAATGGCCATAACTTCTAAACGCGAAGAGATAGAGCAAAAACGCGAAGAGATAGAGCAAAAATAACCTCAGATTCGAATAAGTGGCGTCGTCAGCTTCAATAGGACCAAATTTTAAGCCAATCGGACAAAGTTTATGTTTTTAACTTCAAATAGCCATAACTTCTAAACGCGAAGAGATAGAGCAAAAACGCGAAGAGATAGAGAAAAAATAACCTCAGATTCGAATCAGTGGCGTCGTCAGCTTCAATAGGACCAAATTTTAAGCCAATCGGACAAAGTTTATGTTTTTAACTTCAAATGGCCATAACTTCTAAACGCGAAGAGATAGAGCAAAAATAACCTCAGATTAGAATCAGTGGCGTCGTCAGCTTCAATAGGACCAAATTTTAAGCCAATCGGACAAAGTTTATGTTTTTAACTTCAAATGGCCATAACTTCTAAACGCGAAGAGATAGAGCAAAAACGCAAAGAGATAGAGAAAAATAACCTCAGATTCGAATCAGTGGCGTCGTCAGCTTTAATAGGACCAAATTTTATGCCAATCGGACAAAGTTTATGTTTTTAACTTCAAATGGCCATTACTTCTAAACGAGAAGAGATAGAGCAAAAATAACCTCAGATTCGAATCAGTGACGTCGTCAGCTATAATAGGACCAAATTTTAAGCCAATCGGACAAAGTTGATGTTTTTCTCCCCACTTTTACTCCCCACAACTTTTAAACGGCTCAACCGATTTTCACCAAACATGTCTAACAACACTCGCACATAAGTCACCTTTAATACAAAAAAAACTAAATTGAAATCACTGCATGCGTTCGGGAGCTACGATGCCATAGACAGACAGACAAACAGACACGTCAAACTTATAACACCCCTCTTTTTGCGTCGGGGGTTAAAAAACATTCTTATAGGGTAAAGTGAAGCAAATCTGACCTTCTACCGTTTCTCAAAAATGGCTATTTTCAAGTTGGTATATCGGACGAATCGTTCCGATATCAAATAGGCATTTTATAGCCAAAACCATTTACCAGATCGAATTTGCCCCATTGGATAACTATTTTTTTTATATAAAGCAATTAAGAAGCACTATATTAAGTTAAACAAAATGTGTAGATTAAAAGCTACAAGCAAAATGACGCTTGGCGTTACGTTACAAAAACAAAAGTGGATGACTAAATCGAATATTTCTAGGACTCTGCCAAATCTTTCGCTAAGAAAAATTATTTTATGAATATTTAATATAATAAAATGAAACATGTTTTACGTGTTACGTATGTTTTCATAAACGCGTCGATGAGTTGCAAATCTGATTTTAGCGTGTTTTAGAGGTTGTCAATACGGAGGTTTTAAGCCTATTGCGATGTGTTTGTGTGTTCGTGAGATATACGCATTTTTGGGAATACGAGCCCAGCCCACTATTAATTCGTACGGCAAGCTTTTTTACCCATATGCAATGTTTAACTGACGATATTTTCAATACTAAAGTAGATAACACATGCAAACCTATTTTTTTCTGAAAGATCATTTTATTCTCTTAATTTTAGAAAAAAAAATGTTTTTTGTACTTCAACAACAACAACAACAAGATTAATTTCTTTAAACGCTTTGCTTAACTGATGAAAAAAATTGCCATTCATATGCAAAAACTGGTATTGTATGTTAGTTAATCAATGTTCGAGGTCCAACATCGTTTCAATCATTGAGAACCGTCAATGGCGTATTGTAGTCAACGTATCGAGCGGTATGACAAAAATTGAATTTGTTGGAAAAAGATTTACACTGGGATCAAACTTTAGCGGTTGCTCATCCATATCAAATACGTGTTCTATTTGCGATTATTTTGGCAACATGTTTTCCATCAAATCCACCTGAATTGTGGATAAAATATCAAGATTATTTATCAGAAGATAGTTTATTTCGAGTACGTCAAGCAAAACGTAATCCAGTGATGGAATTTACGCCGGAAGTTTACAACGATGCTTTAATCCATATTGAATATCTATGCTTGGGGATGGCTAATAAAGCATTAGGACAATTGGGAGTGCCGTCTCTTAATCGATCAATATATGATGTATTTCAATTGGAAGAAATGCAACGAATCAAATGAATTATCAATCTAATCGTACTGCCCAGGAACTTGAGGATCTCAATGAACGTGAAAGAATTCGGTTAAGAAGCTCGAAATTCGACTAATAATGGTGCGAGTTTGAATCGAGCTGCAAACTAATCTAAAAATCTTATATTTTTCCAGATAAGCTAACTAGAGAATCTTACGATGTTTATTCACTTTAAGAGTATTCAAAAAGTTTGGTCAGGACAACGTCTGCCGGGATCACTAGTTTAATATAATGTTTGTTAATTTTGAAAATTATTAAATCAAAATCTATTCTCATTAATTTTAGTATTGGCGTGAAGTTACTCGGTTTTTATTTAATTATTTTAGCTATCGATTAAAAGTTACAAGCAAAATAACGCATGGCTTTACGTTTCCAAAAACAAAAGGAAACATTGACTTGGATGAGAAAATTTTTAAGATATAGGCAAGTATCATTTCGGTATCAAACTTTTTTTTATAAATATGTAGGAATAATTTTAAATTTTGAAAATTATTACGTTACTTTAAATGAAAATTAGATCCAAATTTTGAACTTAAAGCTGTCTCATCTAATTGTTCGCTTTCTTGTGTGGCTAGAAAATCCACTACCAATTACAAGGTCGGTTTTGCCCTATCGTACCCTATTTTATTTATAGAAATAATTACATAGCACTTTATTTAGCTTAACAAAATGTAACAATTGGTGTTATCTATTAGAAGATATAAGCAAAATTACGCAAGGCGTTATGTTACAAAAAACAAAAATAGATATTGACTTGGATGACAAAATCTGAAATTTTTAGGACTTAGGCAAATCTTTCACCAAACTTTTTTTATAAATATTTAATATAAGGGTAGGTAGGGATACGAAGAAGTGGATGTCGTCCGATACCTATGAATGGCCCGTTGTGATGCCACTTGAGTTAGTTACTCTCCTGCATCCTCTTTGAACCAACCTGTCGATTTAATACACGAGTTAATATTATTTATTCTGATTCCGGCCGTCGGTGGCTTAAGTGGTAGCGTACTCGCCTCTAAAACCGAAGGTCGGTGGTTCGATTCCCCGCAGTAGCACTGGTGCATTTGCCTAGCACTGGCATCGCTAGCTCAAAGACGCTATTTGCCATGAAAGTCTCTATTAATTAAAGACACCGCCGTTCGGATTCGGCTATAAACTGTAGGTCCCTTTTCTGTTCGAACAGTTATTAATAGAGATCCCCTAAGCCCCTCCTCCAAGGGGTCTAACAGGGAATTATATATATTATATATATATATATTCTGATTCCGGTGAGACTCAGTATTATTCCCAGAAGTTTTGGAACCCAGTTCAGTTTCAGTGCATTCACGTCTCCTCCAGCATTTTAGTGGCATGCATCCACGCAGAATGATACTCCAATCTTCTTTGCTCCTATGCAATTTAATATAATGTTTGATAATTCTCAATAAGTATGCAATCACAAATTATTCTAGCTCTTCTTAGAATTGGGGTGACGTTACATTCAAATTCTATTAAAATCTTGTAAAACCAAATTTTGAACTTCAAGGTAGGGCCTGCCATATTCTTGTCTATCCGAGAATCTTAACTATAACGAAAGCTTACAACTCATTCATATAACCTTTGAAGAATTATTTCGAATATTATAAGCTAAACATGCTCTTTTAAACATTATTGCAGTAGAACTATCAATAGATATCTTATATAATCGAAAATGCTCTTTCTTTCAAATTTCTGTAACTCCTTTAACTAAGTGTCTTATAAACGAATATATTGTCAAGTTCTACAATTTCTTTGCAATTTTGCAAATTCTAAAAGAGAACAATAAACGCTAATTTATTCAAAAATATTCTCTTTGCATTTATTATTTCCATTAAGCCAGTGCGAAAAATTAAAAATATTCATAAAAATAATTTCCTGACTAACTAAAGGGACAAGGGGGCAAGAGAGGGGAAGAGAACTGCCTTAAATAAATATTTATTAATATATACCTTATACCTGTATAATAAGAAAAACGTTCATCTCACTAATACACTAGGATGAACTTAATAAACGCTTTTGCTCTATGAGCAAAAAACGTGGCCAGGATAATAAAGATGTTGTTAGTAAAAGTTTATACAAAATGGCGTGTGCACACACACACACATATATAAATTTATAACTGTCATTTATGTAGGTGAATGGCTTAAAAAAAAACATAGCGTGGCTGCTGTAGGGTTAATGCGGGCGAGGGGCAGCCCAAGAGAGCGGGTTAAAGGTTATGGCATTGGTCAAGCTTTGAGATTTTACGCAGCTGCGTTCTAGTATATATGTATATATAAATAAATATATATATATACAAGTACAATGCATGGCACGATAAGCTGTTATTATGTACCTGTGACAGTGTATGTGTGTGTGTGTGTGTGCGTGCGCTTTGTTTGTGTGTATTGGCGTGCGTATGCGTAGTGAAGTAGTAAAATGCCATAGCATACTTTTTTGGGCGCGCAAACAACGCACGCATACACTGACACACACACGCACACAGTGACAGATACATTTACATTGACTGTGTGCATAATCTCAGCCGCATAAAAATTGCTCATTTGATTTATGAGCACTTAAAAGTTCTAGACACTAATTTATGTGATTTATATAAGATTTTTATGCTTTGAAGGGGGGGAGTGGCGTCTTTGTTTCATTTTTTTTTTTTTTTTTTTTGTCATTTTATTGTGCAATCAAAAGCGTTTATGTTTGGCTCTCAAAAAACGCGCGCTCTCTCGCTTCCACTTACTTGCTTTAAGCTGCGCGCCAAATTCGCAATCAAACCACGTTACGATTTATGCCGCTTTCGAATAGTGCATAAAATGAAAGACAAAATAGTATCCTTTTTGTTTTTTTGATTTCTTGGTGGGGTATTTTTTCGGTACAATATACGGTTCGGGTTCGGTTCGGAACAGTTTTACAATGTGCAGCGAAGCGCAGCGTCAACGATTTGCCGACAAAAATACACGCTACAATTTTTACTACGACCGACAAAACCGCTTGGCATCGACTAGATTTTGTACTTGGGGGTACGTGGCATTGGGAAAATGGACCGTGCGATTTTCGAAAAAGGACTTGGGAGCACTCTCTCTCTCTCTCTCTCGGGTGTTAGAGAGCACGATTTATATGGCTGCTGCGCGACGCTGGCTTTAACGGCGTTGGCGTTTGCTCTCCGGCTTTTTGGCGCTCACAATTATTGTACTACATATACATATATAATATACGTACATATATATATATATATATATCAAATTTTTTTTCTACATTTGCTTTTAAGGAATTGTGGTGTACAGAGATTTTCACATTGGCTTTCAAAAAAGCAACGTACATTTTTTTTGGATAATAGACTTTTTCAAAATTGTTGCACTTTTTAAGCTGTTTATTTTTGCTAAATTTTTGTATTAAATATTTGCCTATTTGTTGCTAAATTTTTTTAGTGCAGCTTTTTTTTAAACTTTTGCAATTTTGTCACATTTTGCACCAAACAATTTTAAGCACAATTTTTTTAAGCTTTATTTATTTGTAGCTTTTGCTTTTGCCATAAATTTTTGCACACGGCTTTTTGTTGTTGTTGTTGTTGTTGTTTTTAAGGCGTCACATTAGTTAAGTTGTTTTGCTTTTTGTATATATTTTGTGGCTTTTGCCGTTGCCTAGACGAGACGCATCCAAACTCGCGAGGTTCACGCACCGGAGTGGCCAATATTGTGTAGTGTGTGCTCTGGGAGCACGATTCTGAATATGCTTTCGAAAACGCCTGACTGTGAGTTCAGTTTCTGCGCTTTATTATGTTGCGCCATTCCCACGGTTGTAATTTTGGGGGTTGCAAATTGTTTGGTCGCGTTGCCAACCACATTTTTGGATGGCCGCCAACATTGTTATGGCTGCTATTGTGTATTTTACTCAGACAATAATTTGTTTGTTTTTATTTTAAATGTTTTTAAATAGTTTTTAGTTTTTATAAAAAGTAAACAAAATAAATTGAATTTACTGGCAGTTTTTCAACACTGTGCAGCACTGACAATAATTGCTGACAGACGAAAGCTGAATAGTACACGCACTGTTTCTTCGCGCAAAGCAGTACAAGCAGTTTGTACATGAACTGCTTGCAGTGTTTACTTTGGCGCGTTGTTTGAATTTTGTATTGCTAACTGCTATGCTTAAATTTTTGTGTTAAATTTAATACAACAAGAAAAAAATAAAAAATTTACATCTGTTTTTCATTATATTGTAAAATTAACTTGCTAAAAATATGAATTAAAATTAATTATTCTTAATGACAGCTAAAATTCAACTTTTACTTAAAAATCACAAAAAAACACAATTTTTTTAATGAAAGTTAATAACAAAATTGACAAAAATAATTTGTGTTGCATTGAAAATGCACTGTTGTCTTTGCGCGAAGCAGTGCAAGCAGCTTAGAAATAAGCAGTTGCAGAGCTTATTTTGGCGCATTGTTTGAATATTTCCTTTACAATGGTTGCGCTTATATTTTTTTGTTAAATTTTTAATAATCACGCAAAAATAAAAAATTTACTGCTGTTTTTCATTAAATTGAAAAAATAACTAACTAAAAATTTTTATTAAAATAATTATTATTAATGACAGCTAAAATTTAAATTTTACTTAAAAATCAAAAAGTAACTTTATTTTTTATAAGGAAAATCAAAACAAAAATAATTTTTCATTTGTTGTATTTAAAATAAAAGCCATTTCGTAATATTTGCTATAAAAATTGATTTTAAAAACTGAATTGAAACAACTTTTGAACGCAATCCATATCTCTCCAACGATTCATGATATGCTCTTTAAAAATTTTCTTGAAAACTTAATATTTCATTTTTACTTATTAAATTTTGTTTTGGAATAAGTTTTTTCTACTTTTCTTCGGCTATATAACGATGATATACTTAAAATAAATATTCATACTGTGCCATACTATATTCTAGTTGAAAAGATTTTTATCTAACTCTGTAAATTACAAAGGCTGGATTTAAACAAATAAAATTATAAAAATAAAGCAAACTAACTAACATAAATTGAAAATAAAAATTTGTACTATTTTTATATAGATATTTCATATTTCAAAAATATGGGTTTTTTTGACTTGCATTCAACTAAAATCTTTTTTTGGAATCTTTTTTTCAACCCTATAATATTCTTTTAATTTCTGCTTTTATTATTGCACCAATTTTGAAATATGCTTCAAAATATCCGTCTAATCATTTTATAAGATCTAAAATTGGCGTACGTAAAGTCGGTCGTGGACGACTTTGGGATACCCTGTACCAGTAGTTTGCAATAAAATCCGGTATATTGCTTAAAAGCATCAAATACATTTGATTGCCAAATTAGGTTCCTTCATAAAAAAAACAAAATCAGAAGAATTTTGAAGCAAAAAAATTTGTTTGATAGATCGTTGCTATGGGAACTATATGATATAGTCAACCGATCAAATTTTACACAGTGCTTTGGTACCTTAAAAAAGATCTAAATGCCCAAATTGGTTCAAATATCTTTACAAACACACAAAACTGAACGAATTTGTTTAAGAAACGTTTTTTTGGACAGATTGAACCTATAGCAGCTAAATGATATAGTAAACCGATTTTGATTAAATTTATTACAGTTCTTAGAAACTATGAAAAACTTACGAATACAAAATTTGGTCCCAATATTTTCACAAGCAAACGAAGCACAACAAATTTTGTTCAAAAATCGATTTTTTGAAAGATCGGCCCTATGGGAGCTATATAACAGATTTCGATCAAATTTGACACAGTGCTTAAAAACTTTTGATGATGAATGAAATTTGAATGCCAAATTTTGTTACGACATCTTCATAAACAAACGAATTATCTATTCGTCTAAAGCTTTTGTTTTTTTTCGACGTTGTCTGAATCACCCCTTTGGGAGCTATATGATTTAACCCCGATATCAAAAAAATAAAATAAAGTTGTCTCCTATCGAATAATATGGGATCTAATGTGAAAGTTTGGTTACTCTAGCTCTTACCATTTCAGAGATCTAGACGTTCAAACGGACAGACGGACATGGGTATATCGACTTCTCTAGTCACCCTGATCATATTTTAGGCAACTTTAGGTTGGTCTCCGACGACTCCTTCTATATGTTACATACATTTTCGGCTTGCACAAACTTAATATACCCTTTGTATCACACGGTACAGGGTATAAATAGCAACAATATGTATACACTTAAGACTCTACGAATAATTAGTTACCAAATTGGCTACAGGGCATCACAACAGTAAAAAAAAACACTGATTGCACACACTTAAAAGTTTGAAAAAACACTCACATTAAAGTAAATCAAGCTGCTTTTAATTTTAATAGTCATACCGCTCGCACTTATTGACTTCACTGCATTTAAGAATAAAAAAAACCAAAGAGCGCAAAGAGATCAATTTTTGCTCTCTGCACTTACACTCACACACAAAAAAATAAAAAAAATAAAGTTCAATATTATATACAATATTATAATACAAGCATCCAATTTGGCTACCAGGCTTCACAACAAAAAAAATACTGATTACACACACTTAAAAAAAAAATCTGTAAAAAACACTCACACTAAAGCAAAACAAGCTGTTTTTAATTTAACATACAATAGACATACCGCTTACACTTATTGACTTTATAGCATTTTAGGAAAAGAAACCAAAACAAACAAACACACGCGCGCTTGCATTTATTACATTCACTGCACAAAAAAAAATAAGAAAAAAACACAGTTGGCTTACATTATAGTGCGCACTCTATCACACCAACGCTCATTAAAGGAATTTTTAATTTGCCTTCCTTGTAAACGTTTCACTGCTCACTTTTAAGCGCATTTTATTAATTGTCTTGATTTACTTATTTAAAACAATGCCGCGTTTAAGCTAATTATTTCCAAGTATTGCTGATTAATTCACTAACTATTTTAAAACATTTTAACACTTTATTGGATCGCGTAAACTTTTTAATTTTACATTCAAATGCAGCGCGTGACCGACCGTGTCAAAGGCGCGATTTACTAATTTGTATTCTGTTTTGTTTTACTTTTCTTTGACACTTGACTTCAGCAGAGCGGGAGAGACAGAATATGCTGCTGGCAAAATATAAGAGAGAGTTGCAGAAACAACAAAGCCAAGCAGCATCATGTCACAGTTACAAGCTTAACTCTTTTTCTATTTCTTTTTATGCTGCTTTCTTACCCGCTCAGTGCAAAAGAATTACTATTGTTGTTGTCCTATATCCGTGGCAGGCAGAGTGAAGGTAATAAATAAAAGTAAAAGTGATGAGAGTTTGCTTACTTGAACTTACTCTCACGTTTTGTTTCAGCTAATAAATTAAATTGCGTATAACATTTTTTTTATTAAAGAAATTACATATATTCATTTTTAAATGCGCAACTCCTTTACCAACTCTCTAATGGTCAATTCACCGGTCTTCCAGCTTTGATGTATTCGTGGCCTTCGAAGTCAACTTCTGAAGCTGACAAGCTGAAAATTTCATAGAATGTCAATAGGAATAAAAGGGGATATCAATTTGGATGACTTTCAACACACGATGATGATTTCGGAATATTATTTACAATCTTTTACAAACTTAGGGTCTTAAGATCTTTTATCTGAAAGAGTTTATAAAACCGTGTTCCTTAATCACATCTGTTGTGGAAGTTTAGTGTACCTCAGGCATTTATAAAAAATCATAATACCCCAAGCGTGATTCTTCGGAATTTTCTTTAAAATATACATAATAGTTGTGAACTGCTTGCGGTTGGGATTTTTATTGCTCAAGTATGAACTTATTATTTTCCCGAATGGTTCAAGACACCAAGAGACTGAAAATCATTTCCCACTACATCTAGTCTTCTTTCTCTTGGACGTCCATGTCATCTTCTTCCAATCGACTGTCTTTGAAATTCTTTGCTGACTAGCCATCTTATACGTTGACTCGATAAAAATGTAGCAAAATATTTTCGCAAAAGCAATTAAAATAAAAAGTAAACCTCGAGTTTGTAATTTTTTTACTATAGATCTTTCTACAATTGATGTTCAGACATGAACATGTGACGTCACTGGACATCGTATCCCTTGCAGTGCACATTATGTGGATAGTTTATGACTATTCGTACTATGAGGTGGTCTGCATATTTGTGGGATCGAGTATATGGCGCATAAACTGCAATGAATAAGATGTGACGTCACATGTTCATGTCTAAACAAATGCAATTTTCAACAAATTCTTGCATATCTTCAGAGACTCTTAATCCAACAAAGTTTCTTGTAGCTATACTGACATTGACTTAACGCAATTAGCAATTAACATCGCATCACGCGCTCATCACTAGTTAAGTCTTCCCTCAGCAAAACTCTCCTTCCGCTCTTTGCTCTCCGCATTTTCACGCTCTCTTCTCTCCCACTCTTGGCGTGCAAAATATTTTATGGTCTTTCAAACATTATTATTATGTGAACTTTACAAAAACCCAAAAAGGGATTTAATGAGCCAGATCATTTTTTTGGTTTAAAAAGTTTAAAATTTTGTTGATAATTTTTTCTTTTTTAATCAACTTACCAGAATCCGAATTTGATATTCTTCTTCTTCTTATGTTGCCATAACAACCCGATTACCGGATTACGGCCTGTCTTGAAACATCTCTCCAGGCGCCTCTGCATTGCGCGCACCTTCGCAGTTGGTCACACCGAGCGAAGACAGGGCCCCTTCCACTTGGTCTTTCCAGTCTGACATCGTTGTCGGTGGTAACGGCGGTGCCAAGGTAGATGAATTGCTTGACAACATCGAAAGTATAGCTGTCGGCCGTAATCTGGGACCCAAGCCGCCGCACGTCCCTACTTGTCGACAGCATATACTTCGTATTGCCCTCATACCGCCAGACCCATTTTCGCAGACTCCCTTTCGATAGCACTGAAGGCCGCGGTGACATCACGCTTGGTACGCCCAATGATGTCGATGGACACTCCTTGTAGAAGATAGTGCCATTGCGATGCACGCCGGCCTTCCGCAGAACGCTCTCCATGACGAAGTTGAAGAGGTCGCATGATAAGGGGTCGCCTTGTCTGAAACCTCGCACGGTATCAAAAGGCGCGGAGAGGTCCTTTCCTACCTTGACGGAGCTGCAGGAATTACTCAACGTCATTCTACAAAGTCTTATCAGCTTCGCAGGGATACCGAGCTCAGACATTGCGGCATATACGCGATCCCTTATTGGGCTATCGAAAGCTGCTTTGTAGTCGACGAACAGGTGGTGAGTGTCGACTTGATGTTAGTGGGTCTTTCCAGGATTTGGCGTAGTGTGAATATCTGGTCGGTCCAAGTCTGAAGCCGCACTGATAAGGTCCAATCAGTGCCTTGGCGAGTGGCTTCAATCTTTCACACAGTACGCTCGTAAGGACCTTATATGCAATAGGGAGAAGGCTTATACCCCTGTAGTTGGCGCAGATAGTAGGGTCTCTCTCCGAATTTGATATTAAAGACAAATTTTCTCATTTGTTTTAAATTAGTCTTTAAAAATTTGGACAGCACTATTTGCCAAAAAAGTCTATCCTCTGATTTATTTTGTACAACAAAACTTAAGTGCATTTTGGGTTTTTATGTACAAAAAATTTATTTGTATTTATTTATTATAAATTTAAATGACTGACATCATGGATATAAGCGTAGTTGTGAAATTATTTTAAATTAATTAATTAATTAAAATGATTATTGCTTTAAAAACTACCAGTATAAAACATAAATATATATTATATTTTTAGTTCTGCATTATTTTTTTTTGTTTTTTTCTTTTCTTGTTTTTTTTTTAAATATAATTTTTTTCATTTCAGCCTTAATTACATATATATATGAACACTTATATGAAAGTTATGTTAAAATATAATAATTTTTACTATATATTTGCTTTTCTTTATATGTATTATATTGTACATAAGTTCAAAATCTACATTGATATAATAATATATTATATGTATTTAGTGTGTAGTATATACTTATGCATATGTATATGCATATATAAAATATTTACAGATTTATTTGCTAAGCAAATTATGGCAAATTAATCTAAGTTAAAGATTTTTGACATACAGAATTCAAGATTTGTATTTTTTGCTCTTACAACTTTTCATTGCCATTTTTTGAAAATTATATAATTTTATTTATATATTGTTATATAACAGCAAGTCGTCAGCTTTTTTTTTGTAGTTGTAGTTAGTTGGGTTAGTGCTATGTGGGCAGTTTTAAGCATTAGTCTGGTTAGTTTTTACAACTCAACTTAGTTTATTTTTAGTGTATTAATGGTCAAGTGCTTTGCTGGCTAAGTGTCCCTATAAATGTGGTTTAGTGTGTTAATTTATGTCTGATGAGTGTTGTTGTTTTTTTTTGACGAGCTGCTGTTTGTGTGTGTGTGTCTAGTCTAATTATTTTTTTTCAATTTGTCTTTAAATGCCAACTTTTTTGCAGTCTTAGCTGCTTTCAATACAATGCCAAACTTTTAGCTGGCTTTTAGTTTAACCAAAAAAATATAAGCTAGTGCATAATTATACTACTATTAATTCATCAGTTGCTTGGTTCTATAACATAATATACTAGTTAGTTATACATGTTTAGCATTAAAATTATATTTTCTGTTTTATATAAATACACATATTTAAATAGGCTTAAACATAGAAAAAAAATAATATATAATGAACTCAAAGCGAAGAAAATCAAACTAGAAAGTAGAAACAAGAGCGCATTTTTTAAATTTCAATTTAAATAATTAGGCAGCATCTTAACTTTTGGCCTAGTTAATTGTTATTTAGAACAAAAATAATTTATATAAGAAGAAACACTTAAAATCTAGACTGTATGGGCGGGCGTACATATTGAGAGAATGACAAATTGACCAAAAGCGAACTACTTTATGGAATTATTATTGTCATTGCCGGTGAGCGCAATGTTCTCACGATTGGCAATAATGTGGCTGGTAGTGCTTGTGACGTCACGTGTGCCGCTGCTGCTGGTGCTGCTGACCACGGCTGCATCTTCTTCATCGACCAGATAATCATCTGGCTTGTGTCCTGATGCAGGCGGTGTTAGCAAGCTCTCAGGCGCACGCAAGCCTGTAGCAGGAGAGGCCTGTACACGCGAGCGCATTGCGTGCAAAGCTTCCTGAGCCATAAGCAGTTCGTCCTGAAAAAATAAAGCACATTATAGCAAATGTTTATATGTATATGCATATTTCTATACAGTCCTTGCCGCTGATACTTACATACATATCCATTGTGGTTGTATGCGTCTGTATAATATGTGAATCATCAGTCACAATATTGGGACAAACACTAGCCAGACCAAACTTATTGGTCACCTGCTCATTTTGTTCATTAACCTGCAGAAAAGCAGCCTTCTTGGATATGACGCGAAAGAAAGGCTCCATCCAGCGTGCACAAGGCTGCACAACCTGCCAGTCCAAGCCCGAACAACGCAAAGCTATTTCGCTGCAAGAAACACAAAAGTTGAGCAAAGGATTCCCGCCTTAACAAAAACTAAACCTACCGATTAAAGGTATGACTGATAGCGGCGGCAGCTAGCACCGAGTATGAAAAGTTGGCCATGCCCACATCCAATGTGCATAGATCCAGCACCTGTGAGGTCTGCACAAACTCATAGCCCGAAAACTGCGGATAGATAAACGCATCGTCTGCCTGCTGGCACAAGGAGGCAGGTGTGCGATTATTTGCATTCAATTGCATGTACACGCCCAGCCAGGCGATGACAGTAATGGGACTTATCTCCCAGTTCAGTGCGCCCAGCAATAGCTTCTCATGTTGCAAAATGTCCTTCTCAGTGCAGGCGCCATCTGTCACATACGCAAACTCGCCAATCTTTGGTGGATAGATTTCCTCCACCTTGGCGGCCACAAACAGACAGGTAATGCCTATCAATTGCAAATGCGTCTTCTGCACGCCACGCACCTCATGTAAATAACGATCTAGATAATCCACGGCCAAATAAAATGTCTCACGATGTAGCTTATAGACCTCGCAAACCTCGTTCAACCAGTCCAGCAATATAGCGCGCATGCGTGGTTGCAAGCCTGGATGACGTTCTAGCATAGTACTGCTGCGTAGACGCGCATCCTGCTCGTCACTCTGACACATACGCTGCCAAACATCGGGTGCATTGGCCCAGGACAGCGCTGGCAATGGGCATTGACGTATCGGATGTTCCACGGCCGGCGACATGCATTTGAAATTTTTGGCCATATAGTCATCTATCAATTTAACCTTGGGCAGATTATTGTTATTGATGCTGCGGCAACTGCTGGTCAATGCTGCCGTGGGCTGACCAGGTGTGCGTTCACCATTTTGACTACACAGACTGCTGGAGGAATCCGTAGAGGTGGGCGTTGTGCTGAACGAATTGATTTCTTCGCACTCATCGTCCTTGTCCTCGCCAAACGCGTATTTCAACTCATCCACGGAAAACCCCAAAAAGGGCATTTCAATAGAAATGTTTTTGTTGTTTTTGGTGCCACGATCTGGACTGGGTGGACTGTCGGGGCTGTCGGGCAATGGACTGTGTGGTGCCTCGGACAGATCCTCAGCCGGTGAGCTGCGTATGCTAAGCAGCTCAGCGGCGCTGTGTGTCTCCGGTACGGGTGAGGTATATACTGATGAGGCGACCGATGAGACATTGCTTTGATCGCTGCTGGCATAAAGCGCTGGCAGACGCTGTTGGCGCTTAGCCGATGGCGGTTCCAGGCCAATTTCGGGATCCTGCAAAGAAGCGATAGTAGAGTTAATGGATTATGCAAAGTGGATATAAAGATTTGCAATATTTTTGAGCTTAAAATAGGAGATATTTTTTAAGAATTTAGTTAGATTAACTTGAGGTACTTTAAGTAAAGAACTTTTTTACTAATTTATGGTAAGAGTCATTTGATTTTAAAGGTATAAAGATGATAGTAAAATTCTAAGAATTTTGGATTCCCTTGACAAAAATTTGTATACCTATGTAATATTTTTTTATTCGGATAAGTTTCTCTTTTAAAATCTTTGGATGCAATTTTATCTGTGCATCAGATTTTAATCTCTAGAAACATTTGGTTTTAGATTTGCCTACCGCAGTAGTTGATCATAATAAGATCGTAAGATCTTAACTTGTACAAGTTAGTTAAAAATAATAGTTAATTGGTATTATTTCATCTACAAATCTTTAATTTTAATAATAATTGTTATTAATTTAATTTACAAGGAATAATTATGACAAATATTCTAGCAGCATCAATAAGTTACCGCAGATTCTAAATAAACTGATCATCTTTGGATAGATCTTCTAGTAACCTCAAGAAGTTATTTTAAATTCTAAATAATTTCCTTTATCTGATAAATTCATTTCATCTTCTTAGTACTGATCATCTTTGGATAGATCTTCTAGTAATCTCAAGAAGTTATTTTAAATTCTAAATAATTTCCTTTATCTGATAAATTCGTTTCATCTTCTTAGCAAACTGATCATCTTTGGATAGATCTTCTAGTAACCACAAGAAGTGATCTTAAGTTCTAAATAATTTCATTTATCTGATAAATTCGTTTCATCTTCTTAGTAAACTGTTCATCTTTGGATAGATCTTCTAGTAACCTCAAGAAGTGATCTTAAATTCTAGACAATTTCCTTTATCCGATAAATTCGTTTCAACTTCTTAGTAAATTGCTCATCTTTAGATAGATCTTCTAGCAACCTCAAGAAGTGATATTAAATTTCAAATAATTTGCTTTATCTGATAAATTCCTTTCATCTTCTTAGAAAACTGATCATCTTCACTTAGTTCATCTGTCTATTGTCAAGTGATGATTATTATAATGATCATATAGACTTAAAAATAATTTTTAAAAGAATATGTTTTTTTTAAAGATAAGAAATAATGTTTAATGGCATTTAAGGATTATCTATCTATCAATATTGCTATAAAATATATATATATTTTTTTTTTAGGAAAATTGTAGTAAAATCAAGATTATTGACCGCTCAAAAGGCTACTTAAGAGTATAAAGAGACATTTATTCTAGAAGAATCGGAGATAATCGTTATTTCTTGTAAATAATCATACAAAAAAGTTAACTCAGGTCCTCACATAGTTCCTGATTTGACTTAAAAAATTGTTTCTAAAATAGTTCCTGATAAGACTTATAAAATTCACACAAAAATTCTTTCTAAAATGTAACCAAAAAAAAGGAGTCGATTACGTATTTTTGTTCGAGTGCAGCCCTTTAGTTGGGTTTTTGTGATATAGTTTATATATAGACTTGACTATTACCATTTCCATAAATTTCCGCTTCTGTTCCAACTTCATAATAACATGTATAGAATTTGTATTAAATGCAGGCAAAAACGAACAATAACTGAGATCGCTTTAAAGAGATCACCAGAGGATCACACGTTCGGCTGGCTCAGACAGACAAGACGTGTTTCGAATTAATTGGCAAGCACTTGGCCAGGAAATTTATGTGGGCACGCCTGTCAAAAGGTTTAATCCTGTGCCTGTTAATAGACCGACCGTACACCCGCACAATTTTTACAGAAAAGGGACTAACAAAAACACAAACACAGCGAACACACGGGAAAATCCAAAAAGTAAAGATGATAATAGATCGATCGTATAACAATAGGGCTTTGGTTAGGCTTTAATTTAACGTCGTGGATGAGTTAGATTTGGTGTATAAAATTTGTATTGCACTTTTGCTTTGTATTAATATTTTTATGATTCTTTTATAATTATTATTTTTTTATAGAGGTCTTTGGTAGTTTTGTTTTATTTAGCTTGATCTTGGCTTAGTTTCTTTGGTTTTTTATTAAAAAATTATATTTGTACAATTTGTGTTTATTATGCCACACTTAAAACATTGCTCGTTATATATTTTATCCAAGCAAAATCCGGTTCTTAAATTAGTTTTTTGCACTCTTTGAACAGTCTTTTAAAATATCATGTTTTTTTTCTGTTTTGTTCTCTTCTCTCTTTTGCTATCTTTCTTTGGAGCGCTCTAGCTGTTTGCCGTATTCGTGTACCTAACGCGTTGACTTGCGCTGTGCAACTGAGCTCAACGACGCTCGTTCCAGATCGCCGACGATCGTTCTTGCTCTTTACGTATATCCTGCTCAAAGAGAAATAGGGGTTGATAGTTTGCCTATGTGTGTGTGTGTGCGTACAAACAGGATTGAGCAGACAAATATGCAGCCTTACTCACTCACTCTTACTTATAGCTTCGATCTGGACTTGGCTTTGTTTGCTCTTAGTCTTTAAGACGGTTCAGTTTGTGGTTGTTACAGCCTGGTTTTTGTTTTTGCATTGCATTGCAGCATGTTTGGCATCTTGCTCTTGGGTGTTTATCATTGAAATATCCCTATGTCTCCTCTGGCGATCCTTCTTAACAAACATTATTGTCAACTTTCCAGGTAGACAAGATGAAATAAATTTCAAAATCACTACCTAGCTTTATTTTTGATTTTTTGGCTCGCGCGCTGCAAGCTGCTGTTCCCCGCTTTGAAATCTTCAAAATGCAACATAAATCTTAAGCCAAAATCTGCGATGGCAAGGACCTTTATGAATTATCACAGCAGGACACAGTCCGCGCGTTTGTGATGCAAGCAAACTGGGCTAAAAGTCTGTACTGCCCACGAAATAATCCTCAACATTTTGGTGAAGATTCTTCAGTAAAATTGCATTTAAATTTGGTTTCCTACATACGAAAAGTGACTTAGTCTTTTTTTAAGAACTAAATGAAAATATAACGTAAAATTAAAATAAAAATCTGATCAAGATGGTAAAAGCCTTGTCTAGACGCCGCATCGTTTAAAACTCCGCGATTTTTTTTGTTTAGATAAAAAAAAGTGTTTTTTGAGAAAACGTAAAAATATAAATTTTTACGCGGAGTTTTAAACGATGCGGCGTCTACTAGACAAGGCTTTTACCATCTTTATCAGGGATAAAATTTTGATTTTTTTGGGCGGCCGTATCAGAAAAAAAAAACTTGGCCAACAGTTTTTAAAAAAAAATTGTCTTTCAAACAAGTTTTGTCGTCTTGACTAGAAGATTTCGAAGCAAGTTTGTTTGGATAGGTGCTCTACTGGGAGGTAAAGGAAATAATCATCATCATCATCATGATCATTTGTTTTCTGTCCATAATTATCTCCTCTACCAGTTTAGTCTAGTCAGTAGGGCTAGACAGCTTTAATCAAAAAATTATTTTATATTATTTTTAACGAACATCCTCAACAAAAAAAACTTGGGAAACAATCGAAAGTAGTCAAGATGTTACGACTTGAGTAAAGAAGGCGAAACGTGGGTTGCTTAGCAAACCAAGCAGGTGGTGGCGCTCCCTAGTTTTCCCTTACAAAATAAGTAAATGAATATTCGTTCTAGACGTAGGTATTATCCTGAATACAATCAATTTTTTTGTATGTACTATAAAATAACTGAAAACAACTAAATTGACAAACAAATTAACAAATACTTTTTGGAGTTATGAAATTAAAAATAAATCAAATTTTGCATTTATATATAAAAAATGCATCAAAATTATATTGTTAAAATATGCCTAACATGCTTTTACATAGTAGATACGTTCCTGAAAAAAAAATGTGAAAACCCGTTTAAAGCCCGAAAATTGTTTAGGGATTTTCTACAAGATTAGGTTCTTAGAAATATTTTCTTTACAATTTAAAAAAAAAATTTTAATTATTCTAAATGAAATGAACATTTTTTTTCTAGACCGTGTTATTTGAAAAACGTGTAAAAACAGAATTGAGTGTCATCTCTATCAATTAGTATCCCAATTAAAAAATAGAACACTTAGCAATTTAAAATTCAATGGGAAAACCACGAAATTTCTGGTAATAAAATAAAATAAGAATAAATTAAAAAAAAAATAATGTAAATTTATAGATTTTTTTAAATACAAAAAAATTATTCTCGACTTGGAATCGAATCTTCATCTCTTGTTGACTTTAATTTTTGAGGCCAGCATTTTACCAAGTCAGCTACGCTACCATAACCGCAGAACGATTCGGACTTTCGTTTCTAAAATACTATACCTTCATATTGCAATTATTTCTGAAGTTGATTGTCTGATTACAACTTTTTTTTTTTTTAATTTGATTATACCATCTGAAGCCGTATATAAGCAAAATATATGCAGCTTAATCTGCCTGCATTAGAAGGCTTCCAAACCTTAAATTCGGTTACCCTAACTCCCACAATCTAAGAGATAAGGGCATTTATACAGATGAAAAACAAACCTTAAAAATAAAGTTTCGGACTGTCTGCATTTTATCCTCCTGACTATATCAGTCGATCCCCTATGCTCCTTTGGAAGCCAAGAAGAGCAAAAGAAGAAAAAGACTTTATAAGTGATAACTTCAGGGTATCTAAATGTTACATACTTCTGCACAAATTTCATATATCCTTAACCTTAAGCTACAGCTCATAGAAACAAACTGACCAAGCGAAGAACTCGACTCTCTCAAAAATTGTGTCATAAAGAGTAAATTTTATTTATTTGCCTCGAAATTGTTTTGTCTTGCCACGCTTGACCAGCTAAATGGCAGCTGCTGGCTGGCCACACCGTAAGAGTATCTGTATCTGTATCCGTATCTGTGTTTCTGCAACAAGATGTTGCAGCAAAAGATGTCCAGCAATTTTAATGCCTCTGCACGCTTTGATTTTAATTGCATGGAATGGTATGTCAAGTCTAGTTTTTTTTTCGTCTTTTTCTGCTACTACTTTATGACATATGTCCATTCAAAATCTTTGTCTCAGTGTTGCAAGGCTTTGCCTATATCACTTTACCAACACGGCAGGGTTGTTGCATGTTGCAAGGAATAAGAAATTTAATTTGTCATGCGTTGTAGCCAGGGAGCAACTCACCCAAAGAAAATGCTGCTGTCTGTCTGTGCAGATCTTTACGCAAAACCTACTCAAACAATTAAATCTGTCACATAAATATTGTAAAATTTTTACCCCTATTTTGTTTTTGCAGTTTTCTACTGATTTTCTAGCAAATTATGTGAAAATTTTTAATGAGCTGTGAGGAAGACTTGCCCACTGTTGTTTTTGTTGTTGTTGCTTAGCTAGTTAAGCTTTATGATGTGTGAGAGATTGACAGTTCCAGAGCTTAGGGTTAGACAGACGGAAAGACAGACACGGAACTAAGTTTGACAGCTGTGGAGGTTTAACAAGCTGTAAAACGGTCAAGAACATCTTTAAATACAGTGTCTCAAAAAAGTTGAGCAATATGTGAATTTTATCTTATTTAGTGTTCACGTCACATTTTTATTATTTTTTATTATTATTATGTTTTATTATAATTTATTATTTTTTATTATTATTATGTTTTATTATAATTTATTATAATTTATTATTTTTTATTATGTTTTATTATAATTTATTATGTTTTATTAAAATGTTTTAGTTATGAAGTTTATTATGATTTTATTATGATTTATTATTTTTATATTACGTTTTATTATTTTTGAATATTTTTTGTTATTTTTTTAATATTTTTTATTATTTTCAATTTTTTAATATTTTTTAATATTTTTTATTAATTTTAATTTTTGAATAGTTTTTTATTATTTTCAAATTTTATATATTTTCAATTTTTATATATTTTTTATTATTTTCAATTTTTATATATTTTTTATTATTTTCAATTTTTATATATTTTTTATTATTTTCAATTTTTATATATTTTTTATTATTTTCAATTTTTATATATTTTTTATTATTTTCAATTTTTATATATTTTTTATTATTTTCAATTTTTATATATTTTTTATTATTTTCAATTTTTATATATTTTTTATTATTTTCAATTTTTATATATTTTTAATTTGTATAATTTATATTCAAATTTTATACTTTATTTTTATTTCTTTTAAATTTTTAATTTAATTTTTTATATTACAAATTCTTTTTTTTTATATTTATTTTCATTCCAAGTCTATGAATGCAGTTCCAAAGTTTTCCCAGTGTACCTTCAAGACGACCACTTCCCCTTCCAATCCAGCCATACAGCATTTAGACCTTATAATGATTGACTTCCAAACTGATGCCCAGTATTTACTCAACTGTAAGAACTTGTTGAACTGTAAAGTAGAGTCTGAAGTTTAAGTGGGGTGGCTTAGGAGCATCTTAGCCGAAAAACTGTCCAAATAACTTGATTTTGCAGCTGCATTAGTCCAATGAACTCAACTCTTTAAAATATGCCATTTGACAGCTGTCAGTTTTGAAAAATATTTTCCAGGCACACACGCAGCTTTTCCCAACCAAGCAGCACCCAAGCAACACTCGACTTTGGAACTATGCTGCAATTTTGTAGGTACTACTCTAAACTCTCTACAATTCTGACCCTATTTTAATTATATTTTTGTCAAAGCTGCCCCATGCAACTTCTTAACGAAAAACAGCAGATGATGCAATCGACACACACACACACAACACACAGCAGTTATTATTATATAGAAAATAATGTCAATTGTTATGCGCTGTTGTCGTCGTCACCATAGTCAGGAGTAGAACGAACGAACTTATCCTTATGCCATGGCGCATTGTGTCAAGGCATTTTTTTTTCTTCTACTTATTCTTACCCTAAGTCCTTCGGCGCTTATGTGTCGTAATCTACGTTTGCCGTCGACGCTGTAAAAACCGAAACACCTTTTCTTTTCGGGCCCCGTCGCCGTCCCCGTCCGACGACCATGGCACGCAGGCGTCTGTAAGCGTACGCCCTATCCCTATACCTTTGGCGTGGGTCCAGGTGTAACTTTTGTTGTTGTGTTCCTCTTGCCTTTGTATTGTTTAGTTTCATTATTTTGTTATTTCGTTTTTTCCCCCTCCCTCTCCTGATACTGGCATAGCATTTTGATTACAGTTAATATTTTTGCTTCCATTATTTCTTAATCCAAGCAGTACTAAAGAAAAATCCAAGTGTAGGCTTCTTGCACTGCTTTTAATTAATGATATGCAAACATGCCGCATATCATATCCCAAAGGATTTTCCTCTCTCTATTCATCTTGACCAAAACAACAAATACTCATATTTCATACACTCCACTTACGACGACTGACCCCTGGTCAACAAAAGGGGTTAATGGGTGTCAGTTACTTTTTTACGCGGTTGTCCGCGTGACTTGCGTATTTTTCAACGCTCAGGATATTCTCTTTATTAAGAAAATATACATATGTAAGGAAAATTTTTTGATTCCCTGAGTGGCATGTAATTAATCATGCAATTGGTTAGCGGCATGAAGAATGGATTAAGCATAGTGTGGTCAGCTTTTGGCTCATGTAAGAAAGGACGGCAAGGAACTGGATTTAGTTACAGAAAGAATAAGGAATATTTTTTGTATAGTGGACATGATAAATTGCTGCTCTTAGGAGAAAGTTCTTTTTCTGATAGTAATAATAATAATAATCAGCAGTGTGAAGGAAGGAAGATTAATCAAAAATTAGTAGTATTATTAGTAATGGGTGTAAAGATGTATCGCGAACCATAATTCCAAGACAACTTTCGATAGGCTTACTAGCATTACGCAAATCGAATATTACTCCAATTGCTGGTAGGAAGAGATGACTCGTTAAGTCCGAAATGGTCAATGAATCCTCCCAACATATCCCTTACCTAACGCTCATTAGTTTTCTAGATCCCAAGCAGTAACAGCTGTACTTAAACGTCCATATGAACTGTGGTTTAGATCCTAAGATATTAAAGTGATATAATCCTCCTCAGTTAGCTACATTACCGCGGAATGAAATGGTTTTTCGTAAATAGGGAAGAATGCAAGCTAAAACATCTTTTTATAGGAAACAGGCTGACGATCTCAGCTGATGGTTCAAAGACTTAAAAAGCCACAGAAGCAGATGTCTTCTCTGAAGAACTTGCGACGAAACTTTCTCACCAATCTGGCAAGGCGGCAAGACCTTTTTACACCCTAGATGACAATCCAAGGAACTCTATTTCTTGACGATAGCCAGGCTGCAATCAAGATACTGACATAGTAATACGGTGACATCGTTTAACCTTAACATTGTACGCCCTTCACGGCTCAGAAAACTCTCCCGAAAGTCCAATTGTCAAAATCCAAAATTTGTTAGTCTTACTCAAATATTTTCAAGCGTTCTATGCTGAAGGGACTTCATTGGTTTCCAACAAATGGGAATTAAAATGTGGAACAGGCATAACTTTTTTTGACTGAATAAGGTAGCAGGTCTGAATTGAAGATAAAATCTTACTACAAACCAAACGACATCGAATTTTTGCAGGGCCGATGTAAAGATAAAGCCTTAATAAAAACCAAAGAAAATCCCATTTTTGCAGATCCAAAGAGACTCTTCAAGAGGAAAATAATACTTTTATATTAAACTAAAATGGAACAATATTACAAAATATATTTCTCCAAAGTTTCTTTAGAAGAATTTACATTAAAAGTTGGTCAAAATTACAACAAATCAAAAATAAATTCTTGAATCCTCTGAATTATTGATTGATTCATGGCCAAATTACTTCCTTATATAAACTTTTATATTCTATTCAAAGAATAGAATTCAAATATTGCAAAAGATTTTTGTTTCGAATCTTATCTGGAATAAGCATTTATTTTCGAAAGTATTTCCAAATTCCTTACAAATTACTAAAGTTTAATTTTTTTCACTCACTGATCAAGGAAGTGGCCTGTGGGTAGTGGGACCCAGGACCAAATAGGCCTTAGGACTTTTGCAGGAGCTCTAAGCCATGTAGGGGGTACAATAGATCCACCTGATCCATCCATATCAATTTTTAAATTATTTGATGTCACAATTAGGGTTAACATGTTTCCGCTCTTCCCTTTTTTGCAGAAATGTTCGGATAAACGGATGGATAAACTATCGATTAGGCCGATCATTTTTTGTCATACATATTTTCATAACTTTTACGAAGTATTTAAACCCACAAAAACATTGTGAAAAATTTTGAAAGTTTCAAATCATATCTTCTTATCTTCTTTTACCAAAGATAATTCCTTTCATTTTAAGCTTTATTAAAAAATTCGTGGATTTTGTTTCGAAAAAAAACTGCTTCTTCGGATTTAATTTAAATAACTCTAATATTACTCATAATTGCAAAATATTAAAAGCAATTATTTGCAGGATTACTGCAGCTGTAAGCCGCTTTTTTTCAAAGCATCCCATTAAAAGATTTTCTTACTGCTTTGAAATAATAACTCATAACACGTCTAAAGATTACTGCCTCATCATGATAAGAGCTAGCCCATCTTTATACCTACTTCTATTTACACATGTACCTAAAGAAAATCCCTTTAAAATTATTTTAAAAACAAAAAAACTTTCCCTTTTGCTTTTCCCGGCCATCCCAGCGCGAGATGCTTGGGAAAACTTCCAAATTTTCGACTACACTTTTGCCCACTAATCAAGTTCAAATCAAGTTTTCTCCATTGTCTGACTTGACAGAAATCAAGCGTATCCGTACACTTGATTGTCAGCTACCCGCAGCTACTGGTAACCCTTTTTTTAAGATAATTTTTCAACCAAAAAACAACAACAAGAATACAAACAAAGTTCCAAGGTTGCTTATTTCATGCTTACAAGACAAAAACCTCTATATAGAAAGGAAGATCAATGCCTGGGACTATACAAAGGGTTTACATTACACTGACAAATTGGTAAAATAATACTATAATTCTTATCCTTTTGCGCGAGCAAAACAAATATTGTATAATATTTCACCAAAAGCGGCACTGTCAAGATCTATGCATAATTAAGGAAAAACCATAACGTCCCATAAACAGATGACATGACGATATGAAAACTAAGCCAAAAATAAATTTGCATAAAACTTTCCAAAGGAAGAAAATTTAACGGAAATCTAATGAGCACTACAGCAGGACATTTGCATAAAGGAATGTCCCAACCCTAGACAGACCGGTCGTAAAAAAAAACAAAATAAAAACACAAGTAAATTGCAAAAGGAACCCATCATTTCTCATCCTTTCTTGCTAGCAAATGTCGTCTCGATGAATATTTAATTAGATAGACAACACTGTGCACGGTTGGTGATCCTTAAACGGTGCAAGGGATAATAACAACAACCCCTTGCACTACTTGTGGTTAGCTCCCCAGCTCGTCCTTCATCGTCTTGTCTTGGTCTAGTTCGGTTAGCTCCTGTTATTGTCAAGATAAGCGCAAATAGCGCTAGTAACATTTTCAAATTCCTTAACGGACATTTGACTGAGGCCTTGACTCTGCACAAAGTCCTGCCTCTGTTAGGAAACCCACCCCTAGGCTCAAGGTGTGCGCGCGCATGCGCAACGTTCTCGTGCGCTTGCTCTTGCATATGCTCCTGACATATTGCAAGATGCCGCCGCTCCAGTCTCAACACCCCTAAGTTGGCTATGTGCTGGAATTCTTGAACGGGGGGCAGCGCATAATACTCCCTATACATAAAAAAGTACATGGCAAATTTTGCTAGAGTTCTTGAGGCACAAAAAAAAAATATAAATTTATAAAAATGGCAGCAAAATGACATTTGTTTATGCCCCTGACAGAAGAAGGAGCTACCCTTGCGAAAATGCAAAAATAAAACATTGAGTACAACAAATATTCTGCAAGTTCATTGCACGAGTTTTTTTACTTGCCCCTTAGGGCTCCCTGCATTAAGGGTACATAGCTGTATGTGACTCCTGTGCATATGCCACAAATATCTTTCAAGGTTTCTTAAATCCTTTGCACCAACACAGCTGCCAGCCAGACAACGCGTTGTCTGTAAGGACTGACTGCCTGCCCGTAGGTCTCTCACTCAATCTCTATTGTATAGCTTTGATTGCAACTACTTGAAAACGCAGCGGAGCGCCTTATCCTGACTTTTAAAAACTGCGAACAGCGGGCAGAGGATTGCTAAATGAGCCTTTTCAAAAGTATCGAGCATTTATTTTTAGGCTAATCTTTGTTGGAAACGTGCCCAGTGAGACATGTTTGGTTAGAGCTACTGCTAGACAGACAAAGATTAATAAAGATGAGTTCTTTAAGTTCGGACAGCCTCGGGATCAAGAAATTCAAGTTGCAATCGTTAAACAGGCAAGTCAGGCTAAGCAAGATGAAAAAAGGTTTCAGTGCATCTGAAGGTTGCTTTATCTATTTCCAGGAGCTGGCAAAAATTTGCTAAATAAAGAGTTGGCTGTTAAATGTAGATGGGATTAAGGTCCAGTGATCTAGGAAGGTTTAGTAAGTGAGATTTTGATATAATATAAGAACCAGAGAGCTGCTCCCCTACTTTCCTGACTAAGACTTTGTATTAAATTGTCTTTTTACGATAAAGAAGGAAGCAGACGACTTTCAGATACCCCGCACTATCACATTACAATTAAATTCGGCATTTTGCCTAAATACTCCTAAAAACTTTTGATTACCAAAATTAGTTACTATATCTTTATTAACAAAAAAAAAATCTTCAAAATCGATTGAACATATCAGAAATCCCCTGTTGCCGATCGGTAAAAGAACATATTCCAAATGCATCCAAATTTGGCATTTGGATGATTTTAAAAAAAAAAACTTGTTTACCGATTGGCGATCGAGTCTTTATAATAGACTCAATTGATCTTTTTTTTTTATTTGGCAACCGATTTTGATCTTTCAAATGCCAAATTTGATTGCGATATTTTTATTACCGATCCACCCTATTGAAACCTTATGCTACTTTCCAGCGATTTCATCAAAAAAAAAGTGGTACAGTGCTTGGGATCTTTAAAAAGCTACCGAAAGTTAAATTGGCTTACAATATCACAAACAACAAGGAACAAACGATCTTTTCACCAAAAAAGTTGTCTTTTATCGATCGGCCCTATGAGGACTTTAAGATCATTCATAAACTAGATGACGCTCCAGGGGGTGGGGGGTTTCTGGCAAAGCACCACGAGACACAAAAATCATATGGAAAATCTTCGCATCCTCGAGCGAGTTTTCGGGTCGGGAACCCCAAAAGTTGGAAAAACCGGGTGAAAGTCTTTTGCGAATTCTGATATATATATACACTTTGAAGTGAAGAACCTACCAATTAACAGATCCTAAATACGCAGCTTATAGGATCTATAAAACAAACTTGTCTCTCCTGACATTATAAAGTATCTATTACAAAAGTATGGTGGTTTATGTAGCTCTTACCATCTCTGAGTTCTAAGTCTTTATGCAGATGAAAGGTCAGACAAACGGACGGACTTAGGTATTTCGACTTCTCTAGTCACCGTGCACATACTTTAGGTAACTTTGGGGCGTAATTTGAGGTACAGCGTATAAAAATATGATTAAAAGCCAGTTTTATACTTTATAAAAGGCATTTATTACTCTAAGCATCATGTAAATTATTTCAAAGGTATTGAAGATAAAGAAGCTGACATAATGATCAATAAAGAAAACAACAAAGATCAAGATATTTTTTTTAATCACTTAAAATCAAGCTTAAAATTCCTCAAAAAATACCGGTTAATTATCATTTTGAATTCAGATTAGAAATGTACGTTATCAGATCTGTGCACAATCGGCTTGTGGTTGAAGCTCAAATTGTAATTGGATTAGCTCATAAGGAGTTAAGAATTCTGTCACTTTAAAAGATACCTCAATTATAATATTTAGTTGACATTTATATGATTTCAGATGGCTTTAAATAATGCTGTCAAATGAATTAATTTAATCAAATCATCTCGAAGTTGCTTAGAGAGACTGTCTAATCATGAAAACGAACTTGCGATTAACGTACTAGACAATAGTATGGACGTCAAACGTCTAAAAAGATTTCACATTTTGGACCTTCAAGAACGTTTTGTATAATAATTGTATAAAAATCTTTAGCACTCAGATTAAACTCACTGGAGCACAATCAATCGTGTCATTTTTGATTGTCATCGGACAGATTGCAAATAAAAATACATAAAAAAATATAAATTTAATTTTAGTTGAAAATCTTGCAAGTTGTTGTGATACATTATACAGATCATACCAAAATATTGAGACCCTATGCTCTACTAGAATAGTACCTAAATGTTATTTAAGTTGCTTTCCCTTTGGCCATTTCTAAAATTAAAAATAAAATACTCCCAATCCAACCACTATGCTAGTCTTTAAGAGCACTTCTTTTCGTATAACTAATAACCTATTTCTCATTTGGAGCTCAATTCTGTCACATTAGGGTAACTTTATGAAATGTATGAAAATTTTTTATAGCAAAACTAGGGGGCTCTGCCCACTGCGTGCTTCGAACGGCAAATCACGTAAAGACGACTATGAACGTCATATAAATAATACGAAAAATTCACTTTCCTTAATTTCTGTGAATTTAAGAATATGCATGTTGTGCCTGCTCGACTTTAAAATACGCTGTGCCAACGCAGGGTTATTAGCTCGGTAAGTATTGGCTATAATTTCTGAAGTCCTGAATCGATTTGAATAAAACTCGCTATGACGAATAAGCAATGAAAAACGAAGGTTACTTAAAGTAACTTAACTTAAAGTATGTAAAAGGTTTTTAAGTAATTGCACTGATCAACATGGTTTAGTTGTTGGAAAGCTAAGGATCATTTCCGAAGTAATTTGCTGCGTAGAATCGGAATCAGGAGTCATAATTGACCCATCACATAAGAATTTTGATGTTATTTACCCCAAAACGGTGTGACTTCGAATAGTCCAAAAAATGAATCGCATAAAACCTTAAATTATATGGTAAAAATGGTATTGAATGATGTAACTGGAAAGACAGGACACCCTCTACATAACCTCAAAAGTAGGAAAAGAAAAAATTTTCTTATTCGAGTACATAATCTCAAATAACTCAAAATCCTGACGTAATTCCAGCAAATTACTCCAGAAATGACCAGTTTTCCAACAACTGACATGACCTCTGCATTTGTAGACCTGTGTTATTAAAAAATTGTTACGGGGACTTGGGATTAGTATCTCCGCATACTATTAATTGTTTTCATATTTATCTCGAGTCTACAAACCGATTTTAAAGGCTATAACGTCTTTCCAAACAGTTCTACAAACAAAAAGTGGGGGAACGGTTCATCGACATAAATGGTAAAACTACAGCTAACTGACTATTATGTGGCTTAACATCTCTTATAGTCTTTGAGACCCTTTTGTTTATACGGGTGCCATGCTGATGAAACATATATGTGGAATCTGTCCAACTTCTTTGTGCGCCACTTAAAGGAACTTTTTATACATTTCGTATGGGGTATAAAAATTTATTTTTTAATATTGAGTCCGTAAAAAGCTTACTTGGGCATTTATGGGTTTAAAAATAAAATTCCAAAATATCGAGTACAACTATAACTATAAAAAATAACACTAGCTTACAAAACTAAGGGTCTTCGAGGGAGTCTTCGTATAAAAGTGTTTTATATGGTAATTTTGGGTCAAAAAACACGAAAATTACAAACTTTTTTTCTTAAGCACCGTCTTCAAAATTTTTCGAGTAAGATGTTTTTGGGCACTTTTTTCAGCTATTCGTCAATATCACGTAAAGATGAAAGCCGTTAAAAACGACCAAGCTGCGAATTTGTAATTTTTAAAAATATCGAAATTTACAATTTTTCGACTTTGGTTGTTTGTAACTATTAATACCTTTCGATCTGATTAACTTTCATGTTGATACAAAATTTTGTTCACGAGATATAAACAAATATCTATTCACAAAAACGGTGCTTAAGAAAAAAAAAAACTCGCGTTTCTCGACCCAAAATTACCCTAAAAAACACTTTTATTACGAAGGTTAATTTTTCGTGTAAACTAGTGTACTGTAAATTTTAAAAATTTTCCAACACTAAAAAAATGAAAAACTGTTTTGGAATATTTACCTTAGCATCATTTGAGTCCGATGTTAAACGTCGCTTACGTTTAGCTGTGCCATTATTGGAGTTGTTGGAGGTCACAGCGTTAGTTGGTTGATCACAAGAACATATATCCGTAGAATTAGTTATAGAGTGTTGAGAATCATTTGGTGGACAACAACGTTGTTTGGCCAACGTTGTTGTTTGTGTCTGTGTTGTTGCTGTTGTTGTTGTGCTCAAAGGTCTTTTGCGTGGATTGCTACCACGTGAGGACGATGCTGCTGCTGCGCTCGATCCAGCGGGGGAGACTACAAAAACGGACGTTGACGACGTGGCGGCGGCACTCGGAAGGGCATCATTGCTGCTGGTAGTGGTAGAAATGGTGGCACTGAAAGTATCAAAAAAGAAAGCCGCCGCAAATAACAGTTAGAAAGTAAAGGCATAGAATTTTTGCAAATTGAGAAATTTAATATTTAGGTCTATCTCAAGTTGCAAACAATGGGAAGGAAAATAGGGGCGTACCCAGAAAGATATTTTGTACATGCGCATAAATTCATTGAAATTTTTGACAGCCTCGGTACAGGCACCCAAAAAAGAAAATGTATACATTAATATGAAACATCCGGGAAATTGAAATTAAGCAAAACGAAAGCAACGGCTTGGGTTGAGCTGGGTTTCCTCAAGTACTGAGAAAATTAAGCAATTTTGGCAAATTTGCATGCACATTATGCATAATGCAAACGCCTTGATGCAATCGTCGGCAGATGTTTATCTGATCCTCAAGAGTAACGTATTCTTTATTTGAAGTTTTGCACTTGAAGAAATTCGTTGCGCGAATTTTTGCAATCTGAGCTAGAGAGACGTCTCAGCCATTTAACCCTTGAGACTGGGTACACATAGACTTGCAGACAAAGGGTGTACCCTTCCTTGCTTCCTTGTTCGTGGGGTTCATTAAAAAAACCTTGAGCAAAAGGGCTGACTGGCTGCACATAAATAAAAATTCAAATCCTAAGCCATTTTTCTTTGGCGAAAGGATCAGTCAGGCAGCGCAGACGCAGCTTGTTTTGATCCTCGTCAGGGTTTTTGCTGCTTTATCGATCGCATTTAATGGTTTAATGAACAAGAAAAAGTAATCACGTAGTAAATTACAAGGAAATGGAATCGCTTAAAAATGAGTTATGTGCATCCAGAGAAGATGTAAGAAACTCTTTCGCTAGGAGTAAAAGGCTAATGGCAGATACGTGCGGAGACACGCACAAGTTTGTCAACGAAGGTCAGACCTGGTTAAAGGTTCAATGATGAACAAAATTTGTTGCTTTGCTTGTCCTTTGGTTTGTCGGTGAAAGTTTTGTGAACCTTTCTCTTCGAAGGCAGCGTGGAAAAATGAACTATGTCTACTGTGCACTTAGGTGTGAAAATTGAGGTAGTATGGAGAAACAACGAAAAAAAAAAAAAAAAAAGGGCAGCTGTAGAAACTTTTGATGTGGGATAAAAAAAAGGGTAGACAAGATTTTAGGAAATGCAATAAAATTGAAAAAGTATTATGTTAATATAGGGCAAGTAAAACAAATGAGATTGGGTATTAGGCCAACTAAACTATTGCTGTTCCCAAGGCTTTTGAGTTTTAAAGCCATTTTTGGTAGCGAATATTAGCATGAAATAATTTTTATTTTTCCTATGTTCTTAAGATTTAGCTTATTTACAATAAAATGTAAGAAAGTCCATAAAAATTTTAAATAAGTTCATAAAGAAATATTTTTGATTTTAAAACGAATCTTTGATTAAAAGCGGCATATCGTTTAAAGAATGGCAAATCTATAGTTTAATTTATCAAGTCGAGGGTAGTGCATAACTTAGAACTTTTCTTCAAGGGATGCTCCTTGTATTTAAGGAATACACTGACTTAATTTCTTCGTTTTTTAAAGTCCCAAAAAAGAAAAAAATAAAGAAAAATATATAAAACAATTCCATCTTATTTTGAAGTTCTTTAAGATAAAAGGTCTAACGTAGTGTTTTTGAAAGATTTCCAGAAAATTCGAAAAGCCGACAATTCTAATTTCAAGAAATGCAGAAGAATCTTATAAAATATTGTAGCCCGATAAGGGAGTCAGAGGCAGAGGCGTCAAGGCGAATAATCTAAAAGGACACTTAGACGTTTATACTGCCTTAGAAGCAGATATAAGATTAGAATACATTGCTAGATTCCTCTTCATTTCGAGCTTTATTTTTTGCTCATGTATTTGAGGCAGTTCTGAACTTACAGAACACTGAAACAACCATAAGTATCATATAGTAAATATGAATATTTGTTAAATTGAGTTCTTTCTTAAATATGGAACATGAGATGATTAAACCAAAATCAGGATTGTTTATTTATGTTCCATCAACAAGCATCTTGAAAAAAATAATAATCTTAAAAAAATAAAAACCTTGAAAAAATTAAAACTTTGAAAAACTAAGAATGTAAAAAAAAAAATTAGAATCTGACAAGAATCTTTCAAAAAAATCCACTTCTAAAACTTTTTTTACCGCTTATTGCTCATCTTCTACATTTATAAGGTTCTTTCCGGAGAAATAAATATTTTAGTTATATTCTTTATTTCTCTATTTTGCTTTTAAATGCGTTATTTCAACTGAGAAGTTCTTTTAATCAAAAATTTAAATATTCCAGATTCCTCAAGATAAGCCAATGAATGTAGAGAATCGCTAGCAATGATTAAAAATTCCAAACACAAATGTATCTAAACAAATCTAAGTTGTCTTAGGGGAATACTAGATAAATTTCTTTGTCTTCTCAGAGTCAACTAAATGCAATTTTTAGTCGTCTTTCGTACTTTAGTTTCACTAACTTAAATACCCGCTTTTTTATTAATCTAGGGAGTTTCGACAAGATTTGTTATTTTTGTCATCGCAAAGTCGACAAAAACCTAAATTTTGTTGGTCATCTTTCCTTTTTTGATATCTCGCCTATTTGTTGAATCTTATCAGCTAAGAATTTTGCTGCATATCTTTCGTAATACAAATTCCGCAAAAGATGATATTTTTGGACATCATCTCAAAAATACATACGACTTCTTTTATTTTTGCAACTTACAACTTTGCCATATTTCTTTCATTACGTTATACAAATGTCCCAAAAAACTAAATCAAATCTTGATTAACATCATCTCATAAATATAGACCATTCATTTCATTTTTATTACCTACAACTCGGTTTGATCTGCTTACCTATGTCTTTTGCTTCATTTCTGTCATTGTATTTGTCCCCAAAAAGGATAATAAATCTTAATCATTATCATCTCATCAATATATACCACTACTTTTATTTCTGTAACTTGCGTTCTTGCTTGATTTCTTTCATAAAAGATGATATCAAACCTTTATTATACACCATTTATTTCCTTTATGTAAGCTTCATCTTGGCTTAATTTACTTACAAACAACTTTTGCTTCATTTCTTTCATTACGCTTGCCCCCAAAGGATGATATTTAATCTAAAATATCATCATCTCATCAATATATAACACTTTTCTTATTTCTCCAACTAACATCTTTGCGGGATTTCCTCAATTTAAGCCAAAACTTACAAGTTTTAGGCCAATTTCACCCAAAATTTGCTTCATCTCAAATGCTGCGCACAAAAGTATGCAACGCATTTTGCACATAACCTCAAAACCACTCGATCATTATGATTGAAATTCCGTTAAAATTCTGGTGACATATTTTCGCAATACATACCAACAATTAAATACGTCGCACACATGTCAACTTAAATATATGTCCATAAAAAGTGCTATCACTTAAGTGATCGCTTGGTCTGGGTCAATGGGGTGGACATGTTTTAACCCCATACTAGAACCATATAGTGCCGGGGTCGCAACTGACAGAACCAAATGACTAGGCAATTATGCAATTATGCTCATGCGCGCCGAGGGCGTATTAAACTCAATTAATTTTGACCAAAAGGACGAAATTCCTAAACTCAAAAGCCACAAAGTGCGTTCGAAATGACAACATCATCGCAAAGGACACTGCAACAAGATGATGTTGCAGTACGGCACATACAGTGGCTGTTAAAAATAAGCCACCACCTCGAACCAACCCAACAGTCGTTTAAATACTTTTCTAATGACATTTTCGCGCACAATTATACTCTAATCACACGCAAGCCAGTGTTGGTATGCCACCTTTTAAAATTCCTTTACACAGGACATACCATGACACTTGGTTATCACTGAGTTTTTCAACACCTACAACAGCTGTTCGATTTTCGGAAATGTATTTCAAGTTGCAGTGAAAATGCATTTTAGATTATCTGCTGCGTGTTTTGGAAAATTTCCTTTTTAATTTTTTTGGGGTCTCGCTGTGTTGGGTTTTGGGTCTGCGGGCAACGCGGCCAGGGTAGTCAGGCATAACCAGTTGGTTCGTCACTTTGTAATTACGAAAATATTATTAGATAAACATCATTGTCATTTTAAGACGACACACAGTAGGAAAATGCAACCATGTGCTGGCTACCACCAGGATATAATTTAAGTAGTTGTGGCCGCTGTTTAAGGAAGTGAATTTCGATTGACGTTGCACTACAGGAAGTCAGTTAGAAATTAGACAGTTGAAGGTTTTAGGTTTTATGTGGGGTGTTAATTGAGGGATTGGTTTGATTCAAGATAGACTAAGACATGCCATGTTGTGAGAAAGTTAAAATAGTCTGGGCTGTTTCGAAATTCGATTTCGAAGTATCGAATCAACTATCGTGCCTTTTTGGAATTTTGGCTACGATTTTTCGCTCTAGTATTTCTTAACTGACTTATTGAAATCGATTAATCGACAAATCTAAATTCGAAACAGCTCTCAAGCATATATAGGCCGATTAATCTATAAAACGAAATTCAAAACAGCTCTCAAGCATATATAATCCGATTAATCGGCAAATCGAAATTCCAAACAGCTCTCAAGCATATATAAGCCGAAAAATGGAATCTCGAAAGAGTTCTCAAGCATATATAAGCCGATTAAAGACAAATCAAGATTCGAAACAGCTCTCAAGCACACATAAGCCGATTAATCGACAAATCGAAATTCGAAACAGCTCTTAAACATATATAAGCCGATTAATCGATAAATCGAAATTCTAAACAGCTCTCAAGCATATATATATATGCCGATTAATCGATAAATCGAAATTACAAATAGCTCTCAAGCATATATAAACCGTTTAAACGATGAATCGAAATTCGAAACAGCTCTCCAGCTTATATAAGTCGATAAATCGAAATTCGCAACAGCTTTGTATTAAAATAGAACACATTTTTAGTTACTAGTTTTCGACTTACCACTTGGCATCTAAATCCATAATTGTACGGCCTTTTGAAGCCGTTGCAGTTAAGAGTATAAAATGTAATCTTTAAGAATTGATAGACTGCTTCGAACAGCAGAAATGTACACACAGGAGTTTAAAAAGGAACTGAAAATAATAAAAAAATAAAAGATTTAAATTAATATACAAAGTCAAAAAAATAAGAGTTAAAATAAATACCTAAAAAAAAGTATAAAAATCATAAAAAATGATTGTACTGAAAATATTACAAAGTCTATTGTTATCGGGTATTCAAAAAAAATTGGTTTATTGACATGTAAAATTAAAAAATGTTGTTGTATTATGTCAAAAATTAAAATATGAATACAAAAATGCCTACTTATGTATTAAATACTATAATACATTTTATTTTTTTAAAGATATTTATTTATGATTGTCAAAACCGATAAATATTAAAAAGTTATAATCCAATATTGACATAAAAATAAATCGCTACACACTAAATATATCTTAGTGTATACTAGGACTATAATACTAAATAATTTTTGTCCTTTAAAATAACTCAAAATAAAGCTCTTAAAAAATTAAGATCAGTAAAAAATAAAGAAACATAAGTTTGAAAAATTTAAATTAACAAACATGATTTCAGATTCCAAATCGAAAAAAAATTATTTCCGAAAGATATTCAAATGGGATTTGTAAATTTAATTTATAAACATTTTTAATAACGCTATAAATGTTAAAAATTGAACTTTATTTTGTTAGTGAGTTTTAAAGCTATTTAGATCGATTGTTAAAAATATTACTATATATTTTTAGTAAATTTTAAAACAATTTAGATTTAAATTTAGGTTTATTTTAATTTTAAGAAGCTGCAATTAAACACAATGCTTATTTACAAATACCTTTTTTTTAATTTAATTTATATATCGTATGTTAAAAATAAGTGATTTTTTACATCAAATTTAATTTTAAGTTGAGCCTTTAAAATTTCTAAATACCTATATATTTAAAATCGACATTTCCGACTCTAAATACATATTTTTTGCTAAGATTCATTATGGTAGCCAAACCATAAAATATTATAAAATTTGTATTTAACAAATTATTTTAATTTTAAAAACTGCTGCTATATAAAACAAAAAATGTTGTAGAAAAATGATTATAATCAGAGGAAAGAATTTTATAAAAAAATTGTATTTCTTTTATGTTTTTATTTTTTGTTAAATATTATTTATTATATATATAATGTATTATTTTTTATATATTTTTTATATTATATATTATAGATTGTTGTGTTATATAATATTATTTATTTTATATAAATATTAATTTATTACAAAATTTGCATTTATTTTACATACATTATTAAGCTTTAAGCTTTTATTAAAAAATTTTTCATTTTAAAAACAAGTATTTCCCGGCACTTTAATTTTGTTTGTATTTGAACATACTTTTAGGCTGATTTTTTATATGCGATAGGGTTAAGTCAAATTAGCCCCGAAGAAAAATATTTTTTATGAAGATTCAAAAATGTAAAAAAAAAAAAATACTATTATATAAAAAAATAATATGTATATAAAAATAAATAAAAACCAATGTAAAAAAAATATAATATTCAAAATAAACAATAATATACAAAATTAATAATAATATTCTAAAAAAATATTAATTTTTAAAAAATATATCGGCGAAAATAACTTTTTTCCCGACCGTCTCCAATTAGATGATTTTTACACAGTTGGTAGAGCTACTAGCCAATAGTAACCACGTCAAATTTTATGGCAAAATTTCGATTATTTATCGAGTTATCGATAACATAATATTGGGTTGGCATTTTTAGACTATTTTTTGATATCTTCTAAACAAATAAACGCATGCCCTTTTTTTAAATAAGTTAATAAAATATTAAATTAAAAAAAATAATTCGATAAAATTTTTTTTTTAATTTTAAAATTCATAAGTGATCTTTTAATAGTGGTTAGAAGCTCTACCATTTGTGTTAAAATCGGCAAAATCGGAGAAAATCGGAAAAAAAAAGTGGCCCGCTTCACTTCTTTTCGCCGATATATTAATAGAATATGAATAACATGTAACAAAATAAATTATACATAAAAAAAATATGCTATTAACCGATTTGCAAAAATAACTTCAAACCATTTATTTGTAATCAAATATTTTTTTCTTTTATGTAGAGCTGTTTTTTAGATCTTTACTTTTAAAAACTTATTGATAACAATTTTTTTAATGAAAAAATATCAAATATTAGTCCCTCTTAGTAAGCTCCATTAAAAGATTACAAAACTATTTGAATATAATTTTGCCAGTAAGCAGCAATTCCCAAAATCTATGTGTGTGGCTTATGTGAACTTAATAATTAAAATGATGATGATTCAAATTGACTGAGGATTGACTGACGAGGATTCCAAACCAGATCCCATTAAAAAATAAAAAATAAAGTTAAACTAATGTTAAGCACTGAAAAATTTGAAAATTGAAAATTAAAGAGGTAACGTTCTATGTAGACATAAAATTGTTGAGGATCCAAAATACAATTATATCGACATTACAAATTGTTTTTAAAAATATTTTTTTTTTTGTTTATTAAAAAACCAAATCTAAAATTTTAAAAAACAAAGCATAAATAATGCTTTTATGTTATGTACTCGTACGTAAAAATTGTACTCTAGCCAGCCATAAAAAGATCTAAAATTTCAAGGTTACGAAAATATACTACGTGCTTCTGCACAGCGATCCATTCCTCACAATAATAAATACTAGAACCTTTTTTTTTGAAAAATTTTCACTTGTTTTCCATATCATAAACCGTTATCACATGTTTGAGAATTTAACAACTTAAACAGCATTTTATGTAGACATAAAACATATCGACAGCTAGGCGGCATATCTCAGGCGGAGATCCTTCAAGGACCCACATAAAAACAACATATGAGAGGAGAGCACAGCATGTGGTCGAGAGGTCTGCCCCGACAGCAGTTAAAACTCCGTGTTGGTCAACGCAACAAACAAAACCCAAAACAAATTTGTTTACGTGAGTTTTTCCAGAAATTTTCCTATTTTTTGCGTGGTAAGTAAATATGGAAATGCGTGTATGTAGTAGTAGGTTTGTTTTGGGAAGGATATTCGAAGATATCGAAGATATTCAAATTACATAATGATAAATTAAAAGAGAGAAGAAATTGACATAGGTCAGGTAGTCCAGTCAGTGCTCAGCTGCTGCAAAGTTTTTCCACGAGTCTCAATTAAAAGATGCCCCTCTGCACCTTCACCTTTAAGCGGTGTCCTGTCTTCCTGTTGCTGCCACTGATGCGTCAGTGCGTCAGGTGTTTGTGCAACAGCAGCGGCGCATGCCCTGCGTCAACTTCTAGTGGTTTTTATAGCGCTTAATTATTTAGAGCTCTAATATCGTCTCAATGCACCTGTTGTTGTTGTCAGTTCACCTGCCCAATGCCAATCCCTAGGCGCAGCTGTTGATAGCCGAACCCTTCGGGTTATATCATTTATAATGCAGGCAAGTCAAGCAGCCAGCCAGTCAGTCAACACAACACAACGAATCCTTTACAACTATTTTCTTATTTTTTTATGTACTTTTTATTTTCAATTTGTTGTACTTTGGTAGTTCCTAAAACATTTTATTGACTTCCCCCTTGGTTGCTTTGCTAATTGCCCGACAGAATCGTATCCTGCCGCGTTTACCTACTTGCATTTCCTATTTTCACTTCCTTTTTTAGTTCCTGGTTGTTCCTGGTTGCTCCGAAGTCTGTGTGTCATATGGGCTGGCGTTATTTTTGCCACGATTTATGGGCCGCTTTTATGTGCCAGTCACTTCGACACCTTTTCAACTTTTATTCCTTATATAGTAGCATGTATGCCAACTACCCCCAGGACTCAGTTTAGTTAACGACTTTCTTTTCAACAGGACTCTGTTTACTTTCCATTTTTCTCTGCATCTTTTCTTATACAATTTCTGGCTTACTTTACGTCGTTTTTCCTGCCTCCTTTTTTTTATGTACTTCCATACAATATTTTGCTTTTCTAACCGTCATTTTCACACTAATTGCGGATATGCCTTCTAATTAATTGGTTCCTTTTTTTCCAACTCCCTAAAATGGCTTCTTTTTGGAAATTTTGTTGCACAAATGCAACCCTCTGTTGAGCCAGGCGAACTACTTTGGCTACATTTTATGTTTTTTAAAAACAAGATTATCTACATTTTAATTAAGTTCCTTCAGGAAAAATTCACGAATTTTTGTATGGTTATTTATATCTGCATGTTCATTTGCGTATAAACGGTTATTTTAAATAGCAAAAAAAATGTACAAAAATTAAATTTGTTTAAAAAAAAAGAAGTATGTTTAAAGAAATTATACGAGTATTTAAAAAAATATTAAATTCAGCATAAATAAGTTTTTTTCAAATATTTTCCTGACGGAAAAATTATGCTATCGTATACTTCCATAAAAAATATATTTCCTCCAGAAAAGACGTCAGTTTTTCATGAAAATTATAAGCATAAAACCAAAAGTCCTAATAAAAAAAAATTCTATTAAAAGCAATTATTCGTATAAAAAAGATTACAGAATACATTTCCTGCTTTTAAGACGAAGAAGCACGCAAACTATTTTTGGCATGAAAAAGATTATTTGCATAAAAGCAATTATAGTCCTTAAAAATGTAGACAAAAGCAATTGTTCACATAAAAGAAAATCGAAAATTCATCTCCTGCATAGAGGAGGAAGTAAGCAGTAGCGCTGGGCTCGATCATCTATTTTCTAGAATCGATCTTTTTGACCGATTCTCAAAAAAAAATCTATTTAATCGATTAATTGGTCTAAAACGGTAGGCGCTAACAAGTTGAAAACGCAGAAAATTTATACAAAATTCACTTAAATTTATTTCCATAATTTAAAATAAATAATACAAAACATTAAAAACTTCATAAAGAAAGCAAAAAATGAATAATTCGTTTGATTCAAAACTGAAAACTTAAAACAGAGAAAACTAAAAATAAATTCACCATTTATTTAAAAATATAAAAAAAAAAACCAAAAGCGACCTCTGGCAACTCAAAATTAGAAATAGACGAGAAAAAATGTGGATTCCTCGACATCGAATGCCCCCATTAGGCTGGAGGAAAAATAATGTTTTTCGATATTGTAAATGAAAGGTCTTAGTCGATTTTTGAATGTTTTGAAAATAAAAAGGCTATTTTAAAAAATGGCGTACGGAAAGTCGGGCGCGGACGACTTTATGATACCCTGTACCACTAGCTTGTACTAAAGTCCGATTTCTTCACAAAAAACTAACAACAGAAGAATTTTTAAGGAAAAATTTTTTTTTTGACCGATCGTTCCTATGGGAGCTATATGATATAGTCAACCAATTTCAATAAAAATTTGACACAGTGCTTAAATACCTTAAAAAAGATCTGAATGCAAATTTATTTCAAATATCTTTACAAACAAACGAAACACATCGAATTTTGTATAAAAAACGTTTTTTTGGACCGATTGGTCCTATGGGAGCTATATGATATAGTCAAACGATTTGGATTAAATTTAGTACAGTGCTTAGGAACTATGTCAAATTTGGTCCCAATATCTTAACAAACAAAAAAAAAATCGATTTTTTGGAAGATCGGACCTATGGGAGCTATATGATATAGTCAACCGATTTTGTTCAAATTTGGCACATTGCTTAAGTGGTCTAAAAAAATTTCCAAACGCTAAATCTGGTTACGATATCTTTATTAAAAAACGAAATATAGCGAATTTTTCTTTAAAAAAGTTATTTTGGCCGATCGGTCCTATGGGAGCTATATGATATAGTCAACCGATGTCAATCAAATTTGGTACAGTGATTGGGAACTATAAAATACCAAATTTGGTTACGATATCTTCATAAACAAACGAATTATTCATCTAAAACGCTTTTTTTTTGTCGAGGTCGTCTCAAACACCCCCATGGGAGCTATATAATTTATCCCCGATATCAAAAAATAAAATAAACTTGCCTCCTATGGATTAATATGGGATCTAATGTGAAAGATTGGTAACTCTAGCTCTTACCACCTCTGAGATCTAGGCGTTCACACGGACGGACGGACAGACGGACATGGGTATATCGACTTCTCTATTCACCCTGATCATATTTTAGGTAACTTTGGGGAGTCTCCGACGTCTCCTTCTATATGTTACATACATTTTCGGCTTGCACAAACTTAATATACCCTTTGTACCATAGGGTACAGGGTATAAAAAGCCTATTTTAAAAAAGATGGCGACTCGAAGCCCATTTTGGACCCATGGCTTAAAATGACTCAAAGAATCGAAATCGCTGAGAGCTCCGAACCGTCTACAAATTGATCCGCCATAATGTATATGAAGGAACGATGCTCATTGAAAAAAAAGAATCGATTATATTGATTTTAAATCGAATCGATTTCCAGCTCTAGTAAGCAGCAAATAATAGCAATAATTTTCATAAATTTATAATTTGCATTAAACAATCATTGATATAAAAGCAATTATTTTTATAAAAGTATTCATTTGCATAAAAGCAATAATTTGCATTAAACAATTATTGGCATAAATTAATTATTAAATTAATTTAATTAAAGCATGCATTTTCATAAAAGGAGTAATTTGCATATAAACAATTATTCGCATATATACAAAATATACGAGGTGTGCTCAAAAAGTATCGCGAATTTTGTGTTTTCCCTGTGACTTTTTCTTGTTCCCTAAAATGAAGAGGCCCATAAAAGGACGACGCTACGCTACGATTGACGAGATAAAGACGGCATCGAAGGAGGAGCTGAACAAGATAAAAAAAAAGATTTTTTGAAGTGCTTTGAAGATTGGAAAACCATTGGCACAAGTTTACAATATCTCATGGGGATTACTTTAAAGGGGACAAAATTCATGAATAAATAAATAATTTTTGAAAGCACAAAATTCGCGATACTTTTTGAGCACACCTCGTATATAAACAACTATTTGCATAAACTGAATTTTTGCATAAAAATAATTTGTTTCAAAAAGGAATTTTTTTATAAAAATAATTTGTTTCAAAAAGGAAGTTTTCATAAAAATAGCTTTTTGCATAAAATCAATTATTCGCATAAAAACAGATATTCTTACGATTATATGACTAAAGCTTATTTATTGAAAAATTGCTTTTAAAATGGTTATTCGTATAAAAAGATATTTGCTTCAAAAAATGGTTAAAAGCTATTTGCATTAATTAAAAAAAAAAATTATTTCCATATTTAACAATATTCTACTGACTCATTTGGTAGCAAGCTCAGCAGAGCTATCCTTAAGATCGACAGTTCGTATGCGGTTAAGATGCACGAATCCAAGTTTCTATTTATAAATCGTGGGAAGCTTTACGCTGGAAGCCCTTACTCCAGACTAGCACATCCAAACGTTATAAGAACTGAACACTTTAAGGACCACCTATGCATCCACATCCACAATAACTAAGTAGCATTAATATATTCCTGGCAGCATATTAATAACTCCAACTATGCCTAATTAATGAGTTACTAATTAAAGTCCAGCGCAAACTTGAACCAGAACCCCACACACAGCGCTAGTTCCACAATGAGCGAGTGCATCCACAACAAGTGGGAACTCTAACGAAGATTAAGTGAGTCATATGAGCTGAGCAGTCCTGTCTTAAGCGGAATTATGCTGCGACAGGTAAATACAAATATGAATACATCTGATACTGAGATACTGCATCCAAAGATCAAACCGCCGACAAACTCTAGCAAAGATCCCTCTTGCCTAATTAGACGCATGAGTAAATTATTTACCTGAGCCAAGGTCAACAACAATGTGAAGCCGCGAACGGATTTAACTGGAATTCAATTGCCAAGGAGGAAGCAAAAATTCTTTGGTTCCCATATGCACTCCCGACTATTTATATAGAAGTATTTTGAAAAGCAACTTTTCCCACAAGGAAATAGAAAGATACAAAAGCGCCCAGTCCGACTCTGCTAGGTAGCTCAGACCAAAAGAGTAGACGCAGCGAAAAATGCGCAAAATGTGTAAAGAGCAGCGGCAGATAAAGAGAGGAGCAGGAAGGAATAAGAAAACAGGTCGCCGCTGAGTTATTCTTTGGCTCTGGTCTGGTTGTTGTTGTTGTTGCTGTGCCTCTTGGTTTTCAACATCTTTTGCTGCAATTTTTATGCGTCCTTTTTTTTGTGTTATGTTTTGTGCATTTTGGGCTGCACATTCAGATACATTCCTGAGATACTTCAGATAATGTGGGCACTGTGTGTGTGTCTGTGTGTATCTGTGTGTGTAAATGTATCTGTTACCGTTGTTGTTGTTGCTGCTGCTTGTTGTCAATGCCAAATGCTTGTGGTCGGCCTGCAATTAGTTGGAACTCTAAGTGCTGCATGCCTGCAAAACAGGAAAGTCAGCGACGACGTCGGAGTTGTTGTCGGAGTCATCTCCTGCGTTGCATGCAACTTAGGCCGCGCTGCGCTGCACTCAAGTGCCGCAGCGTGTGAAAGTAACGCCAGACAAACTAAACTAAACCAAAGCCAAGTTCTTCAATGAATGACCGTCTGAATGGTTCCAGGAATCTCCAGCCTTGAAGTAGCCGTTAGACAAGCCGCGCTGCTCTATTGATTATTTAGTTTATATTTAGCGCAGCGGCTAAAAAGGATGCAATGGCATCGGCGGCAACTGCTGCGCCTTCAAGTGCCCAAATATCCGTAGTACGGACATCTTGAGGCTATCCTTTGATTTGCTTTTGTTTGCACGAAAATAACTGGAAACTGTTTATCATTGTTTGCTTGTCTCTCTCTTTCTGCTCTTCGGGGTCACACTGCTAGGGCTTCCCGCGACAAAAAAGAAAACAACCAACAACAACATCAAGTCTGCCAGGGCGGCGGCATATAAATTTCAAAATCAGACAATGAAAAATGCTTTTCGATATGATATGGTTTGGGGAGCCGGAGCAGCAACTATGCAACTATCTAATAATATGTATGAATTACTTGGAATTTGGGTTAAATGTGCAGGTGACTTTTGCTTAGGTCCAAGGTCAAAGAGAAATATTACAAATGAGATTTTTCTAGGATTTTTTTTTTCTCCATACTTAACGTTGAATAATAGTTAAAAAATATTTCGATTATGATGCGTTTGATTTTGTGCCGCATCAGCATGGGAAACACTTGACTGCTGGGAAGGCTCAAAAAGGATTTAAAAAAGGTGTTGAAAAGGACTTGACGATTTAAATATTATAAGAGCATAATGGCAAATACAAAAAGTGTTATTTTTTTAAGTTTTAAAAGCAATTCAAAGGAATGTGGTAGGATTTTGTTTGAGTTTTTGTATAGATCAGTTTTTGTTCTCAATTTTTTAAGCCCGCCTATTTTGACAGAATTTCAAAGAATTCGAAAGCCAGTTTAATACAGATTGGATTGTATTAGCGCTAATTCTTCTGAATATGCATACTTTCCAAAAGGGATTGCCAAAGTAGTTACAAAAATTTATTTACATTACATTCTTCCGGAGAAGGGCTCCAGAACACTCCGCCACATTCAACCAGTTTGGTTCCTGCTGATAAGTTGGATATCGGAAAAGTTAAAGGAAAATAGCCCGCATTATTTCTCCTTGATTTCTACATTGTTTCTTGTGTAATATTTTAAAAGATATCTTAATATTATTGTTGCAAAGCAATGGATACAAATCACAATATGGGTCAAGATTTACAAATTTTGATTTGCTACAAATGCGACAGTGATCTATGTAAAAAAAAACCTCAGACTAGTATTCATCACATAGCTTTGCCTTATATATTCATGAATGCTATTTAAGTTGTCAAATTTGAATTAAATGACAGTTGGTCGAACACTGCAACTGTCAAAAATGAAGCTAACAAATGGACAACACTGTTGTTATCCATGATATTTTTCTACATGTGGCAACATTGTTTTAAAGAAAAACAGTTGCCGCAAGGCCTTTGCACATTATTGTGTTAAATATAAAATAAATAAATAAGTCAAACAGAGCTACTCAGGGTTATTCCCAAGAATCCATATTTTAGTCGCTGCATATTATATCTGAAACATTTAGAATGAGCAAAATACAAACATACTTCAAAATCGGGTCACATAATATATAATAATACGCCACAATCAAATAGCGAAAAAATTTTATGGCTTTTAAGATTTCTTCAATTTTTAAAGGATTTTCCGGAAACAAAAGTATTGGCCATCGCAAAGCAAATTTCAGAATTAATACGTTTTGGAAGGATACAACCAAAGTCGACTCAGTTAGGACAGCACATACAAGAATAAATGAGGGTCCCAAAATGTTAAGTCAGAATTTGATGACCTTTAAAAAATATCTTGAAAAAGATCACTTAGTCGTATGTGAGTATAGTATTTAAGTTTTGTAACTTTTTTCCCTGTTACTAAGCAGTGACAATTCTGACAAAAAAGAGATTGGTACCGAAGAACTGGGGCTAAGTCTCGTCTTCGGAAGAAATTTTCTTATTCTAGCTCTGTTGATCATCTAGAGATATGAATGCTTGAACTTTTTTTCTTATTATTATGATTCTGGTTTCAATGTATGAGGTCAAATGTAGGGTCTTACTCTTTAATTTCAAGAACTTAATATGCACTACTTGAGCTTTTCAATGGAGAGACAGTCAATGCCATTATTTAAGAGACACATAATTTAACTTTCTTTCTGGATCTTCTTTCTCTTAAGAAAGAGGAAGCATGTCTATCTGCTTGACTATGTTAATATCTTCAAAGATCTCAAAGAATTCGTCATTCCATCGAATGCTGATGTAGTCGGTAGCGCCTATAGGGTGAAAAATTCTACCAAGTTCTTTTCTATTGAACACTCTATGGAGAACGGCATCAATTCTGTTCAGCGTCAGACGAATATGGCAACGAGTGGCCTGGAAGATATGAAAGGGAGAGGGTAAGGTAAGGAGAGAGAGGTGAGAGGTGCTTATGAGCAGGGATCGCAAATATTCGGAAGGATACTATAGCTCGCAAAGTTTTTAAAAGCGTAAATTTTAACGATATGCTCATTAGTATCCTTTGTAAATACGGTAAGCAATAAGTAATACAAAATTTTTACGCAAGAACTTTAAAAATCCTCTTGCCAAAGTTTCACCAGAAATATAAGTTTACGTAATTCTGAAATGTTCCAGAAAAAATTGTGCAAAAAAGACATTAAGTAAATCCTATGAAAATATATTGGAAGGCGGAATTTCTAAAATATTAGAGTAATACATCTTTACAATAGCAAACAAATATATTTTTTTAATCATGCTAAATCGAATGAAATTGTATGCAACAATTTCTTCAAAATAATATAAAAAATGGCGGACGTAAAGTCGGGCGCGGACGACTTTAGGATACCCTGTACCACTAGCTTGCAATAAAGTCCGATTTCTTCACAAAAAACCAAAAACAGAAGAATTTTTAAGCAACAATTTTTTTTTGACCGATCGTTCCTATGGGAGCTTTATGATATAGTCAACCGATTTCAATAAAATTTGACACAGTGCTTAAATACCTTAAAAAAGATCTGAATGCCGAATTTAGTTCAAATATCTTTACAAACAAACAAAACACATCGAATTTTGTATAAAAAACGTGTTTTTGGACCGATTGGTCCTATGGGAGCTATATGATCTAGTCAAACGATTTGGATTAAATTTAGTACAGTGCTTAGGAACTATAAAATACTCACGAATGTCAAATTTGGTCCCAATATCTTAACAAACAAACGAAACAACAAATTTTGTTAAAAAATCGATTTTTTGGAAGATCTGACCTATGGGAGCTATATGATATAGTCAACCGATTTTGTTCAAATTTGGCACATTGCTTAAGTGCTCTAAAAAATTTCCAAACGCCAAGTCTGGTTACGATATCTTTATTAAAAAACGAAATATAGCGAATTTTTATTTAAAAAAGTTATTTTGGCCGATCGGTCCTATGGGGGCTATATGATATAGTCAACCGATTTCGATCAAATTTAGTACAGTGATTGGGAACTATAAAAAATTTTCGAATACCAAATTTGATTACGATATCTTCATAAACAAACGAATTATTCATCTAAAACGTTTTTTTTGTCGAGGTCGTCTCACACACAGTGATGCCGGCGGTAGCATAGCTATCGGTAGGGCCACCCATGCTGGTAAGAGTCCTGAAGCTAAGAGCAGTCCACAACAAACCCTGATGCCTTATTGGCAGCCAAATTGGCATCAGATTAGCGTCTGTTTCCCCATATCAGGGGCGGATCCTAACTAAAGAATCTTTGAACATATCACTCAACGATTCTCATAAAATGGAACAAAACAATAATGGAAACTTGTCGCCAAGGGGTACCCAACAATTATTGGTCAATCCCCCTGCTACGGCCGCCACAACAGAGGGTTTCGAGGAATTTCGCGTTATAATGGCAACAACGAACCTTTTAATAAATAATAATTTCAAAATCTAATTAATTATCAAAACTTAAATGGGTCACTTGAAATTATAATAGGGATCATAGCTGTCGACCTCTAACTGAAACCATCGCTCCTCCAAGTAAAAACAACTCGGACGAGCGAACTAAAGAATATACAGGGTGCGCCATTTGAACGTGGTCGATGGAAATATTGAATAACTTTGACAGATTTCAACCGATTGACGTCGTCGAACACATTTTGGAAAGGTTATTGCATTACAATTTTAACCATGAATCGATTCACGCCCAAAGAACGCGCGGAAATAACGTTATTCGAGTTAGTGAATCGGAGCCCGATTTTTGGGAGCGAATTTTAATGACTGATGAGGCCCATTTCACGCTATCTGGCACTGTAAATAAACCAAACTGTCGCATTTGGGGGAAAGAAAATCCTCATACTATCCATCAAACTCCACTGCATGATCAGAAATTGACTGTTTGGGCCGGTGTCTGCTCAAAAACCATAATCGGTTAGTTCTTCTTCAGAGTTGGGGAAACTGTCAATGGGGATCGGTATCGATGGATTTTGGCACACTCTGTTTTACCAGAAATGAAAAAGGTCTTAAAGGCTTTTGGTTTCAACAAGACGGCGCGACATGTCACACCGCGAAATCAACGATGAACTTCTTGCGTCAAAAGTTCCCAGGACGTGTGGTATCGAAAGGGGGGGATATTGACTGGCCACCGAGATCGCCCGATTTAACGGCACCGGACTTTTTTTTGTGGGGATTTTTAAAAAGCAAAGTGTATGCCAACAATCCGAAGACTTTAGACGAGCTTAAGGACAATATTCGAGCCGAAATCACTGCGATATCACCCGAGATGCTGGCAAATGTCATGGAAAATGCCAGAAAAAGAGCTGAATTTTGTATCCGCAATAAAGGAGGTCATTTGATTGACGTTGTTTTTGGCAACTAAATCAAAATAAAATTAAATAAAAATTGTAAAGCTTCTAATTTTATAAAAATAAATAGTTTTTCAAAATCGATTGAGAATTGTTCAAGTTATTCAATATTTCCATCGACCACATTCAAATGGCGCACCCTGTATGTAGTTGAATATTTCTACTACGCACTAACTAAAAAAATACTAAACAATTACTAAATATTTCAGAAATAATAAATGCAAATACCACGCCAAATTTCTAAGCAGCAAAAAAAAGCAATAGATAAACTTATTTATATTATAATAAACACATTCGGACTAAAGTCCAGTCATAACCATGCTAAATACTAAAATCTTCCGACTGATCCTAAAAAAAAAACTTTAACAAATGGCCCACAAAAAAAAAAACGCCTTTTAATGGGCACAACCAACCCCCCAAAACTAACACTTACGCATGCAAGTATTTTTACGGATGATCCAGTTTTTATGCGTTCACACCCCAAAAACCGGCCCACAAATAAAACGGCACGAAAAGAAAAAAATTATAACTAAAGCAACAACAAAAAAAACAATATTATCGCATAGTAGCTAAAAGCAACAAGAGCAACAAAAAAAATTATAAAATCAAGACGCAAAAAGCTTTAGCAAACAACAACAATAACAAAATGCAAAAGAGCAGCAAAAAAAGAAAGTCGCAAAACAACAAATACACACGCAAAAAAAAAAGAACGAACTACAAAAAAAAATTAAGCGCTAAGAAATTGTAGCTAGACAATTAAAGCAACAATAATTAGCAAAAGCAAAACAATTGGTAAATGACGAGAAAAAAAAAAAAACAATAAATAAATATCAATGAACCCTAGAGCGCGAACTTGGCCAAAGCGGCAGCCCAACAAGAAGAAGAGCCGCACATACTACCAAACATTTTGCGCCACTTTTGACATAAATACGGCATGTACTATATGTACTTATTTATATAGCAGCCACTTGTATATAACTTCAAAGTTGCTTTCAATGCTTGTCTTTATTTCTTGCTTTACGTTTTTCTTCTTGCCTGCTACGCTTTAAGCGTTCATTCGTTTTCGTCAAGTTTTCAAAAGGTTCGAAGTTGTGTTGCGTTGAACTTTTCCCGCGCGCAGCAGCAACAGCAGCAGCGTCAGCGACATTGTCGGCGTCGGCGTAGCTCAAAAGCGACACCGGCGCTGAAAAAGAAAAAGTTGACGCCGGCAGCGACTGCGATCCAGCACGACCAAACGACTCGTTGTTCTGATTGGAACCCAAAACGAAAGAGCGCATTTCAGATTACGTGTGTGTGTGTGTGTTGACAGCGAGAGAGCGAGAACGTCGACGTCGCTCTTATAAACATGTTTGCGTGTGTGTGCAGTGTGTTGGAGGAAATGTATAAATGAAATGAGCATGGGGAAAGAAGGGAGAAATATAAAGTGGCGCGAATTAGGCATTTGGTTGGCGCATTTTTTGGTTTACCGCCCAAAATCTAACACATTGGCGGGAAAAAGTGCAATCAGTCAGCAGCTAACGGTGCTTTCCAGAGCCAGAAAAAAAGTTAGAGCTGCCACAAAAAAAAAAAAAAAAGGCCCCAAACAAATGCAATTAGAACTTAAGTCATAGTCGCAACTTGGCGCTTGACCTCAAAGCAGAGCAAACCATTTTCATTCAGCAAAAATCCAAGCAGCATGCATTTCTCTGCCTTATCAGCGAGCTTATATACATATGTACATAAATATATGTATGTATGTCTCTATGTATGGAAGCTGCAACTGCTACGCCTTATACCGCAATCCTTTAAAATCCTTTGTGGAATAGCGACGTTCATTACTCTCAGTACGATCAATGGCTTTAGCCAGTTGGCCTGCTCCAAACCAACGTGCAAAATTTCTTCTAATAAGAATTTTTGTGCCTTACCGGTTTGTGTTGTATTTGTTGTATTGACAAAAAAATACCTAAAAATTTATACAAAAACTGCAAAGACACGACGTTGGCGATCCGCTGGGGCTGCTGTTAAGTTTGGCTACCCCTCCCGCACAAACCCAGCACACCGCCAGCCCGCTGGAACACATACACACGCACAAAGCACTTGTCGCACACGTAATTTTTTTTTTTTTCCTATATAGACATCAAATTTTTGGGCTGTTTCAGGCCAAAATTTATCGCAATTTTTACCTTCACATTAACTGCAGAACACGCACACTCGTTAAAGCACAAAATCAAACATTTTAGCTAAGTAAAAGCCTTAAAAATTTGCATTTGAAAAATGAAATTTTATTTGCACTTGAAAAATTTTTACGTCGTCGTCATGCCCGGCTACGAACTTCACGAGCGGCAGCAACAGCAGTGTGATCACCAAAATATTGGTGTACGGCGACTATGCCGCAGTCATTGACAGACTGCGACTGCGAAGCTTGCGCAGCGACTGCGACAGCGCGAGAGAGAGAGACGTTAAGTTTCTCTGGCGTGTGTGCAAGTGTGAAACGCGCCAAAACAGGCTGCTTCAAAGCGCCAAAAATGCAACAAACACACACAGCATGACATTTGCAGAGAGAAAATGTGTTGAGAGCGTGGAGCGCGCACGAAGCAGCGGCACAAAAGGCAAGTGAAGTAAAGTTAAGGAATGCGTGTGGCAGTGGCAGCAGCAGCTGCTAAAAGAGCTAAAGAGTTTGGTGGCAATGGCTTTGCCATTTTTTTGAATGGAGTTGTGTGCAAAAGGGACGCCAACGTTTGGTGGCAGCAGCAAGTGCCGCCCGCTGCCGCGCGCCCACCGCGTGAGCGTAGCAGAACAGCTGTGTTTATGGCGCTCGTTTAACGGCTTTCGCGCGCAGCAGCTGAGTGGGCTGCCAGCTGGGCAAACAAGCAGCGCCAAATATTGTCAGAGTTTAATAACTCATTTTTGTTTTGTTTATATTTTTATGTTTTATAGTAGCCACTTTAAATAAAAAAAAAGTTGCCTTAACAGTTGGCTGCCTAAAATTAAAAGCGCATAAAAAAAGTTTGTTCAAACTTGACCTCATTATCTTGGCACGTGTTATAAAAAACTATGCGTTATAATACAGTCAGCACTTAAAAGTTGCGCCTTAAACAAAAAATTACCTCATATAGCTGTAAAAACTTATTAGTGAGCCTTTTTTATTTAATTTTAAAACTAAATATTTAATTTCGTTAAACATTTTTTTCAAAATTAACGCTTATCTGACCCAAATACCATGAAACAACAGTTTTACATAGCCCAACGCAGCTCTTTTGCAGCCAGCTGGCAACGCTGCGCTGAGCACAAACAAACAACAAAAACTTTGTTTACATGCCAACCACCACGTCGACTCGAATTTCGACTTTTTGGCATCAACTTTGCGCGCTGCTACCGCGCGTTTTCTCAATGAAAAGCATAGCTTAAGCATAGACTATGGCTAGCTAAAAACATGTAGAATCTAATTTCATTTACTACACAAAAATCATTGCAAAATTGTGCAAATTATTAATGCACAAAGTTATTGATTTCCCGCGCGCGGGAAGCCAGCAACGAGTCGCGCTGCCAAAACTGACAGCTGAGTTGCGCGCGCACTGTCGGGCGAGAGAGCGTGAGCGCCAAAGAGAGCAAATAACAACAATATCGGCAGCGACGTCGCGACGTCGGCAGACAAAAAAAATGTGATGGCTACAAATTCGTGGAATATATGGAGAATATGTAGGAATCCACAAAAACTGAAAAGAAAACGAACGGCATCGTAAACGATGGCAATGCAAAACGCAAAATGAGCCCCAAAAAAAAGAAGTGGGTTGAAGGGGTAAGTAAACCCGGCAATTTGCACCTGCCGTGCACTGCCAGGTGGCAGCAACTGCAGGAGCTGAAGCTGAGACTTACCTGGCAAATGCTTAAAAAATTTTGCTGATCCTCTAATGCAGTTAGAAGCGGTTACGCTGCCAATTGGTGTTGTTGTCTGTTGATGTTGTTGTTGGCGCTTTAGCAGGCCATGCTTTTTTAGTTTTTAAAATTTTCTTTTTTTAATATGCTCACACAAAAACAAAAATGAAGAGTTTTGTTAACTTTTTTCGCCTCCACGCGTGTAGCGACAATATCACCGCAATAAAATTAAGACTGCACACACTCACACACACTGCGAGCCAGCGAGACAGTTTTTTTTTTTTGCTTTTTTTTCGATCCGTTTGCTGCTTGACTTTTTTTTTGTTTGTTACACACAAGTTTTAGGCTAAATGTTATATTAAAAGTTAAGCCACTTTTGCAACACAATTGAAAACACTTTTAAAAATTAAATTATTGCAAAAATTATAAAATTCTGCGACGTACGATGAACGAGCAGCCCCAGCAGCAAACTTACGACAAAAAACAGCACAGAAGTCGATGTTGACTGCGCTGTCGTTGCTAGCAGAGCAGCCTGCTGAGCGTGCGAGATGGAGCGCGATTGAGAGAGTATAAAGAGAGAGATCGCGCAGTACAAAGAACAAACACAACACTAAAATTTTAGTTCTCTCTGACAATGGTCAGTTTTTGAACGATCTGGCCAAGCTTGCGCATGTTGCTTAACATAGTTTTCAGGCGCTGTTAAGAGGCAAACACTGTTAATTAACAACGGCTGTTGCTGCTTCTTGCAATTTCAACAATCAGCTGTAATTTTGTTTTGCGCCAGCCGAACGTCTTTAATTTTTCGTAAATTTTAAATTTAACGCGCTTTTGTCAAAAAATTTAAATAATACTCCGCTAAGCTTACCACAGCGCCGCACTTCGAATAACAAAATAAAGCAAAACTTGATAATTAACTAGAAAAGACAAACAGCTGCAATAGCTTTGTTGCATAAATTTCGGGCAAAAAAATTGCTGGAGCAGCTTTTTAAGTAATACAAAAATTTGCCAACTGCAGCATAAAATACGCTTAGCCCTGAAAGTGGAACAATTTTAAAGCCAGTGCACTTTCAACGCTTGGTCGCTTATGTAGTTGACCATATTTATTACAGATTTGTTTTGCTATAATTAGATGACATTTCGAACTAAGGGAAATAAAAAAGCGCACTTGTTTACAGTGGTGCTGTCTTGAAACCACGAGCAGCATAATCCGAGGGTGCCGAGCGATCGGAGGCTTTGGGATAACCTTCATCGCCGGGCACACAGGCCTTACGGGAGTGTATAACGCGCCAGCCGCGCTTGCGTGTCCAATCCTAAAAAACAAAGGGTTTTTTATATTATATATATATTATACAAAACAATTTGTTTTTTTAACACAGCAGCGCAATAAATGTCTGCCATAGCTCTAAATGCGTCCATACTTACATTCTGATTATATTTAAAGTAGTAAGCACCCGCGTATATGGTAGTCAGCGCAATTAAAGCCTTGCCTGTCCAGAAACGTACCGCAAATGCGCGCTCAAAGCCCTGCAGACACAAAAGTTTTGACCATTATTAAAGGCACTTTTAGGTTTTTGAAATTTATTTTGATTACATAATGACGCAGTGTCTGCAAAAGACTTACCAAAGACGGCGTTAAAACACTGCACAGTTTGTCTAGAGGCGCTTTATAAAAACGTCTAATAGGATTAGTTAATTCCAACTCCAATGCAGGCACTTTACGTGCACCATGATGCAGTTCTTGATCTTTTAGCCACTGTTTGCGCCAGGCGCGTTCTTCTGGGGTCATGCCAATTAAACGCTCGCGTTCACTCACCATACGACCGGCAATGGTCATGGGCTTTACGCCACCGGTATCTGAAGCGCCGCCGCCCGCCATTTTTGCAATTTATTTTAAGAGCTGAAAGTGTTCGTAAAGTTGGAGAAATGCAATAAATCTTACAAAAATTGTTACAAAATGCACGCACCGTGGCTGCAAATGAAAAACTTAAACAGCTGTTTTGCTATTTGACAAGTGAAGGCAGTAGAAAAGCAGGCAGCTTTTGCTATGTAGCATTGTTATCGAAGCTGTATATCGAATTGTGTCGATATGGAAACACTGTATGTTAACGCTTTTTATAGCTAAATTTAACATTAGTTTTTGTTTATTCAGTTGTATATTTTTGCTAGCAGCAATAAATTGCTTTGAAGTTTTTTTTTTGTTTTGAATTTTGTAAAAGCAATAAATTTAAAATTTTTTTAATTTTATAACCGAGTGCTAACTGTCAGGATACTTAACTGTCAATGGGCAAACAGCTGTTTGTGCGTTAACATATGAGCGCGCATATAAATTTTTTTTTTTTTTTTTTTTTTTGGTAAAATCAGTATTCAATGTGATTATTGAGTTGCAAAATTAGAGTCAAAATTAGCTGCACTTCTGGAGTTAATAGAAACTTCGTGGTAACTGAACAATATCTTACAGCTTCAATTCGTAGCCAACCAAGTGTTGTGCCGATGGACAAGAAGCTTCATAGAGAAACCTACCTTCTTATTGAGTTATAAGCGAGATGTGGACGACGTTGGTCAAAATTGGCTGCACTTCTAGAGTTAATAGAAACTTTGTGATAGCTAAACCATATCTTCCAGCTCACCTTCGTGGCCTTCCAAGTGTTGCGGCGATGGACGAGAAGGTCTATAGAGAAAAACCAGATGGACAAGTGAAGCTAGTTTTTTTGCGAAAAAGGTTTTTTCTACATCAGGCCCTAACCCGATAGCTAGCTAGTAGCAAAAAAGAAAAAATTGACAACAACGTTTATAAAGAGCTGCGCAATCGAACCGTCTACGATACTGCTTCCCAAAAGTCGGCAAAAAAGAAGGCACCAGCAGGTCGGCGATCAGCACCAGTCAATATAAGTGTTATAATTAGTGAAAATTGTTCTCCACTATGTATAGTATGCAACCTTAAAAAAACAAACA